>CM053787.1:693208228-693808228 GCA_028749045.1 Cupressus sempervirens
CAAGGTAGATATAACATTCTTTTTAAAATCTCTTTACTGAGTACATGCTTCATTGTATGTTTTTAAATTCTTTTGCAAGGTGGACCTAGCAGTCCTTATTGCTCCTAACAAGGTAGATCATCATAAGTGATCAATGCAAGCCTTAACAAGCCAATTTTATATTGTAGTACTAAAGCTTGTGGGTATCATCCTGACCCTAGTATTACTTTCTAGTTAGAATATTTCTAGGTCACCATATTGTGTGTCAAAGTGTTATGAATATTTTTTAATACTTTTAGTTTTTCATGCATACAAATTAGATCAAAATTCACATGAAGGATACATTGGTAAATAAAGATTAAATTTTATTGGTTACTAATTCACCCCTCCCCTCTTAGTAACTTAGACTATCATATATATTTCTAAAAATTGGTATCAGAGCTTTGTGGTTCTTAGAGAAAAGTTTAATAGCTTGAGAAAAGATTAGAGGCTATGGAGGTATTGAAACTTGACAAGAATATTGACAATGAAAAGCTAGATTTGGAATTGGCTATTGGACAACTTAAGAAAGAAAAGGAAAAAGTCTCTCAATCCTTGAAAAGAAAGAAAGATGTTGCAACCCAAATGAATGACCAACTCTACATTGAGGAAAGAATTGAAGACATCCATTCAGAAAGAAATTTAGATGAAGCTAATGAAGCAATTAGAGAACTATTTAAAAAGAATGGTATACTTCAAAAAGAAGTTAGGAAACCGAAAAGACGACAAGAAATTTAGTCAGTAAAATTGTGTGAAGTTATGGAAGAGAAAAATAAGATAAAAGAAGATTTATAAGGGAAAAAAATGAAATTCAGCATCTATCCCTTCAACAGGAAGACTTCATTGATTAGCTTATCAATGCAAATGAAGAAATCATGAATCTAAGATCAGAGAATGAAAGATATAGAATGATCTAAACACTGAAAGGAAAACCAATGAGAGGATGATAAATCTCAAGTAGACATGGATCAACTAAATGAGAAAATCCAATACAAACAAAAAGGAAAAGTAGGAATTGGATATATAGAAGAAGGTGAATCATCCAAGTAAGAAGCTCAAATGAATCAAAGACCTACTTGCAGTCACTATGGTAAGATAGTTCATACATCAAACAAATGTTGGAGCAATGACAAAGACAAATTTAATGGAAAATGCTACAATTGTAATCAACATGGTCATAGAGCTAATGAATGCAAAGAGAAACCTAAATTTGAAGGAAAATCTTAGAAATTCAATATGCAAAGGGATTATTGAGTGTTCAAGAAAATACTACTCCTTACTAAGCAAGGTCAAGTTGCAAGACACTGTCAAGAAAATTAGGGAGTAACTAAGTGTTATGTAGACATCGAGTTGTGGATGTTCCTATCAAACATTTAACTGACAGTGATAAAGGAATTGAACTTGAAATAAAACTCCTTTAGGCAATCAAAAAAGCAAAGAAGAGAATAGAAAAATTGAAAACCAACTCTACTCTCTTGTTGACTGAAGATAAAGGAGATGACATTGAGGAAGATGATGCAGAAGATGAAGAGAAGTTAGAAGAAGAAGAGCTAATGAAGAAGAAAGGTAAGGTTATTATAACCAAACCTACCAAACCATCTACTATAGTGTTCATAAGGAGGACATCTAGGAATAAATAGGGAGGAGATGTAATATTCAAATAGCCACTACCCTCATTCCAAAAAAAGTTGAAGGAAATAAACTCTGGAGCCGGTATGGTAAACTTTAAATCATTGAGGTATGAGTAAGAACTACAAAGGAGTAGAAGCAAGTTGAAGACATGGTTATGTCTATAATGGGTAAATGGAAATATTCTCCACACCAACTTGTACAATAGAATCCCAGTGATTTAATGGAGAAAATCAAGCCAAGATGGGAATATGCTATTGTTGAGCTATCATTTTACATGATGCTAAATGGCAGGAATTCTTGTAAACTCCTCTCTTGAAAAGTTGATCTTGTGAATCGACTTCAAGGTTCCAGATGATCTTGTGACCTACTAGAAACCACCCAGTTGAAGATAAATGTGAATTTTCATGAGGAGGCTTTTGCTAGTTCATTTTGATTTTAGATGGAATGTAGAATCTACACACTATTTCAAAAATAGCACACAAGAACTATATTTTTGTATTTTATGTTTTTTTTTTTGTTAATGTAATCTAAAAATGCAATTAATATGATTTCCTATCCTAACAAGGGGTTAGCAAGGTAAATAACAGAACTTGAAAGCAAATAACATGAAATTCAAAGCAAATAACGTGAAATTGAAATCCTAACAGACATAAGCTACATAAAAAAACACACTGCGAGTTAAGATTTCAAAGAGATTGATAGGTAACCAATGAAAATAGGAGCAATGCTTCCTAGATTCCACTAATGCAATCATTGATGGGAAATTTCAATAAATGAATGATGCTTCACTCTTCATCAAATCGGAAGGCCATAGAAAGTGTGCTCATGCGAGGCAAAGAATTATGCAGGCACAATTTGGTGATTTCTTATCGAGCTCATTACATTAGTAGAATTCATAAATCTATAGTAAAAACCAAATCTAAAAGATTTCACAGCCAAAAACAATGCAATAAACCTTTGGTTCAATCACAATCTCATGAACAAAATTCACAAAACAAGGACACATTCAGACAAGAATCACTACACTCCAAATGTGAGCACCAAAAGCATAATTTTATTGCATAACAATGGTGTCCCTTGTTACATATTACAATGGGTTATTTATTAAAAATTATCTCCTCAATTTGTGTTGAGAGTGAGAGATATTCTTCATGAAATAAAATGCTTTTAAACAATAAAACAAACTAAATATATACAATCTAACAATTAATCTGGTGCTTAGAGGGACTCCATCCATAGTTTATTCATTAATTAGATGCATGAACCCTTTACATGTCAAAAAAAAAAAAAATTATGAGAGAGAAAGCTTTGAGTCCAAGTGGAAGTGTCAGGAAGTGCCAAAAATAGAAGTCGGTCCTTTACTAGGCATGTGTTGAAGTTAAACTATCATCAGAAAGTATTTTTGATGCATGGAAAGCACTATTTTTGGAACAAGTAGTTAACTATCGGTGCACCTTTGCATTGTAGAGCTAAAGACCTCCATACTTGTAGAGCTGTGGAGCAATGGAGCTCCAAAGCTGCGGACTCAACAGGGTCAAAAATCTCAAAATTTTACTGAGTGTCAAAATTGGAATTTTGGCATCTAGGTTTTGTTCTTCCTCATCCCAAAGCTATGTTTGGATGTTTTCCCTTGAATTTCTCTATCATATCAGTAATCTTAACTGCATCTAAAAGATCTAAAGCCTCATATTTATCTTTTACCTTATATCTATAATTGTCTACCTTAATTCGAGTATTAGCAAAATCCCCAAGCTTGGCATCCAATTCTAAAAAGGCTTCTTTTGTCCTGAAGGCTTGTCTAATATCTTCATCACTTGATGCCTCCTCTAAGGTCTTCTTAAAATTATCTACAACTACCTCAACTAGCAATAGCTTCTCTCTTTCCTCATCCTCAAAAATATCCAAGCATGCATCACTATACAGTTTCTCTACTTCCAAAATTTTTTCTCAGGCCTTGTCCTTGAGCCGATGGATCTCCTCATGTAATGTTCCCATTACTTTATTTCTTTTTTCTATCTTTTCTATCTAGTCATCAATCATATCTAATTCTTCTCTTGCATATACATCGATCAAAATGCAGTACCTTTTCCCTTTTATGGCTTGTAGAGTCTACAAATCCTTACTCTAGGCATGTACTTTGTCTATAATACTGAAGTTTTGCTTCAAAATTGCTAGGATCTTATTCAAATTCTCCTATGTAGCCTACAGTAACTTCAAATTTACTATAATTATTGTAACAACTTTATCTTCAAGACTTTCTTTCCACTCCTGACAAGCCTTCAAAAATGGATCTAAACACCTCCACCTTCTCTAAGTATGGCATTCAGAGTCTACTCAGGGTGTTCAAGATCTAGAGGACCAACTACTTTGGCTAGATATCCTTTTAGGATCTCAACCTTCCTTCGAAGTGTTTGGAGTTCAGCCTCATCTTGTTCCATGTTCTTGAGAACCTCTTTGACTCCCAAGGTCATCATCAATTGGGTTGAATCCTATGTAGGCCTCCCTAACATAACGTCCTTCAATTCATAATCCTCGAGACTGAGGCCTTTAGCATCAATGTCTTTAGGAGGGACAACCACTTGTGCAAATAATTCCTGGCTTTGTGTACTAATGACAAATTCCAATGGCATTTCCTTGTGTGATGGAGACTTAGGTTTATTCAAAATCTCTGCAATGTCACAAATGTCTTCCTCTGAAGCACAGAATTGAGGCTTAGTACTCCTCATTATTTCCTTTTGGATCCATCTAGGAATGTGTCCTGGTAAAGACCTAGCTCTTGATGATGAAGGGGTATGTTCTACAACTTCCTTCCTTTTGTTGCTCCTTCTTGGACTTGTCTCCTGCTAGGAGGGCTCCTCTTCTATAGCCTCAGTCTCAGTAGACCCTATAGCCTAAACCTTAGTGTCTTGGAAAGGTGATTAAGAATATTCCACCATTTTTCCATCCTTTGGCACTTCATCAGTCGCCATTTGTCCTAGTCTCTCCTCTTGTGATGGTTCCTTTTGAACCTAATCTTCTTCTGAACTCTAAGGTGGAGGAGTCACCGAGCCTTGTTCTACCACTATAACTCATGGTGGAGATGGAGGAGTAATATCATGACCTTGTGTATCTAGTGGCATCTATGTCTAGTCTTCCTATTGAGGTTCTCTTGTAGGAGTGTCCTTGATCTTGTTCTCGATCAACTCTATACCTATGAGCATGAAATCTAAATCTAACATTGAGAAAACATCATCACCCTTTTCACTTTTCTCATCCACCCACTACTGTACTTTATCTTCTTAGGAAGAGAGTTCTAAGGGTTCTTCTTGAGTGGATGATAGGGTACTCATGGCACTCTTTCTCCTATGCAACTTTGTGGCTCTAGCTAGCCGAGTTCTTCCCTATAGGGGCACTTGTTCTTCTTCCTCTTCTTATTCCTCTTCTTCCTCCTCTTCATCTCCTTCCCAAATGCTTTCAAGAATAAATGGGGAAGGCACCAATCTTCTATTAATCCTTTGTCTCTTTTTCATCCAGGTCTTAATCTTCTTCTTTTGTTTCTTGGAGGTAGAAGGGGAAGCTGGCTCATTTTGGGCAAGAGGAATGGAGAGTTGTCGAATCTATCCCTCTTCTAGTTTGCTAGACACAATGGGAGGCAATTGAGATTCATCCTGGACTTTAGTAGCTCCAGTATCCTTGGACCCTTGTGCACTCTATTATTGTTGTTGGGGAGGCACATGTTCTTCGGCCTATTCTATCTGAATCCTCTAAGGGGAGGTACTCTTTCTTTTGTTCTTTCCCTTCCTTTCAAGAGGGTGACAATATCCAACCAGGTGATCAAGCTGGTACACTATCTTTGGCCTAATAGGAGATTGGGTTGTGAAGGTAGGAATTGTTACTTTCTTCACTCTACCTCTTTTTGAGTGGGCATGTGCATGAAAGATCACTATATAGGGAATTGGATCAAGTGGAAAAAGTTTCTTGATACAATGCTTCATCATTCTAATGACATGTCTCAGTCAATGATTAATATCATCAACCTCCTCCTTGTCAACCTCAGCATTCATAATGGGTCTTTCACCAATTTTGTCACATTGAATAGGGGGTCCAGTAACTCTTTAGAATCTTCTTGCTTTATTTCCTCTAGGATGTTCAACTGGAGAGGCTTCTCTGCTAGATACAAAGTCATACTACGATAATCCCTTATGTGGACATCATAGTCATTTGTTGCATTCATCTAGTGATCTTCAACAACATCCTCAAGATGGAAGTCTTTCCTTGCCAGACTCTCCACTCTCTCAACATTGTCAAAAGAGGGCCGGGGAGAGTTGTATTCTTCAAGGGGATAGTTTTTCCACTCCCACTTGAAGGATAGAATATCCTACTTTCACTTCACCTGATATGGTCCAATGACCAATGGCCATGCCCAGTAAGGTTTCCATTGTCTCTTTATTTTCTTATATGCCTACTCAATTTGCCAGGAAATCTCCAATAGCACCATTTTTTCACTAGGATATCTTGGGAGCTTCTTAGGATTGATGGAGGCACTAGCTACCCAAAGATATGTGAATGTCTTGAACTAGATGAAGTAGGCTCTAAGAGTTGTTATCTATGCTTTTTCTTCGTCAGATAACCTCTTTCCATAATCTCCCTCAATGAATCAAATGATCGCAAAGATGAATGCATCATTGATGATTTTGTACTCCTTGCTCTGTGCCGAGAGCTTCTTCTTCAATAGCTAAGGGTAGACTATGTATGGCTAGGCATTAGGATACTACATATTGCCTCTCCTATACAAACTGAGATAGTTTTTCAACCTTGCTACAAGTAGGTATACCATGTAAGAAGTCATGTAAAATTTCCTCTTGTCCTTCATCATCCTTAATTGCTCACACAAGTTTTCACTTAGTGTGGTGGCCCAGTCTAGTGGTATCTTGGCTTGTTTGATGGTCTCAATAAAGCTGACCATGAAAGTACTGAGGTGAACTACTACAGGTAAACCCATGACTCTACTTAAAAGAATGATAGAGTATCCAATTTCTTCCTTCATGTATCCCTGAGTCATATCCACTTTTCTCATTATCCTTCCCCGAGGAGGCTTCTTAATGAGGTATGAAGATTGTATGATGTCAATTGCTTCATGTTGGTGTTCCTTGTACCATCTGTCAATTGCTTCATCTGGGAGCCTAATGAACTAGTCTACTCTCGAAAGATGGAAGACCCTCTCAATGTTGTCAGGCCATAGATCCAAAACAACGTCTCTAGTGACAGTCTTAACCACTCTCTCCTTGGCCACAAAGCATTGTGCCAGGGCCATGATCAATTCTAATGACTATATTGATACGAGGTGTGACACTGCATTCATCAATGCAAAATGGATCAATGCAGATACCAAGGCTAATCTCTCTGTTGGCTTGTTGCAAATTCTTAGGAATTCTCCTAGATTCATGTGCCCTAAATTAGTATCTTAGATTTTGTGTGGTCATCATGAAATCTTGACTTCAACAGTATGCCTTGGAACTTGAATAAGATGAGTTTGTGTGCTACTACATATGTAGACGTCATTTGATCACTTGCACAACACAAGAAAAATTATTTTTCAGGTCAACAATAAAAACTTAATTGCAAAAGAAAATGCTTAATTAAAAAAAAGAACATCCTTTTGGGTTTATTTTTTATGTTTTATATTTTTTATGTTTTAAAAAAATTTCATAAAAATGAAAATGAGTGTGTAGATGTGGATGCGCGTGCAAAGGAGCATGTTGTGGGCTCTATGGTAGGGTTATGATGGTGCGCAGGCAGGAATAGTCACGTGGTGGTGGTGAGGACCATGGAGCCAGGGTTAATGGAGTGCAGTGCTAGACATTATAGGGCACGCAAAGCCAAAGGGTCATGACACATGGCGCCATAGGGTGTGTGGATTTTGTGTTAATATGGTAGAGTTTGTGTTAGCACCACGAGGCCATGGTATGAAGGAGGCACTATGGGTGTGGTAGTTGGCACCATTGGTGCAAGTTTATGGAGGTGTTGTGGGCGAATAGCACTGTGGATGTAGGTTTATACAAATGAAGGCATGACATTGAATGTGTGCCTGACACTAAAGGCCTCGTGTAGCACCAAAGGTCATGCCCAATGCCAAAGGCTATGCCCAGTGCCAAAGTATGGGTGGTGCAGCACCAAAGTGCATGTGGGGAAGTGCTAAAATGCAAGTGAAGTAATGCCAAAGTGCATGGACCATGCCAAAGTGTGTGTGGTGCATAATTTGCACAGGTGCAAAGTTACAAAGGGCACTGGAAAAATTACCTCAAGTGCGCAAATCATATGAAAACTTGGAGAAAGTTATGTGAAAAAATGAAATGAAAAAGGGGGCTTTTATAACCCCTCTGCCAAGCAGGGTGCATGGCACACCCCAGTGCAAGTGTACATGTTTGTGGCATGCATCTCACCCCTATGTGTGCACTTGTGCTTATGTGACGTGGTTTTTTTTTGTGTGTTTTTCTAATTTTTTAATTTTTTGGGGTTTTTAACTTTTTGACTCTAATATGTTTTTTTGACTCTCAAACCATGAGTTTGGGAGTTTGAAAAAAGTAGGGGGTCCTCATTCCTGACTAGGAATGGGGCGTGTGTTGTGTGACCACAATAGATATCTATAATCTTCATAAGAAGAGTGATTTTGTTGTTAATGTTAGTGACAAGGATGATGATGATGATGATGATGATGGTGATGATGATGACAAGGAAGAACAAGGAAATAATGATGAAGATGAAATAAATAATGAAAATATAGATGATGAGGAATAGGAATAGGAAGCTAATGAGGAGAATCTACTTGAGGTTCATAACATTGAGCAAACCAAGCCTAAAAAGATAGTAGCATCGGTCATAGCTTCACTTCCTCATTCTTTGAGAAAAGCATTGAAGACATCAAGCTCTGAGAAGGCTACTACAGAATTGGTTGTGTCGAACATTGCAAGTTTAAGCACTCAATCAATATTTGCACCTGTTCAGCTTATTATTTCATTGACAGAAGTGACAAGCACTTCATGTACCAAGCAAACAGTACTTCCTTCTCCATCAGTTTTGGTCACACAAGGTATTTCTTCAAAATGTGTATTATCTATTTTTTCTACTAGTCCTACTATTTCTACTATAGCTTTTATTCCTATCATGCAATTAATAAGTACAAGAATAGTTGAGACCAAGCCTTGACCTAGTACAAAATTTTTGAGCAAACGAAAAGATAAGGAAGAAGAAATTGATCTTGATGAGAAATAGTTATCCTGAATTGGGATATCTCTGATCTTAATCTTGATCAAATGCACATCATTGGAGAACTTCTACAGAAGAAAGCTAAGTAGAAAAGGCTTAGAGGGGAAAAGAATAAGGAATTTCAAGTGCTTGAAGATGCAAAGAATATTCTTCTAGAAGCACTCAGCACAGAGATTGACACTTCCTAACCAATTTTGGCTTAGTTAGTAGAAGTAGTCTAGAAATTCAATGAAGATTTTAATGGAGAAGAGAAATTTTTGTAGAGATCAAAGAAGAAATTTGAGAATAAGGTAGTGGAGCTATTGCACAAAAGATTGCAATTCATCAAGTAGACTTCTCTACTATTCAAGGCTCATTGGATACCTCTGCCATCAATGTCACTTCTTTATTCGGTAAACTCTATGACACTTCCAATTTCACCAAAGAAATTAAAGATAAACTTTCAAAGATTGATGAAGAACTAAAGGAAAGTGCACATTAGTTGTCACTTGACCTGAGTTACAGCTCCACTATTCAAAGATCATATTTCTAGCTGATATGCAAGCAGAATTGCTAAGAGAAGAAGCTAGGATAGGAGCTATGCTTGTAGACATACGAGGCATAATTCTCCCAAACATGGATGCACTGCAAAAACATATTGCACATGCTAAAAACCTCATCCATTATAATAACTTCTCTATTACAGATCACATGATAGAACTATCAAAAAAATTTTAGATTGCATTATATACATGCAAGGTGTTGCAAGAAAACTGGGACAAAACAATGGCACTAATTCTAAAGGTACATTCTAATTTCTTGTCACATTTTGGTATTACTATATATAATATACCTTTGGCACTTATATAACTTATGTAAAGGAGGAGAAGATGTAAATGTATATAACATGTAAAGCATACTATATAAAGGGGAGAAGATGAGAACATGTATATTGAATATATATGTATGAGGGAGCAACATCATATTATATACATGTACATATATTCAGAGAAACATCTCTTACAAAAGCAATTTTTGAAACAATCTCAAAAATAGAATACTCTACCAAGTTGAAGACACAGGATGAAGAATAAAAATTGTTCTTAATTTTTGAGAATTCCGTTTTGACTGATAAGTGTTTTTTTCACTAATGCCAAAGGGGGCTATTGTTGACATTTTAGTCAAGTTTGTTATTAGTGACACACACTTATTTAGATAGTAAGTATCTACCAAGATTATTATACAATTAATAGTGTTAACCAAGCATTTTAGGCTTTACTGAGTTCTACAGTTGCTACCAAGTTCAAGGAACATTATTTAACTTGCACCAAGTAGTTTGTACCAGGTTGGTGATTATCAATGTAAATTGACCTTTATAAGGTTTATGAAGTTTGCACTTTTAGTGATGTGAATCTAGTGTTGACCAAGCCAATCAATGTCAACCAAGTGATTCAATTTATACTGAGCTTGTAGTGATAGCATTGACTGAGCTATGCAGTGTGGATCAAGTGATTTAGTTTATATGTTGAGTTTCACAATATTCATCAAGCCACCAATGTAGACTAAGTTCAGACTACGTAGAATTGATTAGTATGGACTGAGCTTCTATGTCTACTGAGTGCATGATGATGCCAAGCATTGACCATGGATGTCGAGTATTAGAACCTCATCGAGTTAGTCTTCAGAACCCAAGTTCCTACAATTCAATTGAATTTGTGTATTTTGTGTAAACTTGTATTGTAGCCAACTTTGTTGATTTGTAAATTGGATTGGTATATATGTAATGTTTTGTATCACATCCAAAGGAGATTAATGACATGAGTATGATGTGAATTTAAAGAGAAAAAGTGTGAAGTAAAAAGGCTACAATAGTATAAGGAGCAGCAAAGTTTTATCTATCACAAAAAGGTGATCATTACACTCAAAGGAATCTCATTCAGCAAATCAAGTTGTAGATAAGAGATCATCCACTATTTCATCCTAATGGGTGGATCGGTTAAATCCTTTCACAAGGTAGACTTAACAATCTTTTGTAAATCTCTTTACCAAATGCATACTTCATTGTATGTTTGTAAATCATTTTGCAAGGTGGACCTAGTAGTCCTTCTTGCTTCTAACAGGGAAGATCATCAGAAGTGATCATTGTAAGCCTTAACAGGCGAACTTTATACTATAGTACTAAAGTTTGTGAATATCATCCCCACCCCAGTTTTACTTTCTAGTTGGAAGGTTTCTGGGTCACTATATTGTGTGTCAAAGTGATATGAATGTTTTAATGCTTTCAATTTTTTATGCATGCAAATTAGATCATAGTTCACATAAAAGATAAATTGGTAAGTAAAGATTAAGTTTTATTGGTTACTAATTCACCCCTTCCCTCTTAGTAACTTATCCTATCATATATATTTCCAACATTATCTACCCCTAACACTATTTTTTCTATATTTAATACCTTCTTAACACTGCTAATATGTCACACGAACCACAAATTCACATAGATCTTTAGTCTTACAAAGCATTTTGACTATTTTTTTTTTCATTATCATGGTTGCAACAATCATTTCTATAAGATCGTTGCAATAAAAATACCACTTATCCATGCTATGATTTAAATATTGTCTTTTACTACTACCATCTAATTATGGTTACTAAATTTGGTTTTGGTTATATCACATATAGATATCGTATATGCACATAAAATGTTTTTTTTTCATGAGCCTATCTTGAGACACATTGTGACCACTATTTTATCATCACTATGATAACATTGCCCTTACATTGTTCACAACTTCCCTTTACCATAATTTTACCCTTTCTTTGATGACATAAATATCTTTTTCATACCTCATTATATATTATTTTCATCATAGATTCATGAAAATGACTCTCCTCAATGACAATTATTTTTACTTGATTAAACCATTAATTTTGACATCATAACAATGACCTCCTTGCCTTTAAATACTTAAATGTCATATCCAAAATTTGGTTTCATTACATTTTATTTGATCTAACTATTTTGTGTGATATAGTACCTTTGAGGAAGCAAAGGAAGTAAGTTAGGAACAACTGAAACCTCAATCCATATACATGGACACTAGGTGGAGCTAAAAAAAAATTCTAGCATATGTATGAATGTATGTTATATGTATCTATGTTAGGAATAAAAGTCCAGTTGACACTTGTATATGCTAAATATGTGTTCTATTCATGATATTTTTGTCATTGATGACAACATATATTAAATAGTTCATGACAAATAGGGATTCTATACATTGCAAAGGATTATGAGATTGAAGCAAAGTTGGTACACAACATATTAAGGTATGAAATATTGGGATTATGTTCATGGATGAGTACAAATGATACATATATGTTCTCTTATGTTTATTGTGAGTATTAGATGAGTTGCAGTTTATTTGGTGAAGATTGGTAGCATACTAGTGTGCAAGAAACAATGATAGAGACAAATGTTGGGAAATAGGTTGTATCTTATCAAAAAATTGGCATTAGGGATAGTAAGATTAGATCATGGTTGAAGACATGATTTTGATGCTATTTTTTAATAATAAGTCTTGGAGATCATCTTGGAAAGGTCATGGAAGTAAAACATGCAATGTTTTTTTATAGGAAGTTAATTATATTGGTGAAATGCTTTCTCTTATTAAAGATTGAGTTAATTGTATTATAACATGTGGGAAGTTTATGGTAATATTTGCAATGATTCTTTAGAAGGTGTTTATGCCTTAATGAGGTCCTATATAATTACTTGTATATTGGGAAGACCTAACAGGATAACCTAATTAGGTATTTGGATAGGGTATAAAGGAAATATATTTTCCTTGGATGTAATATCATATCACATCAAACAATATGGATGTTGTCATAGGATGTGAGTTTGATCAGAGCAGAGAAGAACTTGATGTTGGTGGATATTATTGAACTTCAAAGGAAATATATTGGCAATTAAGTTATATTATTGGTCAATTTAGTACATTGGATTTGTTATCCTAAAGATCTATTTTTTTTGCTAACTGAAGAAATTTGGATAGTGAGTTTAGTTGTCTTCCTATCATCCTTTAAAAGGGTTATTAGCTTCTAACAAGGGTTCAAGATCTCCTAATAGGGATAGGTCCTATAATAGGGATTATTGTAATGGTTGAATTGCAATTGGCTCTTAAAAGAGT
The DNA here is from genome assembly GCA_028749045.1 of Cupressus sempervirens. Lineage (NCBI taxonomy): Eukaryota > Viridiplantae > Streptophyta > Pinopsida > Cupressales > Cupressaceae > Cupressus > Cupressus sempervirens. The sequence goes on from CM053787.1 coordinate 693,221,290, forward strand.
CACATCCTTTTACAAGGAACTTTTAAATTAGTACACTATCTTGTGGGTACCATCCCCATTAAAGTTCCCCTAGTCAACAAAATCATTGTATTATTGTTCATGTTTTATCTACTATTATGATTCATTATGGTTATTGAAGTTTGGATATAATAATTTGAATTTAAGTTTATTTTAGTCATAACTAATTTACACCCCCACCTCTATTGTATTTTTGGATTTTATTGTCTAACAATTACAAAGCTATTTGATAAGGTATCTTAACAAAATGAGGAGATCCATGATATTCATGAAAGGGAGTCTAAATTTTGATGGAGACAACTATGAGAGTTGGAAGGATAAGATGTAATGTCATCTGATATGCATATGGATTGACTACTGGTTGATTACAGAGACTAAGATTCTTGTGAAGAAGAAAAGTGGTCTACCCTCATGTATAGATTAAGAAAATAATATCTTGATGTATAATATGTATTCTAGAGAAGCACTAATCTTCGAACTTCTAGAATTGGAAATAGTTGAGGTAAAGGGTTAGAATGTTTAGAATAACTGGTGGGGGGGGGGGGGTGTGAATCAATTAGTCAAGGTCTATAAGTACCATTTGAGAAATCAAACATTAAACAATATTTGTTCTTCTTATCCTACTATAACTCAATTTCTATTGTATACTGATAAACAAAATCACTAGTAGTTCATTATCATAAGATAACAGACTTGTTGAATATAAACATGTAAATGTATATCACCATAAAACATTCAACACAAGTTTGATACTAGGATTTAACGTTGAACCCAATTTTGGAAAAACCAATAGCAACATCTCAACATTTTTTCCCTATTTTGAAGTGAGCTTGGTAATTAAGAGAAAAACCTTTAAAGGTTACAATACACACTATTAAATGTGACCTAGTTAGAGAGTTTAATCACATAGTTAGGAATGGCCTTGTTAGAGAACTTTCATCATTCCATTAGAATGTCACCTTGCTAAATGATTTACATAGACTATTAAGTCCTTCAATGAATGTTTGGTCAACCTTTGATTAAAATTATTTCAATACATTTTTTTATAATGATTAGTAATAAAATAGTAGGGTTTGATCTGTATGATTACAACTCACTTTTGTAGTTTTAGATCTCTGTTCAGTTCATGTATTGATTCTCTAATAATCTTTCTCTATCACCTTTGTCTTTGATTTTCTTGGCAACCCTTCAAGAATTCACCCTTCTCTTCACAACAAACTTAAGCCTTCTACTTAGATTCTCTTATCAACCTCAATAGCTATCATGTCCCTTAATTATGACAATATAGATAAATGAGATGAAAGAAGTTTATAATAATTATTTTCATAATTATATAAAGAAATTATAAATCAATAATAATGTGAATAATGATATAGTTATGATTTATTATTATCATGCTATATTGCTACTAAAATATGAGAATTAAATTTAAACTAAATATATTAGGCAATAATATTAAAAATAAAACTATTTAGTATTGCTAATAAGAAATATAATTTAAACTATATATTTAATATAATATATATTATTAATATTATATAGTTAATTAATATAATATAAGTACTACTTATGAAATGCCATGACTCTAGGTATGAGAACTTATTTATATAGAATATTATAATTAAGAAAGGATCATATATCAAATATTGGAAAATATGGATAAATGGAAAAAATTACAAAGAACATATAAAATTGTATTGCAAAAATAAAATATCGAATCGATTAAATGAATGTCCTAGTAGGGGACATTACAGTGGTATCCAAGTAGTCTATCTTGCCATCGTATAGGGTTAGTTGAGGAACTAGAAAGAAAAAGAATCAAACTATTACCTAGATTATACAACGAGAGAGGAAAGATAGATATATATGAAAAGGTAGTGGAGATGAAAATCATCAAGAAAATGGAGAAGTGCATATACAATAAAGCCATTCTAAAATTTTTCTACTCATATCTATTGTGGACTACCAAAGGGGGATTTAGATAGTAATGGCTTCTACAAGCATCAAATTAATACATAAGAAATATATGTGAGCAACCCTTATAGTAGGCTTCTACCATTTCATTGATATCAAACATTGAGAAGGATCTGCCTATTTGGTCAACATCCACATTATAGGAAATATGCAAAATCATCAATAAGGATAAAATATATTCAGTATTTGACAAATATTATTGAGTCCTCTAAGATGGAGAAGTCACCTTAATAACATAATTGGATTGTAGGCATCCTTCATTAGAAACAACTCCATTATTATTGGGAGTTCTCATATCTTCAGGAGGGAGTTGATGATGGCTTCAATGATAGAAGATATATAATCAAAATAATATAGTTAATGACTACACAAGATAATATAATGGTTCAACATCCCAATCAAACATGGAAATAGTAAACTATATTACTTCAGATCATAACCAAGGAATTGTAAGGCCAATGTATTAAAATATCACTAATGACAGTTATAAAAATATAGAAAATCTACCTCCATTTCACTCAACAAAAATCAATAGGGAATTTTAAGCACAAATTACCATCAAAAGTTGTATCATTATTTATCATCAAAGTAGTAAAAGTTATAAATGAAAATAAGAACATACGATGTACAAAGCATAGTATGAGAAGATGTCAATTGATACATGCACAGTGGGATTGAATAAATGAGGATAACATGGAGCCACATTGGAGGAAAGGACAAGAATCAAAGCAATCACATCATGCATAAGGAACTGAACATCATGGTTTGGAGGATCTAGTCCGCATGACCCCATATCACCACAAATAGGGTTCACAATACATTGAAGAATCCAAACAAGAAACTCATACTCTACAATTTGTATGCCACGTGAATAAGGAGGCCATAGCATATAAAGATAACAAATGAATCATAACACAAGAAAGAATATTGAATACAACTACCCCATCAATATCAAACCAAAATCATCTTGTTCCAAGCTTCTAGTTATGATGCCATGCAAAACTATCTATCATTACCACTGAAAAATGCTACAAAGAAGGAAAGAAACTGAATGGGTAAGACAAGTCAATCATAGCCTCAACTTTTAAGATTTAATCCATATGTAAAGATTAAAAACATTAGAATTATATCTATAGAAATAAGAAGCGAAGATGAAGACATATATTGTAAGTACCAACCGTGCAATAAAGGGACATTTGCACCTTCCTACTCACAACACATGCACATAAATGCATAGAATGAAAAGAAGTGTCACCTTTGGAATATGACAAAAAATATATAGCCAAAAAAACATAAAATAAGACAAAATAAATAAAAGGATGAGAAAAATGTATTAACAAAGTGGCAAGGCCCTTATCGGCCCAACCTGTGAACAAGATAGAGTTCACACATTTCATAGTTTGTTAAGAAATCTACACATCACAAACACATACCATTCTATTTCCATTTACATCAACCATGTTATATATATTTCTTTGAATCTCAATCAAATCAAACATTTTTACTTCTTAAAATTCTACAAGTAGGTTTCATGATGCTCAATATTGTAATGAAAGATGAAAAATATAAGAAAATTAGAAATAAAGACAAATTGATAATTCTCAAACAATGACACACTAGAAAATGTGATCACTTTTCTTGTAATAAATACGCACAAGAAGATCACCAAAGTGGAAAACATGTGGTGGAGTAATCAATACAAATGGGAGGAAAATGATGAAAGTCAATGAGGAAGGAATATTGTAGAAAATATAATAGAAAAAAAAAGAAAATAATTTAAGAAAGTAGGTTTCAAACCAAAGCCTTTTCATTAGTCACTTCATACATATAGTAAAAGGTTGCTTCATACATTACACAGATAGTGAGAAAAAAGATATAAAGGATGAAGCAAATGATGTCATATTATCAACAAATAGAGGGAAAAATGAAGAAGCAAGCCTAAAATGAAAGAAATCCATGAAAGCTACATATTATCTACTGAAATAGTGGACCACCAAAATGTTGGTAGAATTTATAATTTCTTCTATGAAGTTGTTTAGTTGATAGTTCATATGCTTCTGCTACGACCATCCATCGAAGAGAATAATGAAGAGAACCCATTCTCAATTCGATAAGGAGAACAAAGCCACCACATTCATGTCAAGGTAAGAAAGGTAAATTTAATTTCATTATTTTTGAATTTTCGTGAATAATTAATATTGAAGGATGGATAGTTATATCTATGAATTATTAGATAAAATAAGAGAAAAATGGAGTAAATATTATTGCGAGATAATTAAATAATGAAGTAAAATATTAAGACTAAATATCTATCCATCTATTTATTATTAATTCTTGATTACCTTAAATACAATGATTCAAGATAAATTGAAAATACATGTTATTGAGGAAAGGATTAGGTACATAAGAGGGTAGGGCTGATCCCTAAGGCAAGAGGGGGATGTATTCCACTATTGGGTTTAGGCTTATCGAGCTATGGGACCCCACTACAATACCTAAGTATGATAGTAACAAGATTATGTTAAATAGTCAGAACTGGGTGGATAAGAGAGTAGGGTTGAGTCCTAAGACAAGAGGGGTATATAACAACTCTTGGGTTTAGGTTTATCGAGCTATGGGACCCCACCATAATGTTTGAGGACTATGGTATGGTATAACATCTAGGCATGGTGAGGGATAGAAGGTATCCATTTGAAAGGCAAGGACCAAGGTCTTGTCAAGCCTTCAATGTGATTTCCTTGTCCAATCCCTAGGTGACATAGCCTATACATACAATGTAATCGATAAGATATGAATATAGACATATATGAAGAATTATTTTGATTAAATAATGCAACAATTGATTCCTTAGAAAAATAGGACCATATTATAAGCCCTTACAAGTAGGAACATTACAATAGAGCTATTTTTCTTAATTAAAACTAGTAGCTTCTTTGAAACTATACTTATATATACTAGCTTGTATTCCTTGGTACAAGTATATGAATGTGTATTAATGACTTTGTGGTGTAGTGCCTGCCCCTAGTCTACATTTTTCTAGTTACATTTCTGATATTATTGCCAAACTCTTTTAGGCCAAGTTTTATGTTTGATAATTAGTAGCATTATCCTGAGATTATTAGATATTATTTCAGACTCAGTTGATATATGATGAGATTACTTGGTACTTTATACTTCATGTGTGCATGATGATTATTACAATGCTGTTAGATTATTGATGATGTTTAGTTAGATGGATTATCCTATGTCTTTTCTGATGGATACTTACCCCATACTGCATGTGTATGGTGTGCGTGTTTGTTTTCTTTATGTATGATGTTTATGATATGGTTAAGGAAGGGAGTCGTAGTCACCTGCTAGTCGGGATCTACACGATGCACCACTTCCTGCCATTGCCTGTTTAGCTTAGTATATGTTGTGTATGTACATGCGTGGATTTTATGCAGGTTGCAGGTACCGGGTATTGACTTCCCTGAATTGCCAGGATGAGCGTACCCTATCGCATTATCTCAATGGTAAGAGAGGGGAGATAAATTCTTAAGTCCAAATCCTAAACCTTTGAGCCATTCGTCCTAATTAACAATTAGGACAAGTATCTAAGTCGTTTACCTTTCAAATGCGTCAGATGACGTTAATTTGTGATTTTAAACCTTAGTTGATTTTTGTATGTGTTTAACTATGATGGGTTTTTGTATTTTTACTTTATGAGTTTTGGTGAATTTTCTGTTAATTAAGTCTAATTAAAAAGATTTAATTAATAAATTAATTTAATGGAAAATTATTGTCATGTTAATGTTTTATTTAATTAATTAAGAAATTAATTATATAAAAGAGTCCTATAAAAAAAAAGAATTAAATTTGAGAATAAATCTATAAGTTTAAATTTGAACATGATAATATTGAATTAATTTAATAATTATATATATATATATATTTGGAGTGCATTTTTAAATAAATGCTAAATAATATTATTATTAAAATTAATAGATAGTTATCAAAATTATTGTTCAAAAATAAATTTAGAAGTGGGAAAAGAAAATTAAATTATTAAAAATTTTATGATTGCATAATACGTGCATGAGATTAAATGAAATAAATCAATTTAAAAGAGGACAAGTAAAGATTAAATTAATTAATTTAATAGATTATTGTATGTGCATGGAAAAGATAAAAGAAAGATAAATGAAAGTTAATAAAGAGTTAAAAAGGTGTGAGCAAAGAGTTCTCTGAGGGGAATGCACAATTAGTGCCCCGATTTTAGGGAGAGAACTCCTTTATCACAATTGGGGGTTCATTTTTGGAGGGGGTTGGAAATTTTGGAGGAGAAGAAGGAAAATTTCAGAGAAGGAGAAAATTCTGAAAGGGGAATTGTTTTCTACAGATTTCTGGAGCATAGCAAATTAGCATCAGTGTCCAGGTAGACACTTGTGAAAATTTGCATAATTCAAATATGTTCTGTAATTTTTGTCTTCTTCGTCTTTGCTAAATGATTGTCTAGATAATTCTGGTAAAGAATATATATCATGCTTGTGAATTCTGGATATTGGAGAATTATTCTGTACATGGAATGTTTTAATGGTTCAATATAATTTTCTCCCCAATAGATTGAAAATTGTGAAACCTTATCGGAAAGGGTAGAAATCTTATTGGAAAATCTTCTTAAATATATTGATAAGAAAATAAAGATTGGGTGCAAAGTATTTGTCTTTCAGATTCAATTCTGAATTCTGGCAAAAAAATAAAATATATATATACATACATACATACATATATATATATTCATTTAAAATTTATTTAATGAAAATCCAAATTCAGCATTTTCTGAATTACTCAAAGAAAGTTTTCTTTAAATAATAATAATAATAATAATAATTTATATATATCATTATATGGGGAGGGGCGGATTAAACCACCTCGTACCCACCCCCTGTCACGACTTGCGTGACCCTACGCATGGCAGGTGATTGTTGGCACAGTCATACCTACTAATGCAGGCCGACTGCGACAGTAGTCCCTGCGTCGCAGAGGGCCGCAGGCCTTATAAAAGGGCTGGCATTTTTTGTAAAAAAAATGTGATTTACATTTTAAAAATTTGCGATTAGTTTGTAAAATAAATAAAGGGAAATGGTTTTGTTTATATATATATATATATATATATATATATATATATATATATATATATATATATATATATATATATATATATATGTATGTATATGTATATATATAAATAAATAAATATGTTAATAATAATAAGAGCAAAAAATAATAATTCTTTTTTTTAGTTTTGTTTAATAAACAATTTTAATATAGTTGTTATATTAATTTAATTAATAAATATTAATTATTTAAAAATGAGAATAATAATGATAAATAAATAATAGTAAACTTGAAAAGCAATATAATAATTTTTTTTTTTAGAGAACTGACCATGGGGTAAATATCTATTTATACTTAAGTTAATATTGGAAATTACTAAGGAAAACAATGAAAGTATTCCATCACTTGTTAGTAAACTCGAAAATGGAAACTGAAACCCCACATTCAACTTAAAATTGAAAACATGTGCTTGTACCTTATTTTCTCCTTATACAGTTTTATATGTTTGGGATTTTTGGGGTTGACTAGAGTGTTGACCAGTTATAGGCATCTACCAAAGGCTTGGGGGTTTTTGTGAGTGTGGTATCATGTTGACTCGATCTTGATCATTATTGCTCAACCATGCATGTGATGGTATGTTTATGATGAGTATATTTGTTTTGTTGAGTATTATGTTTCAGTGTCTTGGTGAAATAGCGAAATGTATGCTATGAGATACCTGAATAACCATTATGAGTCAGTGATCAGTATTGTTGGATTATTGTCGGTTGCTTGTTGAGAGCCGATGAATACTTTGATTTATCTTGTTGCTTTCCAGTTGCTCGTAGAGAACTGATGTGATTACTATGATTATCTTTCTGATGCTTTCTAGTCACTTGTATAGGACTGAGGTGATTTTGGTATGATTATGTGATTTGTGATTTCATGAGCTTAGGGTAGGTTATCTTTATGCAGTGTCGGGAAGTGGCTTGCAATGGGGGCCGGAGACCCTAAGTGGTCCTGGGGGTAACCCATTGTAAGTTGTTTAATAAGTGATAACTTTACACTTAATACTAACTTAAATGAACCTAATAAGAGATAATTGTATGTTCTCGCCCATGCCATGAGTGCTATTATAGACTAGGATGGTAGTAGAGAGAACGCTTGGTTATGACCTTGCATTCCGTAGTATGCCTTGTTAGTGCGAGAGGATACTAGTGGCCGCAGGGATCACTAGGGACCCGGAAGTCCTAAGGGACTACTCGGGTAACTCCAAATGTGATTTGTGTGATGACACTTTCTCGTTTACATTGTAGATACCTACGTGTCTTTGTGGTACCTCTGGGTTTAGATGTCGATCTATTTTAGGAACCTTTGAGTTAGCATACTTATAGGATTTCCTGGACTTAGAGAGTATTTATGTTATATGTTTTGTTATCCTATTTGGGACTTGAGATTATCTCCTCAGCGCGGTGGGAGTGGACCATTTAGGTTCCACGTGGTCGGGTGGTAGTGCTTTTTACTCTTACCATTGAGATCCGTCTGAGACACTATGGCTGGAGTATTACTGTTGGCATATACCTTCATTCTGTTCATGGATCATTATGATAGATGGTTATATTATATGTTGGATGTAGTATCATTTTATGATGGATGTATGGATTTATTATGTATGATGAATGGTTTCATTTATTTATTGCACGTGTATCATGGATTCGAAAAGGATGATGTATATTTATCTTGTTTATGTATATTCTTTTAAGCCTTTCATACCCTGTGACATGTACAATGGATGAATGAGCATTTTGAATTAATTTTCCAAGAGGCATTCGAAATAATTGTATATTTTACGAACATTGGACTTTTCATTATTCCTTCATATGGATGTATTAAATGATGGACTTAGTTTTAGATTAGATTTTACATGTGATTCAACATCATGGGATCTTTAAGGAATGCAACCTGTTATGTATGTTATTGCTTCCGCTACTTTGTGTTTGATGTGTATGTTATACTTTATTTATAAAAAAAAATGCTATCAAACTTAGTCAAACTTTAGGTTATTTAATTTGGATCCCTTGGCGGGGTGTTACATGTGGCTATAGGTTCATAATAAAGGAATTGCATAACATGTGCATTGTGTGTCTTCATTGTGTATGCTTCATGTCTTCATGCATTAATCTGTTTTCTTCGTTTATGCTTTGTGTCTGCAAGTACTCATATATTTACTTCATGCATTACGACATCAACTACATGCATAACTTGTATATTAACTTCACAAGAAAGGTTTGTGTAAATATTCATTGCTTGAGGACAAGCAATTTTAGGAAGGGTGGATTTGTCATGTCCCTGAATTATGACAATATAGATAAATGAGATAAAATAAGTTTATTATAATCATTTTCATGATTATATAAAGAAATGATTTTTAGTAATAATTATTATTTAAATTATAAGTTAATTGTCAATCAATATAATTAAAATATAAAGAAATTATAAATCAATAATAATATAAATAATGATATAGTTATGATTTATTGTTATCATACTATATTGCTACTAAAATATGAGAATTAAATTTAAATTAAATATATTAGGCAATAATATTAAAAATAAAACTATTTAGTATTGTTAATAAGAAATATAATTTAAACTATATATTTAATATAATATATATTATTAATATAATATATATTTAATTAATATAATATAAGTACTACTTATGAAAGGCCATGACTCTAGGTATGAGAGCTTATATATATAATATTATAATTAAGAAATGATCATATATCAAATATTGGCAAATATGGATAAATGGAAAGAATTACAAAGAATATATAAAATTTCATTGCAAAAAGAAAAATATAGAATCTGATTAAATGAATGTCCCAGTAGGGGACATTACAATAGCTTTCTTCCCTCTTACTAAAAAAATGTATAGATTCTTTCCTCTGTTATTTTTCTTCTCACACTTCATGCTTATATCACTTTCTTGATGTGCTCACTCTCTCCTCTCTTTTAAATTTTCGCTCTACACCTCCTTAAATAGGTAATTCTAGTCTTTGCCATTTTCATGATCACCATGGATCTTATGGTTTGTGATTCAATTCATCAGGTTCATTGTATCTTCTCATCTTCCTTCTTTTCTAGAAACCTCTCATCAAATTTTTTTATTAGATATGATACCTAATCCTCTTCTTGAATTAAATGATCCAACTCCTCAATCTTATCTTCAACACGGTTTCCATATCTAGGAAATCAACTGAGTCATTTGGAAATCATGATTTCACATATGCATTTTAAATACTATCACCTAGACAATACTAAGTTCTTATACTCAATCATCACCTATAGCTCAATTGTTGTAGAACCTATAGCTTAGCATCAATACTATCACTTAGTTGATAATGATGCTTGGTCAATGCTAAATTTTCTCAGCACTTACTGTGGCTCAATTAACATTAGCATCACTCACCATGAACTTAATTTTTTTTTTATCTTTTACTCTATTTCTTGGTCAAGCTTTATATAAGTGATGTATCTTGACTTGTACTAGACAGATTTGAACACCAACATGATTTAAAAATTCATTTTGCCTTGCCAAAGTTTAACTAATGAAATCTCCATTGTAGCTTCCTTTTTGTAGCTCAACCTTTCCTCTAGGTGCTTTTGTTATGAGCAAATTCTCAAATCATCTTCATTAATCAAATGGCTATGACATATAGATAAGGTATAAACACATATCATAAGTAGATTTGACATCAATGAAAATACAATAATTGTTCCAATTTTAGTTTCCAACAATTTCTATCTTTGGCATTGATGGCAACACCTTACAATATTATTCTATAGGAATACAATATCCCTCTTTATTACCATGCAATCTAAAATATTTCACTTTCATGAGTGACCAATATCCTTAGCATAGTGTCTCTCATGTTTACATATGTACCTTGTTATATTTTGGATTCGAGAGATATTTTGATACTCATGTTGGATGATATTTAAGATGACCTAATGGTCAGATACTATATTTTGATTGTGAGTATCATAGATGATAGATACTATGTTGTTCAATTCAATTATATCTACATGATGGTGCTTATTGATGTGACATGATGATTTATGATGATATCTAGTTATTTTTTATTTGGACTTAGATTTTGTTTATGATTATATGATGGACTTATTGGATTCTAGATACTATCACTTGATGTTATGTATATTTACTTCATTCTTTCTTTGAGATGTTATATGATACACTAAGTGATGTAAATAGATTATTTCTCATGTAATTAAATAAATGGTTAATCATGTGGTTAAATGCATTTATCGCTCTGGCTATATTATATATGCAATTGCACTTAATTGTCTTGTTTAGTGTGTAGGATTTATATCTCTAATAGTGGCACATGGAGTTAGTGATTTAGTTTTTTTAATCTAGAAAATTTCATCCATGTATGGGCGGCCTATCTTGTTTAATTGTTAATTAAACCCTCTGGTGATTTAATAAATCCCCATTCATTTGCATTTGTGACAATACCAGTATTATGTCTATGCATTTAGATATCTACAATTGTTCATGGAAATTATTTAGGAATATTGTGATTTAATGTTTTAAGGGTATTTTGGGTTTTGATCTTATTATTTTAATTACAGACATCTTTGCCATAGTTGAATTCCATTTAATTGGAATTACTAGATTTTGTCTGGGTTAAAGAGGGATTTATTTTAGTGAGCCAGTTATTTTCCTAATTTAATATTTCACTTTTAAAGTGAATATATATCCCAAAAAGTGAGGTATTCCTCACTTCTTTCTTTCAATTTGGAAATTGGAGTGGAAAAATCACAAATCCTCTTAAAGAGATATTGTTGTTTTACTCATTGCAGGAGTTGGGGGCATGAGATCATTGTGAGATTGATCTCCTTGGATCTGGGTCAAGGAGACCTCTATTTGCTAAGACTTTTGGTAGTTTCTAAATATTTTATCGTGAGCATTCCTATTTTTCCCTTTTTGTTGTGAGGTAGAGCTCTACCATTTTTGTGTTTTAGGTCTTTTTTTGTCTATTTATGGTACTGATGTGTTAGGAGGTAAAGAACTAGTGTTCTCCTCCGTTCCTGTATGTTGGCTCCACTTGGTTGGGTAGGTATGACCATTTGTTTCTTTTCAATGTGGGTTTGGGGGTTTTGGACTATTATGTTGGTCATTTTTGCATATAAACTTTGAACCCAAATTTTATTTTATATCTAGGGTTTTTATACTCGGCTGTGAAAAGGATTTTCATTTTGTTGATTTTTGTCAGTGTTAGTTCTTAGGCTTTCTTTTACTTTGCCTCGATTTGTGTGTTGCCTAGTTTTCTTGGGTGTTTCTTGGCACTAATGTCCATCATGGACTTGGATTATCCACAAGGAATCCAATTCAACCATAAATGTTTCTTCTTGCATTGGGATTTGTGTTGAATCTATACTCCCAGCTATGTGCTCAGTTAACCGATTCGATACTTGGTATTCTTTTATTATTTTTAATTCAGCCCTATTATTTATGATCTTCATGTAGTTGGTGTGCCCACACACAAGAACATGAGAGTGCACTTGTCAAGTTCTTGCGAAACTCAAACTCCTAGCTTCTTTTAGTTGAATTATGTTCATTGGGGTTGGGTTGGGAAATTGCATTGCCTATGGGCACTCATCATGTGATGAGCATGGGTATGTAGGGTATACAAGTGCATGGGCTTCTCTTGTAACCTTGGTTCGTGTTCCCAACAAGGTTGATATGAAGAAGTTTCTAATAAGTGATAACTAAATGAATTAATGGGTAATAAAACTAAGATCATAAAATGTCATATACATGTATGATTCATCTAAAGGTATGTGTATATAATTTCATCCAAGGGAAAGTGTCTATATAGTTCATCCAAGGACATAGTGTGATGAACTCCTAAGGGAGAGTTTCTACATGATGTTTATCTTGGGCTCCATGATGTCAAGTTCTATACTCTCCACTAAAGTCCCTACATAGTAGACCAATAGAGTGTCTAACTAGGACCTATTGTGTTGCATTCTTGCATGATCTTGGTTTCAGTTCTCTATATTGATTAGCTTCAATGTTAGCCATGGATGACTATAATGTGTGTTTTTGTGGTTAAATCATTGTCTCCATCAGCATGGTGGGAGTGAGTGTATGAGTTCTATGTGATTGGGACTGACATATAGAGTTGGCCTTCTTCCATGTTCAGTTCCAAAGTTGGATGTTCACATGGTTCTCTATATCTTTCTAGAGTATGTTTTCCATGTGGTTTATGTTATTTTAGTTTATTGATATAGTTGATTAATGCACATGTATGTCCACTATGATGTTACTGTTTTGCATGACTGCACTAGATGCTATGGAGTAGATGGTTAGATTTTTAATTCTCCTCTATTTACACATCATTTTCATTACCATGTTTTTGAGTATTTGAGCCTTGATTTATGTGTCTTCGGTACTCCCTGGTGTGGAGGATTTGGGGCTTTGGGTACCCTATTAGGTTCCACACCTTCTTAGTTCAAAACAAAATTTCTACGAGGTATAAAATATATCATTTAAGAATAAGGAAATACTTAAGATACATTTTAATAAATGTGACGATTCATTTGAGATAGGTTTGACACCTCTCCGAGTTAAGATAAAGATTTTAGAACATTTTAGGGCTTCAAGAATTTAGACTAAGCCAAAATTTTAGGAGTCAACATTTGTCTTTCACCATGGTGTCTATTATATGAGTGATTGTAACTTGAGCACTTTTTTTTTGCATGGTCATTTGAGGGTCAATCCTTGTTATTCTTGTTTACATTATGGCTAGTTGGAAATGGACATTATATGTTTAACTCACATGATTGGTCATGAGTGTTGGTTAGTAGTGATGCCTGGAGATTATTAGTTGATTGGATTTTTTGGTTGTCTTCCATTGTGATGTTTTTGATCTGTTGCATGTTGATGTTGTTTGAATCCATGCTTAATCCCTTTTATTAAAAAATGTATTGGCTTTTATTTATCATTGTTCCAAGGATCTCTGGGCAGGGCATTACACTTAGTTTCATTCTAATTTTTATGTTTGCAATTTTAGAAACTCTCTCTAAGTTTTGAGTTCAAAACTCTTTAGTAATTCTCTCCCTATATAATACATCTCTCCATCTTACATAATTCTCTCCCTCTTTTACAACAATTCCAAAGACACTAGCCTTCTTGGCATCACTTACCTCATACATCTAGATTATGTTGATATTTTCATATTGGACTGAATTCTATCATCTATCTATGACTGATCTACTATGTTGGTCTTCTTCTTTACTAGACTTAACTACCTTAGGCATCTCCTAAAGTAGAGTTATTTGCACCAATGTGTATGGTATTCTAATTAGCACATTTGATGCAATGCACCACTTCACCTTAAGTTTCTTTCCTTAGGGGAATCACCACTAAATTACCTCTAAGATATTCAAGAGCATCTTAGGTAAGGCTTTAGTGAATATGTTTGCAATTTATTCTTTGGCATGAAAATATTCTAACTTCACTTCTTTTTCTTTAACTAGTTCTCTCAGGTAGAAATACTTGATAGTAATATTCCTTATTTTAGTGTGCATCATTGAATTCTTTGATATGTTAATATCACATGTGCTATCATAATAGATAACCACTAGATCTATAATTTCTTCTTTCATTCATTTGAGAAATTACTTGATCCACATAATGTTTAAACAGTTCATTGTAGTTTCCATATACTCAGCCTCAGCTATTGATTGGGAAATATAGTTTTGTTTCTTACTTGTTGATGACACCAATATTTTTCCTAGAAAGAATGCACCTCCACTAGTGCTTTTTCTATCATCAATATTTCATGCCCAATCAGATTCAGTGAATACCTTCAATTCAAATCTATCACTTCTCTTGTAATACAATCCATAGTCTTTTGTTCCTTTCAGATATCTCAATATCCTTTTCATTTCCATCATATGGTTCTCCTTAGGATTTGTTGAAAATTTGCAACTATCCTAATAGCTAATGCAATATAAGGTCTTCTACTAACAACATATTACAATTTTCCAATCATTGATATGTATAGTGTCTTGTTCATATCAATAAATTCATCATTTTAAAATAATTTATGTGCTATAGACATAGTTGTCCTCAGTGGTCTTGATTCTTCCATTCCAAAAAAATTTAGTATCTCCTTGATATATTTAGACTGAGTAATGAAAATAGAAAACTTTATTTTATATACTTGCAATCCTACAAAGAATTTGATTTCTCAAAACATTGACATCTCAAATTCCTTCCTCATTTCATTAGCAAATGATTTGCATAATGCTTCTTTTCCTCCAAATATAATGTCATCAACAAATATTTTAGGTAGCAATACTTCATTGTTCTTTCTAGTCTTCAGGTATTTATTACAGTTATCATTTGTCCTTTCAAAACCAATCATCACCAAATAATTGTGTAGTCTTTCATACTATGTTCTTGTGGCTTGTTTCAATCCATATAGATCTTTGTTCAATTTACATGTACCATATTCTTCTTATCTTGGTCCACAAATCCTTCAAGTGATTTTAAGTACACTTCTTCCTCTAGTATACCATTTAGAAATGTAGATTTTACATTCATCTGATATACCTTGAATTTTTATAGGCTAAATATGCAAGCAGAGTTTTGACTCCTTCCATTCTTGCTAGAGGAACAAAAGTTTCTCCATAGTCAACTCCTTCTTCTTGAGCATATCATTTGCATCCTAATATTTCCTTATTCCTTGTAACTTCACCATTTTCATTCAGCTTATTCCTAAAAGCCCACTTTGTTCCAATAACATTTTTTTTCCTTTGGTTTTGGTACTAGTGTCCGAGTGTTATTCTTCTCAATTTGTATAATTTCTTCATTCATTACCTGGGTCCAATCTTCAATGTATAGAGCACCCTTCATTGATTTTGTCTCAAATTCACAAATTAAGCATGTATCATCACTGAGTTTCTTTCTTGTCATAACACCAAATTCTGCATCATCAATTATTTTTTTAGGTTTATGATGTCTTCTTACATACTTAGCTAGCACAAGTGGTCTCCTTCTCTAGTTCTTCAATAGGTTCATCTTGAAAAATAATCTCTAGCAATATTGTTCTAGTTTTGATCCTTATTTTGCATGTGTGGCAATGTCTATCTGATGGTCAACATTGCCTATCTGTGACTCGGCATCTTTTGCATGTTGCTCAGCAACCTATTGTTGAACTTCATCATTTCTTCTCTACTAGGAAACTACAACTTGGTTTTCTTGTTTAGTAGGAGTGCTAGGAGCACCATCATCTACATACATGAATGTACTATAATATTTAAGTTCTTCCTTACATACAATATCATTTCTTTCTATAAATTCATCAACTTTCATGTTTTCACTTTCCACAACTTTGTTAGTGTTAGTGTTTAAACACTTGTAAGCTTTACTCCTGGTGGAATATCCTAGGAATATACATTCATCACTCTTTGTGTCAAGTTTTACATTCCTATTATCTTTGAATATATAACATTTTCTTCCAAATATTTTGAAATATTTCACATTAGGAGCGTATCCATAGTATGGTTCAAAAAGTGTAGTATTTGTACCTTTCTTGACTTGTACTCTATTTAAGGTATAGAAAATGGTACTGATAACTTCTATCCAATATTTTTATGATACATTCTTCTCCATCATCAATGTTTTTGTATGATCCATTATTGATCTATTTCTCCTTTAAGCTATCCCATTATGAGGATGGGTCCTTGGTGGTGACATGTCTCTTAATTCCTCTATGATTGTAGAATGTATTGAAATCATTGGAAATGAATTCACTACCTCTATTAGATCTCAAACACTTAATACTCTTCCCTATTTCTTTTTCAACTTTGGCCAAATATCACTTAAATAACTAAAGCATCAGATTTAGCTTTAAGCAACATCATAGTCATCATCTTAGAATAGTCATCAATAAATAGAATAAAATA
The DNA here is from genome assembly GCA_028749045.1 of Cupressus sempervirens. NCBI lineage: Eukaryota > Viridiplantae > Streptophyta > Pinopsida > Cupressales > Cupressaceae > Cupressus > Cupressus sempervirens. Next base: position 693,238,369 of record CM053787.1, read on the forward strand.
CTTATCTCCACAATAGCTTTGAACATCAATAGGTCCATATAGGTTAGTATGAATCAATTCCAAAATAGCATTAGATGTGTATTTTTTCTCTTGAAACTAGACTTTGTCACTTTTCCCAATAGACATTGTTTACACATAGAATTGTTGGGCTTCTTTAGTTTTGGCAACCCTCTTACTTTCTTCATTTTACTAATGTTCACCAAATTGTTAAAATTCACATGACATAAACTTTTGTGCCATAACCAAATATCTTCTTGTTGTTCAAACAAACATGTCTCATTAGATAAATCTAGATAGAATAAGTTACCTCTTGTTTGATCACCACTTCTAATCATCTTACCATTTGCATCATATATCTTGGCCTTTCTGTGATGGAATTTAACTCTATATCCTAATTTGTTCAGCTATGAAACACTCAATAGATTATAGTTAAGTCCTTCCACCCAGTCAACATTATCACACTTGATTTTATCAGTCAATTGAATTGTACCTTTACCTTTCACAACACATGGAATATTATTACCAAATTTAACAAAGCCACCTTTGTTTGGTCCAATATCTTCAAATTTATTTCTATCACCAGTCATATGATTAAAGCATCCACTATCAATTATCCATCTGTCACTTTTGTTCTTATATTAAATTAAAGTAGTTTTCTCATCTTCACCAAAATCTTCTTTCATAGGAACATAAACAACCTCATCATCATTACTTTCAGATTCAATGCTAGTTTCTTCTTTAGCAATATAACATGATTTCTTACCTTTGTCATCCTTGTTTTTCTTTTAGTCTCAATCATCTCTCCTTCCTTTGTACTTTCTTTTCTTTTGCTCATCCTTGTCTTCTTTGTCAAGACATCTTGCAACTATATGGCCAACCTTCTTACATGAAAAACAAATTATGAGTAATTTACCTTTGTATTTACCTCTATCTCTTCTAAATATTTTTTCAATAAGATCTTCAAGTTCATCAAGCTCATCATCAAAGGTTTCACTATAACTCTTCACATATTTATCTTTTATTTTGCTAAGAACCAATTGTAACTTAAAATTAGATTTAATAGTAGCAGGTGCATAGTTATCAAAGTTAAACAACTCAAAAGTAGTAAGTCTACCAATTACACCTTCCAACATCAAAGTGTTGCCTGAAGTACATCTCAAATCTTGTATTGCAAAAACCTAATGGCATATATAGGAAGTAGAGTTCTCAATACCTTTCTTATCACTGTATCATCTTCAATCATTCTATTTGCACCTTGAATAGCATTGACAACTTCCTTGATTCTTATACAATAATGTCTTCTATTCTCACTTCCCATCATCCTCATTTCATCAAATTTAGCTCTTAGGCTCTTAGATTTGGCTCTTAAGACATTATCATCTCCTCTATATATGGTCTTCAGTTTATCCCATGTCTATTTTGCATTATCACATCTCTTTACATCATCAAACTTGGCATAGCTTAGGGCTGAAGGAATCTCCAACATTACCTAATTGTATTATTGCTTTTCTTTCAATTGTTGAGCACTCAAAGGAACAATTGTTATCTTCACATATTAATTTTCCACAAAGTTAAGTGTTGCATCACTAATACTAGATATGTGTAGCCTCATCAGTGTTTTCCATGCAAGAAATTTATCCTTGTTCTCAAGACTCATAAGTACCATTTGAATAATCAAACATTAAACACTATTTGTTGTGCTTATCCTACTGTAACTCGGTCTCTATTATATACTGATAAAAAAATTACTAGTAGTTCATCGTCCTAAGATAAAAAACTTGTTGAATGTAAACATGTAAATGTAAATCACCATAAAATATTCAATACAAGTTTGACACTAGGATTTAATATAGAAACACAATTTGGGAAAAACCACTAGCAAAATGTCACCACTTTTTCAATATTTTGAAGTAAGCTCTATTAGGAGCCAACCCTATTAAAGGTTACAATACACACTGTTAAATGTGACTTAGTTAGAGGATTTAATCACCCTATTAAGAGTGGCTCTGTCAGAGGACTTTGATCATTCCATTAGAATTTTACCTTGCTAAAGGATTTACATAGATTGTTAAGTCCTTCAATGAATATCAAGTCAACCTTTAATTAAAAGGATTTCAATAAAAATTATTTACAATGATTAGAAAGAAAATAGTAGGGTTTGATCTATATGATTATAACTCACTTTTGCAATTTTAGCTCTTTGTTTGGTTCATTTTCTAATTCCCTAATAAGCCTTCTCTATCACCTTTGTCTTTGATTTTCTTGGCAACCGTTCAAGCATTCACCCTTCTCTTCACAAAAAACTTAAGCCTTCTACTTTGATTCACTTATCAACTTTAGCAACTATATTCCCTCTTACTCAAAACATGCACAAGTTCTTTGTTATGTTCTTTTGCATCTCACACTTCATGCTTATATCACCTTCTTCATGTGCTCACTCTTTCCTCTCTTTTAAAGTTCAACCTTGTAACTCCTTAAATAGGCAATTATGATCTTTTCCATCTTCATGATCACCACAGATCTTAGGGTTCCTGACTTGATTCATCAGGTTCAATGTATATATTCATCTTTCTTCTTTTCTAGAAACTTCTCATTGAATTCATTCATTAGATATGATACCTAATCCTCTCCTTAAATTAAATGATCCAACTCATCAATCTTATCTTCAACATGGTTTCCATATCCCATGAAATTAACTGAGTTGGCTAGAAATTATGATTTCACATATGCATTCAAAATACTATCACTCTGCCAATACTAAGTTTTAACATGCAATCATCACTAAATTGCTCTGTCATTTTAGAACTTGTACCTTGGCATCAATACTATCACTCAATCAATATTGATGCTCAATCAACACTAAATTTTCTTGGTACTTGCTATGACTTGGTTGACACTAGTATCACTCAATATGAACTTCAAAATTCCCTAATCTTTTACTTTGTTTCTTGGTCAACCTTTACATAAGTAATGTGTGTTGACTTGTATTGTAAAGACTTGAACACCAACATGATTTAAACAATCACTTTGTCTTTTCAAATTCTAACTAATTAAATGTCCATTGTAGCTTCCTATTCATAACTCAGTCTTTCCTTTTGGTGCTTTTGTTATAAGAAACTTCTCAAATCCTCTTCATCAATCAAATAGATATGATATTTTGATTAGATAGCAACATGTCTCATAACTATATTTGACATAAATGTCAATACAACAATTATTCCAATTGTAATTTCTAATAGGTGAGTGCATAGAGAATGATATATTATAAAATTTGAAAGATAAGCTTGAAAATTTTAGAATGCAAGAAGATGAATCTATTAGAATATATTTTTATATGATTACTAAGATTATTATAGGGAGAAAAATGTATAAAGATATAATATAAAAAGATGATGTTTTCTACAAAATTTTAAGATCTTTAACTCCTACTTATGATACTAAGGTGATTGCAATAGATGAAGTTATCAGGCTCTTTTAAAAAAAATTAACATAGAGATTTTGATTGGAAAATTAAAAGAATTAGAATCTCATATACTGAAAGATAATTTTCCTAAAGTTAAAATTAATTTCAAAGATAGTGTGCATAGTGACAAAAGGATACTAAAAAAAGTGCAAACACTAGTGGAGACTATGCTAGAGATTTTGCAAAACTTCAAGAAGAAGAAATGAAGATTAATGAGATTTCTTTATTGGTTGTAAAGAGAGAACACAAGGGTATGAAATATTTTATTTTTTGGTATTGCAAATAATTTGGTCTTTTTTCTTCTAGATGTCCAAAGAGAGAACAAAATGTTAATCCTAGGAAGTCTTATAAGACAAAAATTCTAAAATATTATTTATATGAAGCTGAGGATGAAAATAAATCAATGGAAATAAGCTTCCTAGATAGTGACGATGAAGATGAAATGGGATATGTTTCAATTAAGGAAGAAATCCCTATTAGAGAATACAAAACACTTTTGTCACTAATTAAGGAAAAAATCTAATCTGATAATAGATAGTGGTGTTGGAAACTATAATTAAAACAATTGCTATGTTGTCATTGATATCATATCTTATTGGTGAGATATTTTTCTATCTAATTTGGGTGTCATATATATTTGATTGATGAAGAGGATTTGAGAAGTTGGTCATTACAAAAGCACCTAGAGGAAAGGTTGAGTTATGAAGATCACTACAATGGACACTTGATTAGTTAGAATTTGACAAGATATAGGGATTATTTAATCATATTATAAAGTGGAGAAGATAGTTATACAAAATATTTGAAGAAGTGATCAAAGATAGACCAAATGCACAAGCTTGACCAAGCAACAGAATAGAAGATTAAGGAACTTGCAATATATGTTGAGTGATGCTAATATTGACCAAGAGATAGTGAATGTTGAACAGACTTAGTGGTGATTAAGTGTCAGTATATGTGTCAACTAGAAGATTTAGTAGCAACCAAGTAATCCAATAATGATCAAGTGTCAGAACACATTGTTGCTCGAGGAACAACATTTTGACAGTTTATGAGAAATTGTAATTTCCAGCCAACAAAGTTGATTTCTTGGAATATGGAAATTGTGATGAAGATAAGGATGGATGGCCTTGATCATTTAAATCAAGGGAAACTATGTTTACATGTTTCTATGACAGGATTCAAGGAGAAGTTTGGAGAAATTTCTAGAACATAAAAGAGGAGACAAAATGTTGGAAAGAGGAGACAAAATGTTTGAAGAAATTTCTATGAATCTAACATAACCTTAAGATCTATGGTGATGTTTAAATGGAAAAAAGATTAGAATTACTTATTTAAGGAGGTACAAAGGATAACCTAATCAAGGTTAGAGAAATTATTGATGCTATTGATTGGTGAATTTGAGTAGAAGGCTGAGAAGAGGGGAAGTATTATTTATTGAATGGTTTCTAGACAAATGAGAGATTGAGATGACAATGAAGGCAAGTCGTTGGATCATCATTTGAGCCAAAGTGAGATCTATAATTGCAAAGTGATTTATGCTTGATAGATCAAAACCTGGTGTTACTTTCTAACCATTGTATTAGTTTGAAATCTTCTAATCAAGGTGGAATTCTAATGGAATGTTCTAAAGTCCATTAACAAGGCCACTCCTAATAGGATGATTAAATCCTTTAACAAGGTCAAATTTAATAGTTTGTTTTGTAACATTTAATAGGGTTGGATCCTAATAGAGCTCACTTCAAAAGAGTGAAAATATTGGTGACATGTTACCTGTACTTTTTTCCAATTTGAGCTTCCACATTAAATCCTAGTGTCAAATTTGTGTGGATGTTATTTGTGGTGATTTACTACTAATGTTTGCAATCTTCAAGTCTATTATATTCAAGTTAGTGGACTACTAGTTACTATTACTAAAAGTTGACTATAGAGAACGAGTTGTGGAATGTTATGATATGAAGTAGTTAAAGTGTTTGCTTGTTCAATTGGTACATATGGACATTGGATAGTTGATTCACCCCTCCCCCCAGTTATGCTAAATATTCTAACAATTGATACCATAGCATGGGTGCTTGTAGAGAAAATTTTTAAGGTACTTGAAGCTAAAGAGAAATATGTACAAAAAGGAGGTGCCAAGACTGAACAAAGAGAGTTTCCCTACATGGAAAAGATTAATGAGACTACATCTAGCTGGAATTGGTGATACCTCAATACATTTTTTGGATAATGCATATGTGGATATAACAACAATCCCTCTAACTACTCAACAACTGAAAGAGAAGAAAGAACACAATCAGTAAATGTTGGAAGTTCCATCAACCCTAAGCTATGTCGAGTTTGATAAGATAAAACATTGCAAGAATGCAAAGAAAATTTGGGGACAGTTAAGACCATCTATGTAGGACATGAGAATGTCTTGAGAGAAAAATAAAAAAGCTTGAGAGGAAAATTTGATGAAATGAGAATGACAGAAGGTGAGAATGTAGTTCATTACTATACAAGAATCAAAGAAGTTGTCAATGCTATTAGAGGATCCAATGGAAAGATTTTTGATGGAACAGTAATAAGTAAGGGATTGAGAACTCTACTTCTTATTTATGCTATTAGGGTTTTTTCTATATAAGAACTGAGATGCACTCTAGGTAATGACCTAACTCTAGAAGGTGTGACTAGTAGGCTTACTACTTTTGAGATGTCTAATTTTGATAATTACACTTCTACTAATATTGAATCTACTTTTAAATCACAACTCATCCTTAGCAAGAAAGGAAAAGGAAAATATGAGAAAAGTGATAGTGACACTTCTGATGAGGAACCTAATGAACTTGAAGCACTAATAGCTAGAAGATTGTCAAGATGCAAATGAAAATACAAAGGTAAACTTCTCATAACCTAGTTTTCATGCAACAAAGTTAGTCATATTATTGCAAGATGTCCTAACCAGGGTAAACTTTAAGAAACCCCCCTCCAGAAAAAGATATAAATTATTGGTGAATCTTTCACTATTTTGAAAAACCAAATTATTTTTATCAACGAATCTCTCAACTTTTTATTTTAAATATTATTTACACTAGTGATTATTTTGGAATCATAATTTTTTAGTAGAAACTACTGGCGAATCTCAATAATAATAGAAAGTTCACTAATCGTCATGGAATATTACAAATCAAAATTGAACATTTTTATCTCATGGAAATTATGAGGATAATTACATTGTATTTTAAATCAACAATGAAAACTAAATATTGGTAATATATCAATAAATTAACTAATAATTATGATAATTATTAGTGAATTAATTTTTATTTATTTGATAATATATAATATTTAGGTGAATCAAGTCTAATCATGTATCAAATATTATGGTGAATCTTTGAGTTTATATTTTTTAATAAAAAAATTATTGACAAATTTTAAATATTTTAGAACTAAATTTAATAAAAATGTAGTGATTTAGGTTGCATAAAAATCTTAAATTATTAGCCAAATTACTAGTAAGAAATTTCTTAAATTCACAAAATTACTTATATTCACCACTTAAAAACACCCTAGACTCCTGACAGAGAAGACAAGGATGATAAGAGAGAAAGAAAGTACAAAGGAAGAAGAGATGACCAAGACAAAAAGAGAAACAAGGACTACAAAGACAAATGAAATAAATCTTGACACATTGCAGAAGAAGAAAGTGATAATGAATCTGAGAGTAATCATGAAGAAGTACTTTATGTTTCAGTGAAAGAAGATTCTAATAAAGATGAGAAAAATACATTAATTTCTTATTGTAAATAAAAGTTATAGGTTGATAATTGATAGTGGTTGCTCAAATCACATGACTGGTGATAGAAGTAAGTTTGAGAACATTGGACCATACAAGGGTAGTTTGTTAAGTTTGGTAACGTTGTACAATGTCTTATGAAATGTAAAGGGTCAATACAATTGATTGACAAGGTCAAGTGTGACAATATTTATTGGGTTGAAGGTCTTAACTATAATTTGTTGAGTGTTTCATAGTTGAATGAATTAGGATGCAAAGTTGAATTCCATCACAAAAAGGCCAAGATATTTGATGTTGATGGTGAATTGATTGAAAGTGGTGATCAAACAAGAGGTAACTTTTTATATCTAGATTTATCTGATGAGACATGCTTGTTTGGACAATATGAGGATATATGGTTATGGAACAAAAGTTTATGTTATGTAAATTTTGACAATTTGGTTAGCATTAGTAAAATGAAAAGAGTACGAGGTTTGCCAAAATTGAAGAAGCCTAACAATGCTATGTGTAAACAATGTCAATTGGGAAAATTGAAAAAGTCTAGTTTCAAGAGAAAAACATGTACATCTAATGATATTTGGAATTGGTTCTTATTGACTTATGTGGACCTATTGGTGTTCAAAACTATTGTGGAGACAAATATTTTATTCTATTTGTTGACAACCACTCTAAGATGATGATTGTGATGTTTTTCAAAGAAATAATGATGCCTTTTAGCTATTTAAGTGGTATTTGGTGAGAGTTGAAAATAAGACAAGAAAGAATCTGAAATACTTGAGATTTGATAAAGGTGGAGAATTCATTTCCAATGAATTTATCTTATTTTGTAATGATAGAGGAATCAATAGAAAGATGTTAGCACCTAGGACCCCTCCTCAAAATGGAATAGCTAAAAGGGGAAATAGATCAATTATGGATGATGCTAGAACACTGATGACAGAAAAGAATGTGTCACAAAAATATTGGAGAGAATTTGTAAGTACAACTATTTATACCTTGAGTAGAGTGCAAGTTAGGAAAGGTACAAATGTTACACCTTTTAAATTATGGTATGGGTATGCACCTAATGTAAAATATTTCAAAGTTTTTGGAAAAAAATTCTATTTACTTAAAGATAATAGAAATGGGAAACTTGATGCTAAAAGTGATGAAGGCATATTCGTAGGGTATTCCACTAAGAGAAAAGATTATAAATGTTTGAACTCTAACACTAACAAAGTTGTGGAAAGTGAAAATAAGAAAGTTGATGAATATGCAGCAAATAATAAAGTTGAATACAAGACATAACTTGAAGACTACAATAAATTCATAAATGTGAATGATAGTGCTTCCAGCACCCCACTTGAACAAGAGAACAAAACTGCAAATATACAACAAACTGGGAATATCGAGTCACAATAGCCAGTTGTCAAGCAATAAATTATAGGTGTTGAGAAATAAAATAATGGTGTCGAGTTAGAGATAGAAGGAACCAAACATTGGGAAGACAATGTCAAGCATGTAGAACATGAACCTAAACCTAAACAAGAAATAGAAAATGAGCTTCAAATTATTTTTTCAAGATGAACCTGTCGAAGAAGGAAGAAGAAAAGAAAATGTATTAGAAAAATATGTGAGAAGACATCATGTACCTGAGAAATCATTGGAGATAAAGAATCTGGTGTTATGAAAACGAAAAGGCTCAGAAGTGATACATGTTTACTTTGTGACTTTTGAGCCCAAATAAGTGAAAGATGCTTTAGAGAATGAGGATTGGATATAAGCAATGAATAAATAAATTGAGAAGATCGAAAATAATAAAACGTGGACAATGGTACCTAGACCTAAAGAGAAAAATGTTAGTAGAACAAAGTTGGTATTCAAGAACAAGATGAATAAAAAAGGAAGTCACAAGGAACAAGGGTAGACTAGTATGCAAAGGGTATGCAAGAGAAGAAAGTATTGACTATGGGGAGACATTTTCCCCAGTTGCAAGACTAGAAAGAGTTAGAATGGTACTTGTATATTCTTCTTATAAAGGATTTAGCATATATCAAATGGATGCCAAATCTACATTTATGAATGGGATACTTGAAGAAGAAGTGTACATAGAGCAACCAGGAGGTTTTTTCCACCCTAGGAAGAAGAATGTGGTGTACAAGATGCACAAGGCTCTATATGATTTGAAACATGCCCCTAAAGCATGGTATGAAAGATTGCATAACTATTTGATAAAAAATGGATTTGCAACAACAAATGATAACATCAATCTATATTTGAAGACTGGTGAGAACAATGAGGTATTGTTATCTAAAATATTTGTTGATGATATCATATTTGGAGGCAAAAAAGCATTATGTAAATCATTTCTTGATGAGATGAAGGAGTTTAAAATGTCAATGTTTGGTGAGATAAGTATATCAAATGAAGCAAGGTATTTCCATTGCCCAATCCAAATACATTAAGGAAATAATAAAGACTTTTCCAATGGAATATTCAAGACCAATTAGTACACATATGGCAATGGGACATAATCTATATAAGAATGATAATTCTACTAATGTGAACCAGACATTGTATAGATAAATGATTGGAAAACTATAATATGTTGTTCATAGAAAACCTGATATTGTTTTGGAAGTTGAGATAGTTGCAATATGTTTTGCATGTCCTAAAGAGAATCACATGATGGGTAAAAATGATATTAAGATATCTGAAAGGACCATAAGACTATGGATTGTATTACAAGAAGAATGCAAGTTTTAACTGAAGGTATTTACTAACTCCTATTGGACAAGAAATGTTGATGACAAAAAAAAGCACAGGTGGAGGTGCATTCTTTCTAGGAAAGAGACTAATTTCTTGGACATGCAAAAAAATAGAAATGCATTTCTCAATCAACAACAAAAATTGAATATGTGGCAGCAATAGTAAATTGTTCAAATATCATTTGGATCAAGAAATTGTTACAAGGTATGGAGGAAGAGATCACTGATCTAGTTGGTATCTATTGTGATAAAACTAGTGCTATTAACATATCAAAGAATCATGTGATGCACACAAAGACTACACATATATTGTTATCAAATATCATTACTTCAAAGAGCTAGTTCAAGATAGAGAAGTGAAATTAGAGTATGTGAACAGTAAGGAGCAAATAACTATATATTCACTCAAGCTTTACCTAAAGATTCTTGTGAATATCTAAGAGGTAAATTAGGAGTGATTCCCCTAGACAAGGCTACTTGAGCTAAAATGGTGCTTTGCATCAAATGTGTTGATCAAAATATCTTACAAATTGATGTAGATATCTTACAAATTGATGCCGATAGTCCTACTTTGGGAGTTGCCTAAGGTAGTAATGAGGAAGAAGATAGAAGTTGGGAGAGTATGTGATTTATTAAGAAGCCATACATAGTAGAGGATATATATCAAAGAGGGAGTTCATATCTTATGTGGGTTACATGGATGAGAATTAGAATGAAACTAAGGATATTAATGAAGATTTGAATTTGAGTAGAGAGGGAGTTTTCTCAAGGTGTTACATGTTTAGGATTGCATGGTGACTAGACGTATTTCCATCAATACCAAAGAGGGAGATTGGTGGAAACTACAATTGGAACAATTTTTTTGTTTTCATTGATGTCAAATCTTATTGGTGAGACAATTTTCTATTTTATTTGAGTGTCATATATATTTGATTGATTAAGAGGATTTGAGAAGTTGGTCATAACAAGAACACCTAGAGGAAAGGTTGAGTTATGAAGATGATAACTACAATGGACACTTGATTAGTTAGACTTTGACAAGATAAAAAGATTTTCTAATCATATTACAAAGTAGAGAAGACAATTATACTAAAGCATTGAAGAAGAGATCAAAGATAGACCAAATGTACAAGCTTGACTGAGAAAAAGAATAGAAGATTAAGTAACTTGCAATATATGTTGAGTGATGCTAATGTTGACTAAGTGCCAATGAATTTTGAACAAACTTAGTATTCATCAAGTGTCAATATATGTGTTGACTAGAAGATTTAGTAGTGACCAAGTAATCCAATGATGATTGAGTGTCAAAACATAGTGTTGGCCAAGGATCAACATTTATAGTTTATGAGAAGCCAGAATTTCTAGCCAATAGATTTGATTTCTTGGAATATGGAAAGCGTATTGAAGATAAGGACAGATGACCTAGATCATTTAAATCAAGGGAAATTGTGTTTGTGCATTTCTATGCAAGGATTGAAGAAGTGTAGAGAAGTTTCTAGAACAAAAAGAGGAGACAAAATGTTGGAAGCATTTGATGAATCTTACTAACCCTAATATCTATGGTGATGTTTAAATGGAATAAGATCAAAATTACCTATTTAAGGAGGTACAAGGGCTAACCTAGTCAAGGTTGGAATAGTTGTTGATGATGTTGATTGCAAAATTTGTGAAAAAGGCTGAGAAGAGTTGAGAAGAGAAGTGGGATTTCTTGAAGGGTTCCCAAGTAAATCATAGATTGAGATGAAAATGAAGGCCAGTCAGTGGATTAGCATTTGAGCCAAAGTAAGATCTATAATTGCAAAGTGATTTTTGTTTGACAAATCAAAATCTGTTGCTAAATTCTAACCACTGTATTAGTTTCAAATCAGTTAATCAAGGTTGACCTAATAGTCATATGTAAATCTTTTAATCAAGGTGGCATTCTAATGGAATTTTTTGAAGTCCTTTAACAAGGCCACTCCTAACAAGGTCATTAAATCCTTTAACAAGGTCATATTTAATAGTGTGTTTTGTAGCCTTTAACAGGGTTGTCTCCTAACAAGGCTCACTTCAAAAGAGTGAAAATATTGGTGACATGTCACTAGTGGTTTTTCCCAAATTGGATTTCCATGTTAAATCCTAGTGTCAAATTAGTGTGGATGTTATATTGTTGTGATTTTTTGTTAATGTTTACATTTTTCAAGTTTGTTATATTTAGGACAGTGGACTACTACTTGATGTTACTTAAAGTTGACTATAGAGACCAAGCCATGGAATGTTAAGATCTAAAGTAGGTTAAGTGTTTGTTTGTTCAGACAATTGATTCAACCCCCCCCCCCCCCCCCACCCTGCCACTCCTTCTTAGTTATTCTAAACATTCTAAAAATTCTCACATGGGATGACAGGTGACAAAGATAGATTTTTTGAGTTTAACAGATATGATGCTAGTGTAGTTAGAGTTGGTAACAATGCTCCATGTCCTATTAAGAGAAAGGGATCTATTACACTTGATGTTAAAACTAACTGAGGATGTATAATTTTTTTATTGATTGAAACATAACTTGTTGAGTGTTTGACAACTTGTTAACAAGGGATATCATCTGTGATTCACTAAGAAGGCATGTACAATCAAGGAAAAAATGGAAAATTGATTGGTATAAGTACAAGAACTAGAGGTAATATTTTTAAGTTGAATCCTATTGAGATAAGTTGCCTAAATTGTTAAAGTTGATGATAGTTGGTTATGGCATAGAATATTTTGTCATATAAACTTTGACAACATAATGAAAGTGAGTAATACTAGTATTGTAAAAGATCTACAAAATATTTTAAAACCTACTAATATGATGTCCAAGGAATCTTGAATGTTTAGATAGAAGAAGAATTTGTTTCCTTGCAAGATATTCACTACACCAGAGAAGTTGGAGATTGTTTATAAAGACTTGTATGGTCCTACAAAGATAAGAGCATTATATGGTGAGATGTACTTCATTTGTTTTATTGATGATTTTAAAAGAATGATGTGGGTTGCATTTTTTAGAGAAAAAATAAGAAGTTTTTGGCAATTTTAAGATATTCAAGTTTAAGAGAATGAATATAAAATGATACTCAAATCTTATTGAGAATCAAATCTTAAGGTATAACAGAGGAGGAGAATTTACATTAAATCAAATTAGCACTTTTTATGAAGACAATTATGGAATTAGGAGATGGGTTTCATCTCCTAAAACTCTTCAATAGAATGGAATAGAAGAAATAAGGAATAGAACAATGAGGCAACTAGAGAGATGATGCTAGAAGAAAATTTAATACATTTATTGGAGAGAAGAAGTTACCATTATAGTACACACTATGAATAGTGTTTAGATCAAGCAATGAATACTTAAACACCTTATGAATTATTGTTTAGTTCTATACATATTGTAAAATACTTCAAAAAATTTGGAAGAAAATGTTACATCAAGAGAGAAGATAATATAGGGAAATTTGACCCTACGAGTGATGAAGGTATATGTCTTGGTTATTCTACTAAGAGAGAAGTATACATATGTTATCATAAGAGATTAAATATGATTGTTGAAAGTGTAAATGTGAGAGTTGATGAAAGATTTTAGGTCCAATAAATGATACTATATTATGATTCAAATGATAATCATACTAGTACAAGTTAGAGATGTGTGATTAATCAAAGTATAGGACATGAACAATTATTTAAATTTGGTAATGATATATAGATACATGTAAAACATGAACCTAGAGAAGAACCTAGAGAAAAGTAAATAACACCAAAATATGTTGCAAGGACTCATCCTAAAGATTGGTTCATTAGTAGTACAAACATAGTATTGATGACAAGAAATATGGCAAGAGAAGAAATTTTTTTGATTTCCCAAGTTGAACCTAAAAGTACTAATGAGGCATGGAAAGATGAATTTTGGATAAATGCAATGAAAAAAGAACTTGATTAGATAGAAAATAACAATACACGGGAACTAGTCCCTAGACCTAAAGATAAGAATGTCATTAGTACAAAATGGATATTCAGGAAAAAGATGAATGAACAAGGTGAGGTTGTAAGAAACAAAGTAATGTTATTATGCAAAGAATATTTTCAACAAGAAGGTATTGATTTTGAGAATCTATGTTTTCTCCTGTTGCAAGATTAGAAGAAATAAGATTATTTTTGGCTTATGCATCAAATAAGAATTTTAAGGTATATCAAATGGGTGAGAAGTCATATTATTTTAATGACAAACTTGAGGTAGAGTTATACATTAAACAACTTGGTAGTTTTCCACTAACTGAAGCCAAAGACATGGTATACATAGTGAAGAAAGCATTGAATGGATAAAGAAAGCACCTAAAGCTTGGTATGCAAGGTTAGATAAATATGTATAGAGTTTTGGATTCAAGAAAGGTAATGCAAAAAAAAAATTGTAATTAAGGATAAATTAAAATGATTTATTGATCATTGTTGTATTTATCGATAAGATTATTTTTTAATGCAATGATGAAGTTAGTAAGAATTTTTTGATGAAATGAAGAATGAATTTGAGATGTCTATGATTGGAGAAATGAAATACTTTCTAGGATTGTAAATAACACAAAATAAGGATGGTATCTTTATATCTAAGGCTAAGTATCTTAACAATATTTTATGAAGATTTAGTTTGGGAAATTGTAAACCTACTGAAACACCTATGGTGACTAGATGCAAATTTTCAAACAAGGATGTCACCTAGTGCTATGCAAACTAGATATAGATCTATGATTGGAGGATTATGATACTTGACACATACAAGGCTAGATATACTAAATGTATTTTTAATAGTTGTGAGATTTCAAGTAGATCATAAAGTGACACATCTAGCAGCAGTCCAACAAATATTCAGATATTTGAAAGGAACTTTAGATTTTGGCTTATGGTATGGTAGATCTAATGATTTTACATTATGCCCATATACTAATGTTGATTGGGTAGGTAATTTTAATAATAGGAAGAGAACAAGTGGTGGCATATTCTGTATTAGTGGAATATTGGTTTCTTGGCTAAGTAAGAAGCAAGATTGTATCTCTCAATCTATGATAGAAGAAGAGTATGTTGCAACAACTAATAATTATAATCAGATTATGCGGATGAAGAAAATGTTGAAAGATATTGGTATTGATTTTTAAGAATCTACAATCATTCATTGTGATAACACAATTATTGTGAGTATGTCAATAAAGATTCCAATTTTACATTCAAAGACTAAACACATTGCTATTAAGTATCATTCTATGAGAGAGAAAGTTGTAGAAAAGGATATTATACTGGAATATGTGAGTACAAAGGAGGAGATAGAGTTCATATTTACTAAACCATTAAGGACACATTTGATTATCTCATAAGCATGCATGGGGTGATGTTCCCACCTAATATGGAGTAAATGATGTGGTCATGCAATAGTCTAGAATAATCATAGCATTATGCATTCACCTGGACGTGATGATTGGTATTGCTCCTTAGGTGGAGTGGTCAGAGTACAAAGAGTTAACTTAAAAACTCTTATGATTGATTTCTAACATAAGAGTGTCTATTTGCACTTGGTACACTTTTTTTTTGTAGATTTTCTTCATCCAATACAAGTACTTTAATGAGGAAGTTCATCAAAGGGGAGGCACTATAGATTGATATCTAGCATATTGACACCATTTTCATTGATGTCAAAGGGGGAGAGATCAATGAAAACCAAGTAATACAAATAATTAATGCTAAAGGAGGATAAAAACATCGATATTAGAGCATGAATAGGATGTATATATTGAGAATATTTAGAAAATTGTACTCGGATGAGATATATTGAAGATATTCAAAAAAATTAATGAACCAACAATTCAAAATAGTTGGCATTCATGTTTTTTCCTCACATGTTGCCATCAATACGAAAGGGTGATATTTTTAGTAATAAAATTATATTTGGCACCTGAATATACTAGGTATGTTTTGTATTGATTATACATTTTATGATCAGTGACAACTTATATTCTTTATTTCATGGCAGACATGTATTTTATACATTATATAGGATTATGAGGTTAGCAAAACTGGCACAGAACAAGTTAAGATATGTTAGCTTAGGAATATGTTCACAAATGATTATTGATGCTACATCTATGTCTTCTTATGTTTATGTTGAGTATTCAATGAGTTACAGTTTATTTGGTGAAGACTAGCAGCATACCAATGTGCAGGAAACAATGATAGAGAAAAATATTGGAAAATTGGTTGTATCTTATCAACAAAGTAGAATTAAGGTTGGTGAGTTTGGCTTGTTGTTAAAGACATGTTCGTGATGCTATATTTTTGATATCAAGTCTTGAAGATCATTTTAGAAAGGTCATGGAGTAAAATGTGGGATATATTTTACTGACAGTTAATTATTTTGGTGAAATGTGTTGATGGTTATTAAAGATTAAGTTAATTATATTGTAACATGTGGGAGCTTTATTGTAATACTTGTAATGATGCTTTAAAAGGTGTGTATTTCTTAATCAGGTCCTATGTAATTAATTATATATTAGGAAGCTTTAATAGGCGAGCCTAATTCTTTATTTTGATAGGATATAAAGGAAAAATGTTTTCCTTGGATGTAATGTCATATCACATGAAATAGCTTTATGTTGGTTGATATTATTGAGCTTCAAAGGAAGTACATTGGAAATTAAGATGCATTAGTACATTAGATTTGTTATCCTGAAGATCTATTCTTCATTGTTGACTAAAGCAATTTGGTAGTGAGTTCAGTTATCTTCCTATTAGCCTTTAATAGGGTAAGAAGCTTCTAAAAAGAGTTCAAGGACTCCTAACAAGGATCTATCCTTTAACATGGAATTTTATATTTCTTGCATTATAATTGGCTTCTACTAGAGTCATATTTGTTCACAATGAACTTTAATATTAGTACACCATCTTGCGAGTGTCATCCCCTCCAGGGTTTTCCCTTTGATCAAGGATTTTCCTAGTTGACAAAATCATTGTGTCACCATACATGGTTTATCTCTTATTATGATTCGTTGTTTTGATTATTGAAGTTGGATATAATAAGTTCGATTTAAGTTTTATTTGGGCACAACTGATTAACCTCCTCCCCCCCAATTGTATGAGTGGACTTTACTTTCTAATAGTTTATAACATAAAAATCCTATAGATATCTCTAGCAAAGATGCATACATGTATTAAAAAAAAAAAAAAATTGTAGGCTGGCCTACTGTCAATGCATATGGATTGAGATTTTATTGTCCCCAACTTCCTTCCTCCAAAGTACCATGTAAATAAGTGTTATAATTATGATGCCTACTAGTAGCACCTCTAACAGAGACATTTTATGTCTGACAACATCCTTGTCAAGTCAGACAGTGTCATTGGATGCCCACTACACATCGATAGTTCATCGAAATTCTAACAATATTGAGGAGCATTAGAATTGTTGATACAAAGTTTTCAACAATGTTGAAAGTCAACAGTCTAACGATAGTAAGTCAAAATTTTGAGAAATTTCTATTGGAAAAGTGCCCCAAATGTACTAGTGTCGTTAGTGGTTAGGGATATTTCAACAAATATTTAGTTATTCCTCAACTCAAGTGCTACTTCCAACAAAAATGAGACGTGAGACAAAGTAAGGATGGATGGGCATTATTGAAGAATCATTTGTAGACATTGGAGGTGGAGACAAAGAAGAAAGAAAGGGACTAGGCCAAGGATGAAAAGAGGGATAAGAAGAATGACATAGATGTTGTCTATGCTCTTGAAGGCTAATATGTGAATAACCCAATAAGCATGGCCAAGAAAGTCTAAGGCATTTAATCTTCCTTATTTACTATTTCTTTTTGTTGAATACTATTAAACTATATTATGAATCGATCTATGTTAAAGCCCTATTTTGGTATAATAAGGGCATTGTAAGCAAGGGTGGCAGCTTTGATATTAGATGTTTTAGTGTGGAGATGGAAACAAATGTTAATATCAATATGAATTTTGAATGTTGTAGTAGGGGTTTCAAGGAATGTATGGGCAAGGTTTTCGAAAATTTATAATAGTAAAGGTTGAATATATATATTTTAAATTATTTTTACTTATACCAATAAAAATATTATATTATCAATTAAATTTTTAAAAAAACAAGATAAAGATTAAGTGGAGTTGAAAGACTAAATCATATTCTATTATTTCTATATATTTTTAAAATCAAGAAATATAAGATCTATTATTTCTACTCAATCTTTTTTCCATTAAAATTCATATATATATATATATATATATATATATATATATATATATATATATATATATATATATATATATATTGTTATGATAATATATAAATATCAAATCTCCCTCTTGATAAGCACACTTCAACTCATTTCATATTCATGATACTGAATCATATGTATATACCTATAAATCACAATGGATATTGTACATACTATTTATTAAATTTTAAATCATTTTATAATATGATGGCGATAGATATAAATTTAAAATCTCCCTTTGAAATAAATTTTGAAGTGATTGCAAGTCATGATAATGAAACACGTATATACGTTTGTTGTCCACCAAACAAGGGATCATGTTTTCCACAAGTAGCTAGGATGAGTATAAGGATTTGTCACGTTTCTTAGGATTGAATGGAATCTTTGGACATTACCTATTAAAGAGGTATGCATACACCAATAATTACAATAGTACATAGCAATTCTATGCTATTATTCGATTGCATTGAGAGTCATTTCTATTTGGGGACTTCACTCAACACTCAATCTTATTCTCACACTAAGTTATCATTTGCAACTTGCCCTATTTCAAATATATCTTAGTCGAATGAAAAATACTTCTTACCCCATGTTGGACTTAATAATTAAATAATTACAAGGACTGAAATTTACAGGGAATATTGTAGGTGTGCGTAAATCAAATAATTGTTTTGGATTCCTCACTTTTTTAATGAATATCAAAAGCGAACGATTGGTTTTAGAGTTCTAATAAATTGTGTAACAATATTTTAAAATAAATAAATTTAGTTGGTTAATTATTCAATCAATCAAAATTTGAATTGTGTTATTTTAAATTTAAAAGTTTAATTTCTTATAATATAATGTGATTTTTAAATGTTGTGGATTTGATTTTAGAATTTGAGCTGATGGGCTAAAAGTTGTAGTGATTAGATGTGATTGGGACTCTCTAGCAGCAACATTATCACTTAAAATTTGTTCCTCAAGCATGTTGAAGTATAAGAACAAAATGATTTACCACTTAATAGAATAGGGAAACAACCTATTTTCTATCAAGTGTAAAGTAGAACACGTTTAAAAGGATTTAAACATAATAATGTATAAAAATAAATGTTGATTTTTAGCTGCTTGGTGCCCCCTTGCTACCTAGTGCCAATTTCCATTAGAATCAACATAGATAAGTGTTGTACGTCTGTGAACAGGGTTAAATGGTAGAAAATGAAGTTTAGTAATACTTTCTCTTGCCTCATTGTTGTCATCCATGCCCATTTTGACCTACAATCCTATAACCATGCTTTTCAACTCGCCCAAGAAGTGAAGAGAGGGGAAAGTACAACAATTCAACTCACACATCACACATCACACATCATTTCACAACATTTCAATAACAACAAGGAAAGGCAATTTCTCCCACCCCTCAAAAAATATGAATCAATCTCTTCGACTTCTTCCCATTCAAATCTACAAAGGTGGGGATTGGTGAAATAAATTTACAACAACAAAAAATAGTAGATTGACTAAAAAACACAGACAAATCTCCTTAAATAGAAAACACACTATGAGATGGTGGATGTAGGAAAAGAAAATATGAATCAACGACTCAGAGGGGAGATTCTAGGCAGTGAAAACGAAATGGAGAAAACAAAACCGAATATGTTGGCCATGCAAAACAACTTAGAAAATCAATCCAAGCCCATAGATCTTGAAGATAGACAAAAGATTGTGTTTTTTAGAAATTTTTAAAAATAATTTTGTTAAAAGTCTATCGGAAAATTAATCAATCATGAAATCAAAAGTTCATTGAATACTGACAATATTTTTGGCAGAAAAAATAATCCAAAAGCAAAGCTTCCACACAAATCCTATCGACTTAGTTAATTCAAGTGTACACACACACACACACACACACACACACACACACACACACACACACACACACGTATATATATGTGTGTGTGCGCATATGTATGTATGTATGTATGTATGTATGTATGTATGTATGTATGTATGTATGTATATGTGTGTGTGTGTGTGTGTGTGTGTGTGTGTGTGTGTGTGTGTGTGTGTGTGTGTGTGTGTGTGTGTGTGTGTGTGTAATTTTTATTTGTATAAATGATTGAGAATATTATATTTATAAAATAGTAGTAATGTAATATGATACTTTAGATCTAATTAAAACTATGATTGAAATGTATCTTCATACATAACAACTATCTTATTAGCTTTGTCTTTTGTTAATTTTTTTTTATTATCAGATTCCTAGTATGCTTCTTGCTGTGATTCCGTTTATATTTGAAGTCTTGTGTACGAGTGCTTCCACTTGTACAATCTAGTGGTTGGAGTTTTATCATATTTCTTTTATTAATCAAAATCATCATACTATCTATATCAAGAAAATACCTCACCATACAATATTTTAGATGCATCACACCCTTCTTGTAAGCACTTTTTAAATATTTAGAATTGTTTGGTACATTGAAAAATTATCAACATTACATGTGTATAAATCATATTCCGTTACAATATTCATTGCATATTTAAAACAAGTTCTCCTTTCAACTCATTACGCTTATGAATATCTAGAGCTAAGACAATTAATGCACAAATCCTGACATGGAAAGTTTTGCACTGGAAATTACCTGTTGGAGATGAATTGATTTAATGTCTTTTTTGTCCACAAAATGAAATAAAACATATTTTTTTGGGGTTGTTGTGCCAAAATGAAATGGAGGGCATTATTTGATCATGTTCTTGCTATTTTTTTAATCATGATTTAAACTAGAAGGTAGTTGTTTTGAGTATTAGTTTGCATAAAAATGTAATGGTTGATTCTACGAGATTGGCTATTTTGTTGCATATTTGGGGAACTAGATGCTTAGCTATGTTTTCTAACCATATTGTGCATTGGGAAGTGGAAATGCTACGACATTATGTTCCGATTGGGTTTTTTGTGCTTTTTGTTGAAGATGAATTATACCAACAACAGAAAACTGGATGAAATCAACTATCAATTTGTCAAGTTGCATGAAGGCAATGTCAACTATTCTAAGCAGTTACAAAAGTTCTTGATAGTTCAAATGCAATAGTTCAAAATGATGCATATATTGTAAGCTAGTTAAGAAGATGTCTTCAGAACTTTGTTTCTCTTTGTATCTTATTCTTAATTTTTTAACATCTGCAATGTTCTTCCTTGGACTAGGACCTTTTTTGTAATTCAACTTTCTTCAATACAAAAAAAAAACACTCAT
This sequence comes from Cupressus sempervirens, assembly GCA_028749045.1. NCBI lineage: Eukaryota > Viridiplantae > Streptophyta > Pinopsida > Cupressales > Cupressaceae > Cupressus > Cupressus sempervirens. The sequence continues at coordinate 693,259,852 of CM053787.1, forward strand.
TACACTTATAATTGCAAAGTACACATATGCCTTTAATGTTAATCACATATTTAAACAAGTTTGTCTTTCAATAAATTATACTCATGATAGAAAAATACATAAATACTTTTATTGTACATTAGAAGTATAACCATGTATTCCATTGGTATCATTTCTTCAAATCGTAAAAATGTTAGAGAAATATAATGCTTATTTAATTTTGAATTAATCATGAAAATATAGCATATTTTTAACAAGCATGACTATGAATTATAATCGTGGTAGAAAAACTTGTAGTACACCAAACACAGAACCATGTATAATAAGACAAAAGTTGGGTAAGTGTATATTTGGTGACAAACATGGTGAATGAAGAGGTATGGTGATGGTGGGTTCCAATTTCACATCTCAACCCATCATCTTCTATTAAGGAAAAACTAAATTGTATTTTGATTTGAATGCATAAAATGGAGCACAAGAAATTACAACTCTTTTTATGATGACATGGGTGATTGGTTGTACATTTAATTCCAAGCCCTTATATTCCTACACTATACTAGAATTTGAAATTTGTCCTATTGCCTAAATATATTCTTTATGAATTAGAATATATTTTGGTGAGCACTCACATGTGGGGATTTCAAGTAATGTATGGATAAGGCTTTTGAAATTTTATAATAGTAAAGGTTAGATATTTTCAAAAATTATTTTTATTTATATCAATAAAAATATTATATTATCAATTAATTTTTTTTTAAAACAAGATAAAGTAGAGTTGAAAAACTAAATCATATTCTGTTATTTCTATATATCTTTTAAATCAAGAAATATAGAACCTATTATTTCTACTCATTCAATTTTCCATTAACACTCAGAAAATTAAAATAATATATTTTCAAAACTAGATTTTTTAATAGTGGTTGTTATGATAATATATAAATATCAAATCTACCTCTAAATAAGCATACTTCAACTCATTTCATATTCATGATAATCATATTTATATACCTACAAATCACTCTGGATATAGTACATACTATTTATAAAATTTAAATTTTATAATATGGTGGCAATAAACATAAATTTAAAATATACCCTTGAAATAAATTCTCAGCTGATTGCAAATCATGATAGTGAAACACATATATAGGTTTGTTGTCCACCAAACAAGGGATCATGTTTTCCACAAGTAGCTAGGATGAGTCTAAGGATTTGTCACGTTTCTTAGGACTGAATGGAATCTTTGGACATTCCCTATCGATTTGTATCTTTCTTTACAACTCATTTGAGGATGTTGTGGGCTTCACTCAACACTCAAATAATTTCCATTCAATCTTATTCTCACGCTAAATTATCATTTGCAACTTGCCCCGTGTTCTTACCCCGTGTTTGACTTGAATAATTAAATAATTACATCAAGAGATCAAATTTATAGGGAATATTGTAGATGTGCGTAAATCGAATAATTGGTTTTAGATTCCTCACTTTTTTAATGAATATCAAAAGCAAACAATTGGTTTTAGAGTTCTAATAAATTGTGTAACACTATTTTAAAATAAATAAATTTAGTTGATTAATTATAATCAAAATTTGAATTGTGTTATTTTAAATTTAAAAAAATTATTTCTCTTAATATAATTTAATTTTAGAATTTGAACTGATGGGCTAAAAGTTGTTCAAAAAAATTTCATCCAGATTATGATGTTTTACTAATTAGTTTCGTCTTAACTTATATAAGTACCTAAGATTCAAAGTGTTGGTTGTTGAGCTAGAATGAGGATATAACTAAAAATTAAAAAATAAAAGACAAACAATTATATATATAAAATTTGTGAATATTAAATGTTATCATTACATTGCTCACCAACTTTAAGTTGCATATGAATCATTAAAGGAACATATTGCAAAGTATATGGGCATTCACAATGAAGGATAAAAAGTAAATATTTAGTCATTACATTATATGAAGTGTTTACAAAGTTGTGATAGAATTATATTGATATATTTGTATGTTCTTATATTGTCTTACAAGCGAAAATAAACACAATTACAAACTAGCACTTGCAAGTTATGTGTGTGCAACAATTAGCAAATAGGAATGATTTGTATAATTGAATGCAAGGAAAATAAGAGGTATCCAAAATGATTTCATTTAGTTATAGTGATAAGATGTGATTGGGACTCACTAACAACAACATTATCACTTAAAATCCATTACTCAAGGATGTTGAAGTATAAGAACAAAATGATTTGCCACTTAATCGAATAGGGCAACAACCCATTTTCTATCAAGTGTGAAGCATAATACATTTAGAAGGATTTAATAAACATATAATTTCTAAAAATAAATGTTGGTTTTTAGCTACTAGGTGCCCCCTTGTTACCTGGTGCCAATTTTCATTAGAATCAACATAGGTCAATGTTGTACATTTCTGAACAAGATTAAATGGTAGAAAATGAATTTCAGTAATGCTTTCTCTTGCCTCACTATTGTTGTCTATCCGCATTTCGAGCTACAATCCTTAGACCATCCTTTTCAACTTGCCCAAGAAGCAAAGAGAGGGAAAAACACAATAATTCACCTCACACATCATTTCACAACATTTCAATAACAAGGAAAGGAAATTTCTACCTCCCCTCACAAAACACGAAGTCAATCTCTTTGACTTCTTCCCATTCAGATCTACAAAGATGAGGATTGGTGAAATAAATTTACAACAACAATAAATAGTAGATTGGCTAAAAAACATAGACGAGTCTCCTTAAACAGAAAACACACTACAAGATGGTGGACGTAGTAAAAGACGGTATGAATCATTGACTTAGAAGGGACATTATAGGCAACAAAAATAAAATTGAGAAACAAAACTTGAATCTGATGGCCATGCAAAAATACTTAGAAAATCAGTCCGAGCCTATAGATCTTGAAGTTATACAGAAGATTGTTTTCTTAATAATTTTGTTAAAAGTCTACCAAAAAAAATCAATCAAAAGATCATTGAATACGACAATGTTTTCCACACAAAAAATTAGGAGCAAAGCTTCCACACAAATCCTATCGACTTAATTAATTCGAGTTTTTATAAATATAAAAAATAACAATATTTATTTGTATAAAAAATTATTGATAGTATTATATTTATATAATAATAGTAATATAATATAATACTTTAAATCTAATGAAAATTATGATTAAAATGTATCTTCATACATAACAAACTATCTTATTGGCTTTGTCTTTTGTTAATCTTTTTTATTATCAAATTCCTAGTATGCTTGTTGTTGTAATCCCATTTATATTTGATGCCTTGTGTACTAGTGCATTCACTTGTACAATCTAGTGGTTGGAGTTTTATCATTTTTTTTATTAATCAAAAAACATCATAGTATCTTTATCAAGAAAAGACCTCACCATACATTATTTTAGATGCATCACACCCTTCTTGTAAATACTTTTTCCATATTTAAATTTTTTTCATACATTACAAAATTATCAACATCACATATGTATAAATCATATTCCCTTACAGTACTCATCACATATTTAAATAAGTTCTCCTTTCAACTCATTGCACTTATGGAGATCTAGAGCTTAAGCTAATGCACAAATCTTGACATGGAAAGTTTTGCACTAGAAATTACCTGTTGCAAACATATTGATTTAATGTCATTTTTATCAACAAAATGAAATAAAACATATTTCTAGGGTAAATTTTGGGCCAAAATGAAGTGGAGGGCATTATTTGATCATGTTCCTTCAAATTTTTATTGTGATTTTAACTGAAAGGTAGTTGTTTTGAGTACTGATTTGCATAAAAATGTAATTGTTGATTCTATGAGACCTATTGTTTTGCTACATATTTGGAAATGTGGATGCTTAGCTATATTTTCTAACCATATTGTGCATAACAAAGTGGAAATTATATGACATAATATTCCAACTGGGTTTTTTGTGCTTTCTACTGAAGATGAATGATGTCAACATCAAAAAAAGGATGAAATCAAGTATCAATTTCTCAATTTGCATGAAGGGAATGTCAACTATTTTAAACAGTTATAGAAATTCCTCATATTTTAGATGCAATGGTCCAAAATGATGCATATATTGTAAGCTAGTTAGGAAGATGTCTCCAAACTTTTCTTTTTCTTTGTATCTTATTCTTGATTTTTTTATGTCTGCCTTCTTCTTTCTTGGACTGGTACCTTTTTTGTAATTCAGCTTTGTTCAATACAAAAAAACCATTATGCTTATAATTGTGAAGTACACATATTCCTTTAATGTTAATCACATATTTAAACAAATTTTCCTTTCAAAAAAGTATACACATGAAAGAAAAGTACATAAATACTTTTGGGTATGTAGAGGATCATGGTGTGCCAAAAAGTGGTGGTTCTGAAAAATCTGTAGTTCTGAAATATCTCAAACCATTTCAAAATCTATTCCAACTTTTTTCCCACCAGCCTAATACTAAATGAAAACAATTAATATCTTTATAAGGTCTACTATATCTTTTGATACCAAACTTATATGGTCAATTTTAAAAACATCCTTAAAATGTGCTTTTGGCTTGTTTTTAAGTGATTTTTACTTCAAACATGTAGTTGATGGCTTTTTTTTCACTAAAATTTGATGAATGAAAAGGGTTTCTTAAGAATATTCTTATCTTTCCATAAACGTAAGGTTTGGAAAATTATGAGTTTAGTAAGTAATTATTACTTATTTTCTAATGGAGTTACATATAAAGTGCTAACTGACACACTACTTGAAAAACAACTATAACTTTCAAATGGTACAACATTTTTTAAATCCAAATGATGCATCACATTCTATGTTTCTTCTACTATAAGGGGAAAAATATATATATTGAATTTTGCAGAGTTTTGATTTAGTTAAGGTGGTCAGACACAAAATTTTTTTATTCCAAAAATACTAAAGTCAAAAATTAATTATTTATTATTTATTTAGAATAAAAATATCCAAAAATATGTGTCACATCTAGGCACAAGTCTACTACTTATATCTAGAATAATATTAAAAAATATTATCATTTGATTTTGATTAAGGTGGTCAGACATATGTCTACTTCTTATTTTTGTTCAGAATTTTTTGTAATATTGCATTAAAATTCAAAATTTTGACCAATTAATTTTTATTTTTTTGAGATAAGTCCTAGTACTTTAGAAACTAGATTCAATTTTCTAGAGAGTCTTTTCTATCAACTTTTTGATATAAAGTTAATAACAAGTAGAAAATTGCATGTCAAGTTGACATAACTTTGATTTTTTGATTTTTTTATTGCCACTTAAAAGCATAGTTTGGTTGAGCATGATCTTGCACATACCCTTTTATTGTACATTAGAAGTAAAAGCATATATTCCATAGGTATCATTTCTTCAAATGTAAAAAAATGTTAGAGGAATACAATGCTTATTTAATTTTGAATTAATCATGAAAATAGAGCATATTTTTAACAAGCATGACTATGAATTATAATCTTGGTCAAAAAGCACATTTGTAATTTTGTTGTACACCAAACACAGAACCATGTATAACAAGACAAAGGTTGGATAAGTGTATATTTGGTAACAAACATGGTGAATGAAGAGGTATGGTGATGGTGGGTTCCACTTTCACATCTCAACCCATCATCTATCTTCTATTAAGGAAAAATTAAAATTGTATTTTGATTTGAATGTACAAAATGGGGCACAAGAAATTACATCTCATTTTATGATGACATGGATGATTGGTTGTACATTTAATTCCAAGCACTTATATTCCTACACTATACTAGAATTTGAAATTTTTCCTTTTGGCTAACTATATTCTTTATCATTTAGATTATCTTTTGGTGAGCACTCACATTTATAATGTGTCACTAGTTTCATTTTTAAAACTTTTTCATCGATTTTTGGGATTTCTATGAAATTTTGTACTTGTGTGTGAATAAAAAAATTATTTCCTTTGAGCTTCTTTTTTATAAGAAAATGTGTTTTATAAAATAAATAAATAAAATTAATTAAGAATAAATATATTTGGAATAAATAATGATAATTAAGGTTGAATGTGTAATTTATAATTGGTATTTAAATTCATATATATAATGGATAGAAGTAATTAATTCTATAAACAATTGGTATTTATAGATATCATTAATATTTATAGACTTTTGTTATGCAATATATAAAAAGTTATTTTTCAACCTATGTGATCTATAACTTTTTTTAAGCTTTTTTATAAATCTAACAATAGGTCATATTTACTAGTTCCTTGGTGATATTTTCATTGTGTTAGGTGACATGTTACTCCAAGTAAAATCATGGAAATGTGTATAGAATGGAAAACATCACTCACAAAGAAAATTTGATATTCTGAATTTTCTGATTTTCTACATAAAGGTTCATTTCAGAATTATAGGCCTACCATAAAAATCTCATTGCTCCAGCTTAAGTATTAGAGAACTTATTGCCTAGATGATGTCCAAAAACTTGACAAAAGGGTGCTTTCTCTTTTTTGAGGTTGTAGATCTAGAGTTGATGTTTCTACAAAGTGGTTATAATAGTCAATCAGAGTAACAGTTTGAGAGTTATGGCCTTCCAAAGTTGGGCTACCTAAAATTTCTAAAATAAATGTCAAATATGTATTTGGCCAACTCTATATGTATTGCTAGGGTCTGTCAGCCCTAGGTATTAAGTTTGAAAGTCTAGAACCTTCTTGGGTGGCATAAAATTGTCTATTTAAGAAAGGTCCAAACATTGTCTAGGATATCTTTGGGTGATAGTTCACAACTTAGTCTTGCATATTAGTGTAATGAAGGCACCCATGTGGGTTAGCATATTGTACTTGTAAATTATGTAATTCCACATTTGTGGTAAAAATAAGAAGTCCATATTTTGATCTTGCATTTTTTGTTGTTTCTTTGTTTATGTTATGTGGTTATGGTATTAAGGGGAGCTCCCTTCATCAAGTGCTATTAAAGGCTAGAGTTCTTGAGTGTGTAGATAGGTCACTGACTGTAAGGCAATTTGTACTAGGATCATGGTTTGGGCTAAGTATGTAGATAGATCATCGATTGTGAGGTAGTTTACACTAAGGTTTTAGCCAAAGCATGAAAAATGCCTCCATGAAGAGAGCATAGAGGGAGAGCTATAGGTGTTACACCTAAGGGTTTTAGAGCCCTCCAAAGAAAAATGCAAGCATTGGAATAACAAATGTGTAAAGGAATAAATCTTGTTATAAGAGATGAAAGTGAGGATGAGAAGAAAGAAGAAGAAAATATTGAAGCAGAGGTAGTTCTTAACCTAGATGAAGAGAGGCTTTTTAAGGCCATCTCCAAGATTGGAAAAAGACCTAAGTTTGAGGTTCCCACATTTTTGGAAAATATTAACTCAGAGGAGCTAATCGATTGGATCAATGAATTGGATGAGTACTTTGAGTATGAAGATATTTAGGATCCTGATAGGGTCAAGTTTGCAAAGGTGAAACTAAAGGGACATGCAAAGATCTAGTGGTAGGAAGGTCAGTTCGAGCACAATAGAAAGGGAAAGGACAAAATCACTAGATGGGATTGGATGATAGATAAACTAAAGAAAAAAATTATTCCTATGTATTATGAGCTTGATTTGTTGAAGAAAATGCAATGGTTGAAGAAAAAGCAGGAAAATCTTTTCAAGAGTTTATCGAAGAGTTCTACTAAGTTCTCATTAGAACCAACCATGCAGAAGCTGATAAGGAGAAAGTGGCCCATTATCTTAATGGGTTAAGACCAAGTATTTAGGATGAGATGAGTTTGGTTTGAATAAACAATATTGAGTTGGTATACTATTTTTTCCTAAGAGTTGAGGAGAAACTAAGCAAGAAGTTTGACAACAAGAATAGTGGAAGAGATCATGGTGGAAGATTTGGACGATCTTATGGAGGCCATAATGATGATTAGAAGAAAAAGGATGAGGCTAGAAGTAGAAATCATAATTAGAGGAGAAAACATTCCAATCGTTTCCATGATTAGAACAATAGAGATTAGAGAGGGAGATGCAAAAGACAAGGATCTAGAAGAGGAGGCTTCTATGGGAAATGTTTTCACTATGGAGAAGAAAGGCATAGAGCAGTTGAATGTTCCCATTGCCAAGGTAGGATAGATTGAAGAACAAAAGACTAGGCCAAAGTTGCACATGTTGATGAAGATGTCAGATCATCATATTTTGAAAATGTCGAAAGAGGAGAAGTCCTAGTGAACAGAAGAGTCTCACTAAGTGGTGAGAATGAACATAATCAAAGAAGGAGCTTGTTTTGCACAAGGTGCAAATGTGAAGCTAAGTGTTGTGATGTGATCATTGATGGTGGAATGACTGAAAATCTAGTATCAGAAATGATGGTAAAAAAGTTGAAGCTGAAGAGACAAAAACACCCTTGTGCATACTATATTTCTTGGGTGCAAGATGACCACAAGGTCGTGGTCAATGAGCAATGCTCAATAAAGTTCAAGATTGGAAGCTACCAAGATGAGGTACTTTGTGATATAATACCTATGGACATATGTCATGTGTTGCTAGGTAGGTTGTGGTAGTTTGATAGGCATGTTGTACACAATGGGCAAGCAAATACCTACACTCTGACTAAGGATAGAGTGAGTCATAAGTTGAATCCACTAAAGGAGAAAGAAGAAAAGGTATGTAGTGCTACCAGAATATGTTTTGTTGATGGAAAAGAGTTTCTCAAAGGTATGAAGTGTGAGCATGTATTTTTCTATAATTCCAAAAGATAGCAAGGAAGAAGTAGAGGAGGTACCTGCAAAAGTTGCAACTATGTTGGGAGAGTTTTCTGATATTGTATTAGATAATGTACCTAATGGATTGCTCCCACTGAGGAATATTAGTTACTAGATGGATTTGGTTCTAGAAGCCAGTTTTCCAAACAAGGCAGTGCATAGAATGACACCGATAGAAAGTAAAGAGTTGAATAGACAAGTTCATGAGTTGTTGCACAAGGGATTGATTTGAGAGAGTCTGAGTCCATGTGTTGTACTAGAAGTATTAGCAACAAAGAAGAATTGAGAATGGAGGATGTGCATAAATTCTCGCATTATCAACAAGATCATGATCAAGTATAGAATTTTATTGCCAAGGATGGTTTATATTATGAACTATTTGAGTGGGGCTGAGTATTTGACAAAGATAGATCTAAAGAGTGGGTACCATCAGATTCATATTAGAGAAGGTGATGAGTGGAAGACTACTTTCAAGAAAAAAGAAGGATTGTATGAGTGGTTAGTCATGCCTTTTGGGCTAACCAATGCACCAAACACTTTTATGCGGCTCATGAATGAGTTACTGAAGGAGTTTTTGGGTATGTTTGTCATTGTTTACATAGATGATATTTTGATCTTTAGTAAGACATTGCAGGGGCATTTGATCCATATTTGCAAGGTGTTTGATAAGTTGAGGGAAGAAAAGTTTCTAATAAACCTAAAGAAATGTAGTTTTATAAAGCAGTTGTTGTACCTAGTATTTGTAGTCTCAGCAGATGGTCTAAAAATAGACCTAAAGAAAGTAAAGGTTATCCTTGAATAGTCTACTCCAACAAGTGCAACAAATGTAAGATTTTTCCATGGACTTGCTAGTTGTTATAGAAAGTTCATAAGAGGTTTTAGTAGTATTTATGGACCCATGACTAAAACAATGAGAGGGGATAAGAAAGAATTTAAGTGGATTATAGTAGTAGATAAGACTTTTAATCCATTGAAATATAAAGTTATTGAGCAGCCTGTTTTAGCATTTCCTAAATTTAATGAGGTGTTTCAAGTAGACTATGATGCCAGTGGTATTGCAATAGGAATTGTTTTGAACCAAGAAGGTAGACATGTTGCTTATTTCAGTGAGAAGTTAAATGATGCAAAAAAAAATATTATGTTTATGATTAGGAATTTTATGCTATAGTTCAAGCATTGAAGAAGTGGAGACACTATATTCTTCCTAAGGAGCCTGTTTTTTATACTGATCATCAAACTTTACAATATTTGAATAGTCAAGGAAAATTAAACCAAAGGTATTTGAAGTCGGTTGAGTTTTTGTAGAGTTGTACATTTGTTTTGAAACACAGAGTGGGAAGTCTACCAAGTTTCAGATGCTCTTAGTAGAAGATAAATTTTGTTGATAGAAATGTAGATAGAGGTGATTGGGTTCAAGGAACTCATTACTTTGTAACCAGATGATCCTAATTTTGGTGAAGCATGAAAGGCTTGTACAGAACCTGTTACACATGATAGGACAAAGTGGTTGGATTTCATGATCTAGGATAGTATGTTGTTCAAAGGAAGCCAGTTGTGCATTCCAAGAACTTCAATGAGAGAGAATCTCATCAAAGAGAAGCATAGTGGAGAATCGGCTGAATATTTTAGTAGGGATAAAACCATATCTTTGGTTTCTAAGAAGTATTATTGGCCACAATTGCAACAAGATGTGAAGAAGTTTGTATAGAGTTGCAAAGTATGTCAAATGTGGAAATGAATGAATCATAATACAGGGTTGTATCAACAATTACCTATTCTAGAGAAGCCATAGGAGGATGTCAGCATGGATTTTGTTCTTGGATTATCTAGGACACAACATGGGCATGATTCTATTTTTGTGGTGATTGATAGGTTTTCAAAGATGGCACATTTTATTCCTTGCAAGAAGACTAGTGATGTTGTTCATATGGCAGAGTTGTTATTCAAAGAAGTGGTAAGACTACATGGTTTTCCAAAGTGTATAGTTTTAGATTGAGATACCAAATTTGTTGGGTATTTCTACTGTACATTATGGAAGAAGTTGAAGACAGATTTGAAGTTCAGTTTATCACATCATCCACAGACTGATGGACAAACAAAAGTGGTGAATAGGAGTTTGGGAAATTTACTGAGATTTTTAGTTGGAGACAAGCCAAAGGGATGGGATTTGATTTCACCACTGGCATAATTTGCATATAATAATTACATCAATAGGAGTACTAATAAATCACCATTTTAGATTGTATATGGGAGTAGTCTCAGAAATTCTTTTGAATTGTGGCAGTTGGATAAAGGAGAGATAAGTAGTGTTGAAGTAGAAGAATATTCTAAACATGAAAAACATCCATGAGGAGGTGAGGAAGCACATCATAAAGATGAATAAATAGTACAAGGCTAAGGTAGATGTAAAAAGGAGGTATAAGGAATTTTAGATTGGAGATGAAGTCATGGTTCATTTGAGGAAGGAGCATTTTCCAATGGGTACATATAATAACCTGAAGATGAAGAAGTTTGGACCATGCAAGATAGTGAAAAGGAATGATTCTATAAATTCTTATGAATTGGAGTTTCCTACTAAATTAAATATTTCACTAGTATTTAATACTTTAGATTTGATAGAGTATTATGAAGGAGGTGATTGAGATGAAGTTGCAAAAGTGTAGTGGAGTATTCCAGCAACTAGCTTAGCTAGAAAGGAGATTGAGGAGGTACTAGATAGTCATGTTAGAAAAAGTACAAGGAATAGAACTTATGAGGAATACTTGGTCAAATGGAAAGGGAGGCCAATAGAGGATTCATCATGGCTAGTAAGGGAGGAGGTTAAGCATCATGTTTTTCCTCTGAACACCAGAGATGTGACGGAGTCATTTCTCAAATTACCCCTGGTGTCTGATGTAGGAGCATCCTAGGTGTAAGAGCAATCTTGCATCATCCAAAAATATTTGTATAAGGACTAGTAGATAGTGGGGTTGTTATTTTGGGAGCTTACTATTTTTAATAATTTTATCATATGACCTCAGAATGTTCTAATTTTCTACATGAAGGTTCATTTCATAATTATAACTCTACCATAAAAATCTTATTGCTCCAGCTTAAGTATCAGAGAAGTTATTGTGAATTTTTGGTGGAATTTTTTGGAGAAAAACCTTTGAACTCAATTTTGAAGGCCTTAGAGTTCCTAAATGAGGTCTGAAAACTTGAGAGAAGAGCTCTCATTCCATTTTGAGCCTATAGATCAAGAGCTAACATTTCTAAAAAGTGGTGATAATAACCAATTGGAGCAACGATTTGAGAGTTATGGCCTTTCGATGTTGGGCTACCTAAAATTTCTAAAATAAATATCAAAGATGTATTTGGTTGACTCTATATGTATTGTTAGGGTCTTTCAGCCCTAGGTATTAAGTTTGAATGTCTAGAACCTTCTCAGGTGTCATAAAATTGCCTAGTTAAGAAAGGCCTGAACATTGTCTAGGACAACTCTTGGTGATAGTTTGCAGCTTAGTCTTTTATATTACTGTAATGAGTTCACCCATGTGGGTTAGCATATTGTACTTGTGAATTCTATAATTTTGCATTTGAAATGAAAATAAGAAGTCCATATTTTGATCTCGCATTTTTTGTTGTTTCTTTGTTTCTATTATGTGTTTATGGGTATTAAGGGGATCATCCTTCATCAAAATTTGAATGAATCTAGATTCAATTTTAGCACTCTTATTAAATTTTTATAGGTTTATTTGAGATTTTAATTTATTAATGTAAGAAATGATTTTATCAAAGACCTTTTAGTATAAGGATGTGGCGACACATTAGACGCACATTAGGAAATTGGGTAGTAATAATCTTTCAATCTTTCATTTTTGTCACTATTGTAGATCATAAATAATGTATGTACTCTAATGAACAAAATAGGAGTTAAATTGGAGTTCCCTTTGTATGTGGGTGTAATATTTATTATGTTAACATAAGACTTATAATTTTTATTGTCTACCAAATGTATATGTTGTCAATAGTATAGGAACAACTAAATGGTCTCATGAAATTTTTTATTCAACATTAAGGAGATGAATAGGAATAGGAGTGGGATACATTTTTCAAATTCTAACAATGGTGATGGGATTAAGATGATGATCTAACTAGGAATGAGGATATTTTGGCACTGTTGGTCATGCCTATAGTCTTTGGAATCCTTACCTGTAAGGCTATTATTGGGATTGATTGGTTGAGGGATTTTTTCACCATTATCTCTACTCTTCCTTTAAACCTCTACCATTGGTGGTTTAGTTATGAGTATTAATATGTGTGTTTCTATAGGTTCCTTAACTCTTTTATGAGGTTCATTTCCCACTTGTTTGTTTCATTTGCTAGACATTATTATCACTAACCTTGTCCCTTTGATTTGGCTCTCCATGCCCTCTTGCCTAACTAAGCTTTTCTTTATATGTAGGAAGCTATGTATACATGTGCAATAATGGTACAATCTTATTAAACTTGTGTATGTTCTTTCCTATTTTCATGTTTCTCTATGCACAAGGAGAGGGGAGAGCCTTTTTCCTCAATTTGGAGGCAATTTTATTTATTTTTGTAATGATAGAAATACCTGATTGTGGCTACATTGTTGGGGTTTCTTACCTATGTGAAAGTGTTGATTTCCTTTATTTTCACTTTTTAGTGGGGTTTATATACTATTTTATTTCTCCTAAGGAAGAGATTTTCTAGTATTGGAATGCTCTCTGAGATTGGAGCTCCTACCCTTTCTTTGAGATTGCAAATTGGTGGCTCTTTGTTCTGTTTTAGAGGCTTTTCTTATGTTCCCCTTTCTTGTTGTACTTGATGGGATAACTAAGATTTGATGGATTCCTTCTATATTGAACTAGTGAGTACAAAATTATTTTTTGTTTCAGCCCTACTATAGTGCATGTTATATTAATTATGAAAGTTTTTAACCACCTTGGTCGATGCAAGGGTGTTTCCCTTTCCCTTTAATGATTGTGTCCCTAGTGCTCTTAGTGAAGGATAATAAATTTTTAGTGTGGTTAATTTTCATCTCTAAATGTGAAGTACAATTGGGCCCTTGAGTATTTTCCAAAGGCAAGTGTTCTTTGGTTGGTCTTTAGGGTTTTGGTTTACCATTGTTGGTCTCTTAGTGTAGTAATTGTTGTTGTGCCCAAAAATATTTTGGAATAGGAGATTTTTTTTTTTTTGAATACTTGGGGGTGTTGATGTGCTTTCAATGGAGCTTGAAGTGTCTTGTGAGTTAGGAAGTGTTGGTGTTATTCAAATGGGTTTGGGAGTTCCTTGTGTTTCTTTTTGGATTTACCTTGGCTTATGTAAAGCTATTTTTTCCTCTTATGTTGATGGTAAGGGTTCTCTTGTGTTGATTTGAGGTGTGGTATGTTACTTTTAATGGATTGAAAAATGATGCTCTAACTTTTGGTGGGGCTTGGGGATGTTTACAAGTACTCTTTGGTTCTCCCTATCAAACACATGAAAGCGGTGCCTATCTTTTTTTCTAAGGGTATGTGTCTTAGTCATTTATAGATGGGGTGTGATGGACGTAGTTTTTAATACTTGGATCTCTTTTTTTCTGTGTGTTCTTTTGTTCAGACTATCCATATCAATTGGTATGGATGGTGATCTTATTTCTTCTTGTCACCTTTCAATAGCTAAAAAATTTCAAGGGATTTTTTTAGTCTTTGGTTATTTTTGGTTAAAATTTGAAGCCACGTTTTGGGTTAAGCTAGACATTTTTGTGGTGAGAAGTTTTATATTAGCCATAATAAATAATTAGTGCACTTAGCCTAGTTCTTCATCTTTCATAGTTTTGATAGAGGTGAAAGAGCCTCCTATTGAGATGGGGAGTTTCTTAATGAAGAAGTAGCTTAATTTCTTAGGGAAGTTTTCTCCTTTCTATGGCTTCTTTGACATGGGATGTATTTTTGGTTGTCTCTCCAATTTGGCTTTCTCTTATTTTTCTACTCCTATTGAGGTGGAATCCTTGTCTATTTCTAGGATTGTAGATGGGGGTTGGATCTCTAGTTTAAGAAGTTCTCTATATGATAGGATAATTTGTGATATAGTTTTGGTAACCTTAGTAAAGGCTTGGGAATTCTTCCAAAATCCTTTAATTATGTTACCCCACTTGTCTAAGTGTTTTTTTTCTATCATTAATGGTATTTGGCCTCTATTTTGTAAGTGGTTAGGAGAAGCCCTTTTTTTTGTAAGAAGCATTTTGAGAAAGGTCGATAATCTTTTGAAAGTGTTCCCTTTGTGGTTGTAACTTACAATATCCAATACTTTTCTAATGTGGTTTTGTTCTCTCCACAACCCTCAAATTGAACTAAAGATCCCCAAATCAATCATACAAACCCCAAATCCTAGTGATAGGGGATGATGCTCAAATTTATATGTAAGCTAAGGATCATCAAGCTTTAACAATAACAAAGAGCCCTCTAAGACTCTTTGTTTATGATAGGGGATTGCTATGAGAAGTCATATTCAATAGAGGTGCCTTTGGTTGAGAATCATAGTATGTACAAAGAGGTTCTAGGTGTTTCATTCCTGGCAAGAGGTGAACTAGTTAGGATAAAAAAATTAAGGTTATCTTTTTATCCAATAATTTTGAGTTTGATTTCACTATTTTAGGATGGCTTGGTCGTATGGAACTTAATTTAAAACAACAAGAAATTTAGAAAGACCCATAACTAATAGAAACAACTAAGGATATCCTCCACTCATTTTCTATAGAGGTTGATTGATTGAGTTCCCACTTTTGTGAGCTCCCTTTTTTTGTCAAGGGAGACAAGGTTTCAAATTTGAAAGCCTTAGAGACTAAAGATAAACCTCCCAAACAAAATTTAATGTAGGAAAAAACATCCAAGCTATCCAGCAAGCAAGGCAAAGTAGAGGATGATGAAATTCAATTTTGAGATGAGCCAAAGATATTTTGCACTTCACTTAAGGAGAGAATTTTGGAAAAGTCATCACCTTGATTCCAAATTCAAAACCTTCTTCTACTAAGCCCCTAGAATTGAATGATGCACCTCCTATATCAACCCAATTGGGAAAGGTTTGTGTGTGTCTAGTTGGGTTTTTTTTAAATAACTCACTTGTTAGTTTGTCAAGGCCATGCTTATATTTAGGAATGAGGAGAATCTTATCAAATAAAATAAGACGTTGTCTCCCATGATATTAGAGGAAATACCCTAGTTTAGTCATGACTTATTCACCTCTAGTGTATCACATCGAATAAGAAAAGTATCTGTATTTCCCTTCTTTTGTCACAAATTGATGGGGCTATTAAATAAAGGGAAAACAATAGGATTCAAGGGTGGATACTTCCCAAGTCCAATTATTATGAAGCTTACTCCCATTAATAACATAAATACACAATAAAAATAGAGAAATAATGATAGGTTGCAAGAACATAAATGGGCTTCTTATTATCTCCAAAAGTATGGAGTTAAAATTTTTTAGAAATAGAACATGCAAATCCACTTGGAATTTTCCTTACAATGTTTTTAAAACCAAATCCACCATAAATATCCCTAGAATTATCCTAAACAACCCTATGAGCCTTCTTTACATAGGCTATTTTCATTAGCCCAATAAGGTTCTAGAAATTTAAACAATAAACTTTGAGGTTGACCAACCCTAGTTTAGTATTATTTATATTATATTTTAGTATGAAGTAGGAGCATCCTGGGTTTCCTTGATATCCTTCTCATATTTGTGCTTTTTATCAAGTATTGTCAAGTTGTATTGTTGCTGAGAGTCTATAGCGTTGGCTAAGTTCCTATCTTGGTCAACTTCTTGCACTGTTGGTCAAGTTCTTGTGTTGGCTGAGTTCCTGTGTTGGTTGATTTCCTTTGGTGTTGGGTGAGTTTTTTATTTGGTTGAGTCCTATTTTTGTCAATTTCCTTCATGTACCAAGTGAGCTTGTTGTTTTTTTGATGCTTGGTTCCTTCTTTGGTCAAGTTTGTCTATAATTGGTTCTTAGTATCAATCAACTTGTTCATTTAATAAGAATCATGAATTTAATGTAAGGATCATGCATTGGGAGGCATGGAGACCATTATGAGGTCAACCTTCTCTTAATTAAAGATCTAGAATCTTATGTAAGTCATTGTGGCAAGTATAAGTAGAGGTGTTTAGGCTTAGTTTAAGTGTCTCTTAAAGATTTTAGCAAGAGACATGAAAAAGACCATAGAGGAGAAATTCTAGAGTTAGAACTTGTAGGCAATGTGGATCTTGAAGTTGTAATCATCTTATATTGGTCATAACCTAGAAGGCCTTACAACTGGGCATTTTTTTGATAATTGATGAATCAATAAAGATGTTGTTGGTTCTTATGTCCATTGTACTATTCTCTATTATTTTCTTCTGTTATGCTTACTTTGCAAAGTTTTTGGACTATTAGGTGTGCCCTTGGCCCTAATTTTCCATCCATGCCTATTTTAGGTGGTATCAGAGCTTTAGGTTGTAGGGTGGTAGGTCTTTGGATTTGACCTATAACTTTTAGAGGTTTACAATCTTGTAGGAACTTATTTGTCAAGATTATTTGAGGTAGAAAAAATACTAACAATGTCATATTAGACACATTGAGATAGATTGTAGCCAAGTTAGATGTTGTGGGGATAACCTATAGGAGAGGGATTCATCTTGATGATGTGAGTAATGATGAAGCAATGACACCAAACCCTAATCAAGAACCTAAGGAATATCAAGATGAGAAAAGATTGTTGAGAGTGTTTTCTAGGGCACATCCAAGGTCTAATGTGGAAATTGTTCCTTATGATGGAAAACTGGATACCAATATTATTTTGGATTGGATATTTGATATGGATAAGCTCTTTGAGTTTGAAATCACTCCTAATAATAGGAAGGTAAAGATTATAATAACTAGGTTGAAATTCGTTCACCATTATCATGAGAGAATTTAAAAATTGATAGATAGAGTAGAGCAAAAGAAAAAGATTAGAACTTGGTTGAAAATTGTGAACAAGGTGAACAAGAAGTTCCTTATTGTTAATTACCAAGTCATCTTATTGAGGAAGATGCAAAATTTTAGACAAAAGGACAAGACTATGAAGGAGTACATTGAAGAAATCTATAGATTGGACATTAGATTTGGACATGTGGATGATGAGGTTGAGAAATTTGCAAGGTACCTAAATGGATTCTGTTGGGTGATGCGACGCGCTCCCCTGCCCACAGGTGGTTAATTATGTGGTGTTCCATGTTCACTAAAAGTCATGGCTTTTGGTGCAATGGCAAATGGGCCCTACAATTGGTATCAGAGCCTGGTTTTGGCCTGGTCATGGGTTCAAATCTCTCTGGTGCCTTCCCGACCCGCGTAAGCACCTGGTATGTGCGTCGAGGGGGAGATTGTTGGGTGATGCGACGCGCTCCCCTGCCCACAGGTGGTTAATTATGTGGTGTTCCATGTTCACTAAAAGTCATGGCTTTTGGTGCAACGGCAAATGGGCCCTATAGATTCAAATCTAGAATTCAAGATGAAATGAGTTTTTTGAAATTGGTGAGTGTGGAAAAAGCATATAAATATTCTTTCAAGGTTGAGATCTCAACAAAGAAGCATGAAAAATGACAAAGAGGTAGATATGGTAGATTCCAAAGAGTCAAAGGTAGATCTTATGGAGAAGGTGGTAGATCTAAAAATTATGTGCAAGATAAAGGAAAATATGAGTGGATAATTGATGAGAAAGGGAAAACCAAGTGGAAAGGTGGTAATTCATACTGAGGAGGTACTAGTTCTTACCAATGAAGAGGTCATTCTTATTCTAGAGGTGATTTTTACAAAATTTATTTTAGGCGTCGTAAAGAAGGGCATAGTTCCTTTGAGTGTAGATACTCTAGTGGGAATGAAAATGGTAACATAAATGTTTTGATTCAAGGAGGTCTTGAAGGATAACCAAGTGGACATGGGGCTAGAGAAAACATGATGATAAGAAGAACTTTGTCTAATAAAAGAGTTTATGAAGAACCTAACTTGAGGAAAATTATTTTCTAGATCAGATTTAAGATGCTAGCAAAAGGTTGCAAAGTGATTTTTCAGAGTGGTACAAATCTTGCATTAGAGGAGCTAATTACAAAGTTATAGTTTTAGAGGCCGAGACACCCTAAAATCTATCATGTTTCATGCATCAAGTATGAGCCTAAATTTTTGGTCAATGAACAATTTGTTGTGAAATTCAAGATTGCAAACTACATTGATCAAGTTCTATGTGATGTTTATACCTATGGATTGTTGTCATATTCTATTGGGTAGACCTTGCCACTATGAAAGACATGTTGTGCATGATGGTAGATTGAGTCAATATACTCTTTGGGTGAATGGGGTGAAGAAAATATTATTGCCTTTGATTCAAGTTCCTAATGAGATAAATTGTACTATTGTTAGAGTTTGCATGGTTAATGGAAAAGAATTTGAGAAGGAGATGAAGAAGAACCAAGTTTGTTTTTATATCATTCTTAAAGGATCTAGTTGTGGTAATAATGGTTGAGTAACAAAATATAGTAATGATTGAGTGACGGAACACAAGAGAGGCTGAGTGATAGAAAAAATTGGCAGTCTTAGTCAAGTGTCAATAGAAATTGAAAACTTTATGAATGACCACAAGGATATTGTTGCAGAAGATATTCCTGATGGTTTGCCACTAGTAAAGAGTATAAGTCAATATATGCATCTAATTCTTGGAGCTATTTTTCTGAACAAAGCACCATATACGTTGAGAGAATGAAGAACCTAACAAATAACTATAGGTGTTATTGCAGGAAGGTTTGATTAGAGAAATTTTGATTCTGTGTGTTGTACCTATTGTATATGAACCTAAGAAGAATGGAGAATGGAGAATGTGTCCCTATTCTAGAGCTATTAATAAGATAA
Organism: Cupressus sempervirens; assembly: GCA_028749045.1. Taxonomy (NCBI): domain Eukaryota; kingdom Viridiplantae; phylum Streptophyta; class Pinopsida; order Cupressales; family Cupressaceae; genus Cupressus; species Cupressus sempervirens. The sequence goes on from CM053787.1 coordinate 693,279,502, forward strand.
TAGTGAAGTATAGGTTTCCTATAACAAGGATGGATGACATAATGGATTGTTTGAGTGGAGAAAAATATTTTACCAAGATTGATTTGAAGAGCGGTTATCATCATATTAGAATCAAAGAAGTTGATGAGTGGAAGGCTAATTTCAAGACAAAAGATGGTTTGTATGAATGGTTGGTTATTCCTTTTGGTTTGACTAATGCACCAAGTACTTTCATGAGGTTAATGAATGAAGTTCTCAAAATATTTTTGGGTAAGTTTGTGGTTGTTTATTTAGATAATATTCTAATATTCAGTAAGACTAAGAAAGAACACATTGAGCATATTAGGCAAGTATTGCAGAGGTCAAAAGAGGAGAAGTTGATTAATTTGAAGAAGTGTTCATTTATGCAAAAGAAGATTGTGTATTTTAGATTTTTAATTTCTGAAAATGGTTTGAGAATGGATCCTAAAAGGGTTAAAGAAATTCTAGAGTGAACTACACCAAAGAATGTGGGTAAGGTAAGATCATTTCATGGTTTGGCTAGTTTCTACAAAAAGTTTATCAAGAATTTTTGTTTTGTTTTTAATGCTATGAATGAGACTATGAGAGGAAATAAAAAGGATTTCAAGTGGACACATGAAGCTGACAAGATTTTTGAGACTTTGAAACAAAAGGTTATTGAGTTACCTATATTGGCTTTTCTTGATTTTAACAAGGTATTTCAACTTGAGTGTTATGCAAGTGGTAGTACAATAGGAAATGTGTTGGGTCAAGAAAGTGAACCTATTGCTTTGTTTAGTGAGAAGTTGAATGGTGCTAAATTAAAGAAGTAGCATGTCTATGATTAATATTTTTATGTTGTTGTTCAAGCCTTGAATAAATGGAGACATTATTTGATTCCTAAGGAGTTTGTGTTGTATATTGATCATAAAGCTTTATATTATATGAGAAGTCAACATAAGTTGAATTAGAGACATATGAAGTGATTTGAGTACTTATAGAGTTTCACATTTGTGATAAAGCATAAAAGTGGAGTCACTAACCATGTTGTAGATTCATTGAGTAGAAGACATTCTTTGTTGACCGAGATGAAGGTTGAAGTTCTTGGTTTTGATGAGATAAAGAAGTTATATGATACTAACCCTAATTTTTCTAAGGCATGGAGAGATCACAGAGCACCAAATCTATTAGATTAATGAAGTAAGTATGAAGGCTATTTCATATAAGAAGGCATGTTTTTCAAAGGAATTCAATTGTGTATACCTTGAGAAGTTCCATGAGACTTAATCTGATTGATGAAAAGCATTGTGGTGGATTGGCTAGACATTTTGGAATTGATAAGACATTGATTTTTCTTAGGGACAAGTATTATTGGCCACAGATGTATAAGAATGTTTAGAAGTTTGTAAAGAGTTGTGTAATTTGTCAAGTTACAAAAGGAGTAAGTCATAAAACCAGATTGTATACACCTATTACTATTCCTAAGAAACCTTGGAGTGTGATCATTATGGATTTTCTTCTTGGATTTCCTCAGATAGGAAGAGCATATGATTTCATATTTGTTGTTGTGAATAGATTTTCGAAGATGAGTTTTCATATAACAAATTTCTAAATAGGAGTACTTGGAAAAAACCTTTTGAGATTGTGTTACTAGAATGTGGCCTAGAGGTATATTAGATTTGAGGGATATTGCTAGTTAAGAGAAGTGTTGAAGGGGAACCATTTTCTAATTTTGTGAACTCTTTACATGAAAAAGTGAAGTTAAGATTGGAACAAAGTAATAATAAGTATAAGGAAAGTGACAACATGTCTAGAAGACATCATGTTTTTGAAATTGGTGATGAGGTGATGGTTCATTTGAAGAAGGGAAGATTTCCTGTTGGAACACATAGTAAGTTGAAAATGAAGAAGTTTGGTCCTTGTAGAATTTTGAGGAAGTTTTATAGTGGTAATGCAAATGAATTTGAGTTACCTGATGACATGGATATATCTTCTATATTCAATATTTTTTATTTGTATAATTATCATGAGTTAGATGATGAAGATGTTTTACCAGATGATTATCCTAAGAAGAATATTAAAGAGGTTTAATGGATATTGGATCAAAGAGTTGGTAGAAGCACAAGAGGAAAATATTACTATGAATATTTGGTGAAGTGGAAGAATAGACCAGTGGAAGACGCTACATGGATTTCTCAATTTGAGTTGGATTTAGCTTAGGTTGTGACATCTAAATGATTTAGGAGAATCATTTTTTCAACCCCAATTTTTTGATGTAGGAACATCCTAGCTTGCCTTGCTATCCTTCTCATCTTTACACGTTTCTTCAATTATTGTTGAGTTGCAGTTGTTGTTGAGTTCATGTAGTGTTGGCCAAGTTCTTGTATTGGTTGAGTTCCTCCAGTGTTGGTAAGTTCCTATGCTATTCAAGTTCTTGTGTTGCCTAATTTCCTTTAGTGTTAGTTGAGTTCCTTTTATGTTGGTTGAGTTTCTTCTTTGGCCAAGTATTATTGTTGCCAACTTCCTTCATGTCCTAAGTGAGCTCCATGGTTTGCTAATGATAGGCTCCTTCTTTGGATGAGTTTATATGTGATTGGTTCTTAGTATGAGTTGTTCATTTAATTAAAATAATGAATTTAATGTAAGGATCATGCATTGGGAGGCATGTAGACCATTTGAGGTCAACCTTCTCTCATGTAAAGATCTAGAATCTTTGGTAAGCTATTTTGGCAAGTATAAGTAGAGGTCTTTAGGCTTAGGTTAAGTATCACTTAAAGAGTTTGGCAAGAGATCCAAAGGGTAATAGAGGAGAAAGTCTAGAGCTAGAACTTACAGGGAACATTGATCTTGAATTTGTAATTATCTTGTGTTGGTCCTAACTTAGATGGCCTTACAGCTGGGCATGCTTGTTGATAATTGATGAATCAATAAATATATTGTTGGTTCTTCTCTACTTGGTGTTGTTCTATGTTATTTTCTTTTATTGTGTTTACTCTGTAGGGTGTTTAGACTATTAGGGGTTCTCTTGGCCCTAATTTCCCATCCATACCTATGTCACAATAGGCCATACCAAATTTTAGAACTTTGAAGGAGTTTAGCTTTCTTTGATTTTAAGTAACACAACTTATGGAGACCATAACTCATCAACGTTTGTTATGATTGGCTATTATAACCCCATTTTAGAAATTCCCTTGAAGTTATCTACAACACCTAAGTAGCACAAACTTTGGTCAAGTTTTCCCCTTTTCAAAGCCTCCAAAACCTTCAAATTTAAGTTCAAATTTTTAATACTCTACAATCAAAACCAAAAAAAAAGTTAATAACTTCACAATTAGAATTGAACTTGCAATGGAACTTTATGCACTAGATGATATATCTAAAGTGAGACTCTAGAGAAGAAATCAAATTATTTTGAGCTTGAGTGACAAACTTACTAAAAATAATAAGCTTCAAGAAGTAGCAACTTTGCACTAAGATATCACCTATTGAAAAGAAAATAGAAAAATATTTTTGGGTGATGCAATATTTTCCTAACACCTAGGATGCCCCTGGATCAAGTTAATGGCTTCTTTTAAGAAAATTTAATTCTAGTTAATGTAAATAAATATACTTTTTCTTTGTATGTGGTGTATTTGATTCAAGATCTATTAGAAAGGATAGGTTTTTCATTGCATCAAAAGATCAACCTATTAATGCCCAATACAACCAATAGTCTTATAGAACCACAGGAGGTGGTTAATCCATCTCAAAAACCCTTTGAGGGATGTTGGCCCACTGACAAAAATCTCCCTCCCAACATCACTCATCATGGCTTGTAGGATTTGAACTTGTGACTAAGATCTGATACAAATTCTTAGAAAGGACAAGGTTGTCATTGCACCAATTGATCAACTTGTTAATGCATGATGCAACCAATAGTATTGAAGAACCACAAGATGTGGTTAAGCCATGTCACAAAGCTTGCAAAGGATGTTGGCCCACTGCCAAGAAGAGCATCTTGGGTTCAAGTGAAATCTTCCATCACCCAAAGATAATTTAGATTTGTTTTTCAATAAGGGTTATATCAATGTAAATTTACTATTTTTGGGGGCTTTCTACATTTTAAAATAGATTTTTGGAGCTTAGAATGTTTTTAAAAAAAAAATCCTTGGAGGTTCCTTCTAGATATAGCAATCTATAAATAAAGATTCACTGTAATATCAACTCTATTTGTGAAGTTATTGGTTTTTTTTTTTGTATTGGCAGCAAGGTATAAAAATGTTGAACTCAATTTTCATGGCTTTAGGGGCTCCAAAGGGGTAAAAACTTTTCTTAATGGAGCTTTCTCAAGTCAAGAACTCTAGATTAGGTTGTGGCATTTTCAAAATGAGGTCATAATAGTCAATTAGAGTAATTGGCAATGAGTTATAGTCTTTGAAAGTCGTGCCACCTAAAATGGGAAACAATGCAATTTCTTCAAAATTTATTTTGAGTTGGAAATTTGTTGGGGCCTTCTTTAATGTAATAAAATATGAATAATAATAACAATATTTTAGGGTTGGTTGGCTCAGGATCCAAGGTTAATTTTATAGAATCTTCTTGTGCAGTGGAAATTTGCCTATATAAAAAAAGGCCCATAGGCTTATCTAGGATAGTTATGGGATGGTGATGGCTCTGGCTTACAAAATATTGTAAGGAAAATGTTGATATTTCTTTCTAAAAATTTTCATTTCATATGCTTGCAAATAATAAGAAGCTAACTTTTTATTCTTGTAACTTTCTACCGCTTTTTTCTATTTCTATTATGGATTTGTATTATTAAGCAGAGCACCCTTCATCAGGTGGTATCAAAGAAAGATTTCTTGAGTATGTAAAGAGATCAATAATTGTGAGATAGTTTACACTAGGACCATGATTGTGGGTTTGAGCGATAAAAATAGAAATATCTCCATGAAGGAGTTGCGAAGGAAGAGTTGAAGGTATAATATAAGTGGGTTTTAAAGCCCTCCAAAGACAATTACATGCATTGCAACAAAACATCTATAGAGGGATGAATATTGTGGAAAGATATGAAATAGAGGATAAATTCAAAAAAGAAGGTAATATTTAATAGGATGGAGTGAAAGAGGCTATGGATCCTAAGGAGGATAGGTTTTTTAGAGCCATTTTTTAGCTTAGAGAAAGACCCAAGATTGAAATTCCCACATTTTTTAGAAGTATTAACTCAAAGGAGCTGATTCACTAGATAAATGATCTTGAAGAATATTTTGAGTATGAAGAAATTGAAGATCCAAAGAGGGTCAAGTTTGCAAAGGTCAACTTGAAAGGGCATGCAAAACTTTGGTAGCAAGAGATTTAGTTGGAGAAAACTAGAAAAGGAAAACATAAAATCACAAGATTGGATTGGATGGTGGAGAAATTTGAGTGAAAATTTATTTTATTTGGTTATGAGATTGGTTTACTAAAGAAAATGCAAGTGTTGAATCAAGAGATAAAATTTGTTCAAGAGTATACAAAAGAGTTATAATATTCCTAATCAAAATATGTCATGCAAAAATGACAAGGATAAATTCTCCCATTGCCTTAATGGGCTAGCAATAAGTATTCAGGAGGATTTGATTCTAGTTAGGATGACCAATATTGAAGAGACATACCATTTTACTTTAAGAGTGCGAGAAAGCTTGAACAATATTTTGAAAGTAACCAAGGTGGAAGAGGTCATGGTGGAAGATCTAGTGAATGGTCTTGTGGAGGAAATAATGAAGTTTAGAAAAATAATGATGGGGTAAGTGGAAGTTAGAGTCAAAGTGGAAATAATTTCAATAATTTCTATTATCAGAATAATAGGGATCAGAGAGGAAGAGCAAGAGCAAGAGGGTAAAGACTAGGAAGATGAAGTTTTCATGGAACTTTTTTCCATTTTTTTGAAGAAGGGAATAAAGTCTATCAATATCCCCAATGTTAAAGAATGATAGATAATAGAGATATGTTTGAAATATGATTAGTTAGATGTCTAAAGTGTTGTCATTTATGGAAACATGTATTCACTATTTTATTTATATATTTACAGTTAGAAATTTTTCTAAGTGTTAGATAGCTTGTAGCAGTACAAAGAGAAATAAAGTGTGTAAAAATGACAGAGATCAAGTTAGGACATGAACATTTGAGGATAGACACTAGAAAGTATTGCAATGATGTATGTCAGTGCATAGACCTATATGGACTGCATGACACAAGTTACGGTTGATTTACCAGTTCAGGTATTCGATAGAGATTGAAACTGATAAGGAACAAATAATCAAAATATTCTCTAGTCTTAGAGAAATTTTGGCACCCAAATTAGCATTTTGTACAGGCAATTGGAGGAGTGTCTTGCAACTAAGGCCTCCTATGAAAATTTTTCCTATACTAACTTGAGCAAGGTTGAAGTAGCATCATATGCACTATGCGCACTCATCATTATATTCGACACAATCAAGGAGAAATAGAAGAAAGATCTAGAGTGATTGAAACTTGGTTTTGTAGATTATTTATCTAGAATGACAAGCTAATTAGTGAAAGACAACATAGTTTTGTATATAGTTTTTGACACCTTTGTCATTGGTGTCAAAGGGGGAGAAATATAGTTTTTTGACACCTTTATCTTGCGTAGATAAGAGTGAATTGTGCAGGAAATACATGTTGATGCAAACTATTGTGAAGATAGTATATATAATGTGCTAGCTTTATATGATTCAAGATCTAAAGTATAATTATAGAAAGTGTGAGATACAATATTAAGATAGTAGTGCATGTATATCTATTCTTGTGAGGGAACTTAATTGTATAATTGCATGTTGGGGCAGTGGGTTCTTCTTGCATACATTGTATTTGATCTACTAACTCTTTAAAAGGTTGAACTAACTCCTAATAGGATTGAGGATTTTAATAGGGCCTAGTCCTCTAACAAGGACTTGAGACACTATATGTATTTTATAGACTCCTAACAGGATCAATATCCTTAACAAGATTCTTTTTTTTAGTGGATCATCTTGTGGGTATCATCCCCACTAGGGCTTTCCATTCAATAGGGTTTCCATAGTTAACAAATAATAATATTAGGAGTTCTGTTTTCATATGGTTATACTTATTCTTCAGCATTATTAGTTTACTTTCATATGCAAGTTATAAAGTAATTAACAATATTTAGTTGTGGGGAAAAGTTTGTAGAATATTGATTCAACCCCCCCCCCCCCCCCCCCCCACCCTAGTATTATCTATTTCTAATTAGATAGAGGTAAGGAAAGAGTCACACATATAAAAGATGAAACTTGGGCTGGGAACTATAATGCCAAGAGGGGAAAACCCCCCATTATTAGGAGAACCCTGATAAATGAAGAGAAAGAGTTGGATTAGAGAAAGATTTTTCTTCACACTAGGTGCAAGTGTGAGTATAAGTTCTATGATGTGATTATTGATAGTGGGAGAAATAAAAAAGTAGTCTCATAGGATGGTAACAAAAAAATCTCAAGAGACAAAGACACCTACATCCATACTAGATTTCCTAGGTGTAGGACAACCACATGGTCATGGTAAATAAATAGTGCTTGTTGAAGTTCAAGGTTGGGAGATATTGTGATGAGGTAATATGTAACATCAAATCCATGTATACATGGTCTATGTTGTTGGCAAGGTTGTGGAAGTTGGATAGGCATACTATAGGTGATATTCATACAAATGCATCCCTAAAAAAGGATGGAGTTCGACACAAGCTAAATCTATTGAAGGAAAAAAAAAAAAACTATGTAGAAATGTGAAAATTTATTTAATTTGGTAAAGGGGAAGTAGAAGATATACCCATAGAAGTTTTATATTTATTGGATGAGTGTAAAGATATTGTATATAATAATATTCCCAATGGGTTTCCCCCTATGAGAAAGATTAGTCATCAGATGGACTTGACTCCAAGAACTTATATTCTGAATAAGGAAGATCACAAAATAACTTTAGTAGAAAGTGAAGAATTGAATATACAAATAGAAGAATTATTAGGAAAGGGGTTAATTTATGAGAGTTTGATTCATGTGTGTGTTCTACTAGCAATATTAATGCCCAATAAAAATGGATAATGGAGGATGTGTATAGAGCCATCAACAAGATCACTATCAACTATCAATATCACTTGCCAAGGATGGATGATATTATGAAGTATTTGACTGAGTTTTTGTATTTTAAAAAGATATTTATAAAGAGAGGATATCACCAAATTGAATGAAGGAGGTGAATGAAAGACAACCTTCAAGACAAAGGATGCATTGTGTGAGTGATTGGTCATGCCTTTTGGGATAACCAATGCACCAAGAAAATTCATGTGGCTCATGAATGAGGTACAAGAATAATTTGTGGGTAAGTTTGTCATTTTTTACCTAGATAATATTTTGATCTTTAATAAGACACTAGAAGAATATATAATGCATATTCATAGGATCTTTGAGAGGCTAAGGGAAGAGAAATTGTTGATTAATCTAAAGAAGTGTATTTTTATAAAGAAAGAATTAGTATATATTGTTAGAATATTTAAAATAAATGAGAGGGGGCTAAATCAAATATCCAAGGTCCTAATGTACCAGTTGAACAAACAATCACTTTAAAAACTTATCTTATAATTCAATAGCTTGGTCTCTACAATCAACTTTTAGTAACATCAGTAAGTTGTCCACTATCCTAAATATAACAGACTTGAAGAATGTAAACATTAATTAGTAAAACACCATAAATAACATCTATAGAAGTTTGACACTAGTATTTAACATGGAAACCCAATTTGGCAAAAACCATCTGTAACATCTCTCCAACTTTGCACTCTTCTAAAGTGAGCTATGTTTGGAGAAAACCTTATTAAAGGTTACAAAGCACACTCTTAAATATGACCTTGTTAAAGGGTTTAGTCACACTGTTAGGAGTAGCCTTATTAGAGGACTTTAGAAGATTCCATTAGAATTTCACCCTATTAAAGGATTTACAAATGAGTATTAGGTCAACATTGATCAAAAGATTTTAACTATTATTTACAATGGTTAGAAAGTAACAGCAGGTTTTGATCTATCAAGTATAGCTCACTTTGCATATACAAATCTTGGTTTGGCTCATATGCACTAATTTATTGATTGGCCCTCATTTTCATCTCAATCTCTAATTTGCTTGGATATCCTTCAAGAAATCACTCTCCTTCTCTTCTCAGCTCTTCTTAGCATTTTGCTCAAGTTCGCTAGTTAATAACATTAGCAATTGCATCAACCTTTTACCTTAACTCCACACACACTCTATAGATTAGGCCCATGTACCTCCTTAAATAGGTAATTTTGATCTTTTTTTTCTTAAACATCATCATAGATCTTAGGGTTTATGATTAGATCCACTACATACAATGAATTTGATCATCATCTTGTTTATCATCTTCTTTTCTAAAAACTTCTCTTGGAATCCATTCCTTAGATCATTTACCTAATCATCTTATGGAATTAAATGATCCAACTAATCAATCCTTATCTTCAACATGCTTTCCATATCCCAAGAAATCAACTTAGTCTATTGGTAATTATGATTTCTCATAAACTGTTAAAATGTTGTTCCTCAACCAACACTATGTTTTGACATTCGGTCATCATAGGGTTATTTGGTTGCTGCTAAATTTATTTCTCAACACATAAACTATCACTCAGTTAATACTAATTCTTGGTTAACACTAATTTTTCTTGGGTTCTTTTGGCACTCAGTCAACACTAGCATCACTCAACATAAGCTTCAAGTTCCTTAATCTTCTGCCATGTTGCTTGGTCAAGCCTATGCATTTGATTTGTCTTTGATTATTTCTTCAAGGCTTTAGCATTACTATCTTCTCCACTTGTAACATGATTTAAACAATCACTTTATCTTGTCAAAGTCCAACTAATCAAGTGTCCATTTATAGTGTCCTCTTCATAACTTAACCTTTCCTCTACATACCTGTGTTATGAACTACTTCTCAAATCCTCTTCATCAATCAAATAGATATGACACTCAGATTAGTTAGAAAATTGTCTCACCAATAGGTTTCACATCAATGAAAACATAGCAATTGTTCTAATTGCAGTTTCCAACAATCTCCCTCCTTGGCATTGATGGCAACACCTCTAGTTACCATGCAATCCAAACATGTACTATCTTGAGAAACAACCTCTTTGTACAACATCAAATCTTCATTTGAATATCCTTAGTTTCATTCTGATTCTCATCTCTATAACTCTAAATTGCAGCACATAATCTCTTTCTATCATATTATATCTAGCATCACCTCTAGTAAGTCTTATGAACTATTTCTTGGTAATCTCTCCCTCTTGCATGGATATCTTACTTTTATTATCTACCTCTAGATATCTCTCCCTCTTTTTTATGGTAAAAACTTTCACTACCTCCCTCTTTGACAAAAATACCAAAGACAATTCAACTCATGCATCTTTTCCATGTAAATATCTCCATGTCAATTTTGAATTCATCTTATGTCATCTTTGTATGAATAATCCATCATTATATTCTTCTTCTTCACCACTATCTTAGGAAACTCATAAAGTATAATTGTCTGCATCAATTTGTATGATAGTTTGATCAACACATTTGATGGAGAGAACCATCTTTTTTTAAGTAGATTTGTCTAGGGAAATCACCCCTAGTTTACCTCTAAGATATTCATGAGCACTTTTAAGTAAAACATTATTAAATATATTAACTATTTTCTCTTTAATGTTCACATACTCCAATTTCACTTCTTTGTCTTGAAATAGCTCTCTCAAGTAATGATACTTGATAGCAATATGCTTAGTTTTTGTGTGCATTATAAGATTCTTTGATATGTTAACAACATTAGTGTTATCAGAATAGATATCCACTAGATCTATGATATCTTCCTCAATACCTTTTGTTGGTGTAAATAAATATTTACTGTTTACACTTAGTTAAGTTTACTTAGGTTAATGCATTATTTTATTATTTATTTTACAAGACACTTAGGAGTTTCCATATTTTCATGAGTTATCATGTTGACAACACAGAAGTAAGCAACTCTAATTCAACACATGGTCTCTACAACACTAGAGTTTACATCATTCACTAAGTTATCATTAGGCAACATAGTAATTCACACTCCCTTTTTAGCACATGTCGTCTACAAAATAAATTTGCATGCTACACCATTATAGGCTTACCCTCTCATCATCGCACTCACTTCCATGCTTAATGGAGGATAACCCATATCTAGTGGACATGTGCCTAGTTGTATGACATATCATGATGTTGATTCCTAGGCATTCTAGATGCATCTCAGAGGCCTTTATGCATAGGCACTCCTAGTGTACATTCACATTGAATCAAATACATATTGATATTCTGATCATACTCTTTTTTGGTCTACGGTTGTGCTTTTGTTTGAGTTCTTTGTTCTTGGGTGAATTTTTCCCTAAGGAAAATTCTTACATGGTATCAAAGATTGGAGAATCTCTCTTCACATAGCCATTCGAGACCATTGTTGCTTTAGCACCTCAACCTAGATCTAGAGTACCGCAGAAATTGGAAGCCTAAATAGACCTTGCCATTACATTCAAAACATTGATTTGGTGCAAATCGACTATAAATATGCCTACCTTAGGCCCAAGTCGATCATGAGGCAAAATATTTTTGCAAATTGACACTCAAAGGCCCTAATTTGCAAGTTCAGGTATGATCTTTTTTTAGATCTACAATTTTTTATTTAGATCTTGAATTTTTTTCTATCATTTTTGTCTAAATTTTTTCGAGATTATTTTTTCCCTTTGGGCAGTAGAGAATTTATTTTTGCATAGGTACCAGGTAGTCACACCTCAACCCTGGGCAGTAGAATATTCCAATTGGTGGGAATGTTCAAATATTTCTTTATCATTAATCAAAATCTGATCATCAGTAGCATTGAAACAAATTTTGATTGAACAATACTCTACCGACGAGTACCTAAACAACCCAGTGGCTCGTTATTTCCCTACCATAGGAATGACTTTTTAAAACCCTTCGCATTGACTACTCCCACCGATGTGGGACTATTCTTGTAAATTCTAGCACCATTTTTAGTTTACAGGCCCTGCCCTTTGGTTCCTAGCCCCTGGTAGCAACAACCTTGGACCCTGGCAGTAGTTTTCCTTTTGTGGCAACGTCAACCCAATCTTCGGCATGAAGAGATGAATTTTGACCACGAGCGACTCTGGTGGTGACAAATTACACACTCCGCAAAGGTCCCACATGACAAATGCAAACTATGCCATGTGGACGGCAATAAACCTTCCACATAGACATAATAAAAGTCCACACACAGCTCAAGCTTGGACCCCATAGCTTGCCACATGGGGCTTACCCTAGCATCCACCTTACCACTAACAGAGCAACACCTGTGTTTTCCTAGTCAGCAATGAGTACACTGCCATGTCAGCATCTTTATTCGCTAACCTTGCCACATCATCCATGACATGTAGGTGCCGCATGGCAATTTTTTTACTGCCACATGTCAAAATTTTGTACTGTCTGTATGCCTAGTACTCTACCACGTAACTTGGTAGCTATTTTTTTGCTAACATCAATCAGACACAAGGTTAAATTTGACAACCATTTGACCATCATTCCAAGGCATTTTCTAACTACTAGAATGGTCATTTGATTGTCAAATTTAAGCAAGTAGTTTTCCAGCGAGACCCCTCTTCAAATGCATTTTTGATTTGGCAACTCGACTTTGCAAGGCCATAACTCAATCATTCGGACTCCAAATTAGGTGCAATTTCTTTGATTTTGGATAGAATTTCTTGAACTTTTTAGTGGTGGTCATCTTTTCTAGTTTTGGTGCAAGGATTTTTCAAAAATTGCATTTTTTGGTGGTTGTACCTATTTAATCCTGCATTTTTCAACTTGAAACACTTCGTACAAGCTCATTTGAATACATTTTAATGTTTCATTTTTTTGAAAGTGTATTATTTTGCATCTACTTTCCAAATTTTCAATCAGATTTTAGGGTTGTGTGGACAAAAATATCACTTTTAGAACTAGGGCCTTTTTTGCATTATAATGCTTTGATTACTTTTTAAAATTGTTGTATATCTAAGCAATAGTGCTTAGTGACAAATTTGAACCTCAAAAGGTAGTTGTAAACAACAAAAATAGAAGTCCATTTTCTACACTTTGACAAATGGCCCATTGTACATGCACTACATATAAAGTGCCAAAAATCATCTTTTTTTTTTTGTGGTGGGGGGGGGGGGGGGGGGGGGGGGGGGCGGGTGTTGGTCTTTTGATTGAGTGAAAGTGGGGAGGTGTGTATTATGTTCTTGTGTCTCTCTTATGTGGTCTTTTCATTTTTCTTCATCATGGGTTCACCTAAAGGTCCTCTTCTAACTTTACACAATTATTCTACATGGAAAATATTGTATGGAGTAGATTAATGGAAAAAGCTCTAAATTTGTATGTTGATGGTACAATTCCAAAACCCACTGATGATAAAGAACTCATTGATTGAAAAATTATAGACAATCAGGCTTTAGGAATTATCAAGAGTTGTGTACATAGAGATCTCTTCTTTCACATTGCCAATTTCAAAGAAGCCAAACCTGCATGGAACGAACTTGAATCATTTTATGATAAGGTGAATGAGTAAAAGGGATTTAAGATTGAGGATGATCTACTTCTCTTGGAGCCAAAGAATTTTGACACAATTCAAGATTACATCAACAAAGCCAATGAGTATAGGGCGCTACTTAAAGATTGTAGAAATCCCATGAAGGATGACAAGTTGATTCATCACATCCTAAAGAGGCTACCTTCAAAGTATGCCTCCTTTATTTCAAGTTATAATACTCACAGGTTGACCATGGTAAGTGCTTTTCAGAAGCATACATTTTATGCATTTGTAGAGATGTTGATTGTTGAACAATCTCACTTCATAGATTTAGGACTTCTCACAACATCAAAGACCAAAGCACTAGTGGCTAGTGATGAGAACCAACCAAGTAAAGGAGGAAAAGCTTCTAATAACAAGAAGAAGTAGTGGAAGTAGAAATCAAAATCTGAGACACAATAATCCTCCTCATAGCAAGGCAATTCTTCTTCTAAAAAGAAAAGAAGTAATGATAGAATCATGATCAGAATTATTGCAAGGTTAAGATAATTGATGAGTTGGAAATCCTACTTAGGAAGAAAAAAATTCAAGTTCCAAGTACTTCCAAGGATTCAACTCCATCCACTTCAAAAGGAAAAGGGCAAGCACTTATGGAAAATTCAGGTTCTTCTTCAGAATGAATTCTTAACTCACGTGCGTCATGTCATATGGGTTCTTCAAAGGGAGAATTTTCTTCATTGAAGCAATCATAGGTACCACACATCTTTGTGGGAGATGATACTAAAATCAAAGTTGAAGGAAAGGACATGTGGAGAAGAAAAATGGGGAATTCAAAGATGGTCTCTATGTTCCAAACCTTAGCTCCAATCTCCTCTCAATTTACCAAATCACTCACCTTAGAGATGGCAAAAAAGTTTAGTTCCTTCTAGATTCAGTGATGGTATGAAGTCTAAAGATGATTCATTGGTTGAAGTGGGAAAAGTTGATCATGAAAAAATGTTTTATTCCTTCTCCCACTTTGTGCCTAAGTCTCCTTCTCAAGCCTTGTTAACTTAATCTAATTCACAAATCAAACTATGGCATGAGCAGTTTGGTCATCTTTCCTTCCACCATCTTTATCAACTTTTCTCAAAACACATGGTCAAAGGTCTACCTAACATCAACTTTTCTAAGGTTGAGTGTTCATCTTATTCAATGGATATGCATCTCAAGAAGAACTATGATAAAGAAAAGTCTTCAAGAGCACCAGTGGTTCTTCAATTAGTTCACATGGTTTTAGTAGGACCTTTTGTAGTGACATTAGTTAGCCAAGGCCACTACATCCTTACTTTCATTGATAACTTTTCATGTTACACATGGTTCTATTTCCTTCATCACAAGAATGAAGTGGTTGACAACCTTCAAGCCTTCAAGATTCATGTTGAAAAGAAATCAAGGAAAGCCATCAAGGTTCTTTAGATGGACAATTAAAGTAGATATGTGGATAGAAGACTTAAAGACTTGCAAACTTGAGGGAATTGATCTTCAAAATCTACCAACATTCAGTCTACACAAGAAAGATGTTGCAACACTAAGGATACAAACTCTTATGTCCATGTCAAGTTGCATGACAAAAGCCAAGTCTCTTGATCCAACACTTGAAGCTAAATCTATTAGCAGTGCCACTCACATACTTAACAAATCTCCTCATAATGCCCTAGATGGGAAGATTCCCTTTGAGGCATGGTGTGATAGAAAACTATTTGTGAGCCACTTTAGAGTTTTTGGTTGTCCAGCATGGGCAAACATATCTTCTAGGGGATGCAAGACACCAATACCTAGGCCTTGTATTTTCATCAGATATGAAGATGATGCTAAGACATATGAACTTATCGATCTAGAGAATCATTAGATCTTTGTGGAGAAGGATGTTCACTTTGAGGAAAGTTCACCCAGCTTATCCTCTAATCCTCTTTGCACTTCATATAGTATGCAAACTGATAGTGCTAGGAGCAATAGTGCTTGAATAGATTCAGATACATTGGGTTCTATCGACAGTTGCAATGAGAGGTCATGACATTAGTCTAATCCACATGCATATATTGCCATAGTGATAGGTCCAACACAATAGGGTACACTTTGTCTTTGAGCTCCAACAAGAGAAGGTGACTACATGGAAGACATTGTAGGCTTGTTTGTGGGGTCACACACTATAGATTTGGGAGATAGTCTTGATGATTTTCATCTTCTCTTTGATGAAGATGATCCAAAAATAGTTGTTGTGAGGGCTCACTCTGACCCTCATGTCCATTCTCTACATGATCAATCTTTACAGGTTGATGTAATTGTGGATCCTTATGAATAGTAGTTTTCAGAGGTCTCTTTATCAGTTAAGGAGATAGATGGTTCCTTGGGCTAGGTTCTACAAACGTCCTTGCTAGATCTACATTCGTTCTTTTTAGCAATGTTGGAAGAGGCAACCGTCAACATCAATAAAGGGACACTTGAGTAGGTTTCAGGGCCACCATACATCTTTAGGATTGTACCTTTGCCTTTGTTTCTTCCAAAGGGGAGGAACATCATTCTGCACTCATGGACCAACTTATTCCTTGGAGTAGCACTCACCAGTCAGAATTCTTCATTTGGGAGGGGGGGGGGGGGGGGGGGGGGGACTACCTTGTCTCTCTTCCTCTTCTTTGTTATGGGGGGTACTTTTTCCTCTTATGAGGTCTTTTTCTTCTCATTCTTCACTATTGTATATACTAGATGTATGTCATAATGAGGGGGTCTTGATTACTCCATCCATCCATGCATCTTTTTTTTCATCTCTCTTTTTGGGGGAGGGTTTTTCCTCTTTCTCTGCTTTATCAGAGATTGCATTTTCATTATGTACATGGGTACCTAACATGGCGTAGTAGCCAGGATCCATCATGCATTTTATTCTAGTTTTCATAAGCTTAATGGTATTCCCCTAAGTTGCACTTAAGGGGGGGTGTTGGTATAAATATGTATTTACTATTTACACTCACTTAAGTTTACTTAGGTTAATGCATTATTTTATTATATTGCATTATTTTATTATTTATTTTGTGAGACACTTAGGATTTTGCGTACTTTCATGAGTTGTCATGTTGACAGCACAAAAGTAAACAACTCTAATTTAGCACATGGTGTTTACAAAACTGGAGTTTACATCATTCACTAAGTTGTTACGTAGACAACACAATTATTTACAATCCCATTTTAGCACATGTTGTCTACAACATAAATTTGTGTGCTACACCATTGTAGGCTTATCCTCTCATCATTGCACTTACTTCTGTGTTTAATGGAGGATAACCCATATCTGGTAGACATGTGCTTGGTTGTATGACTTATCATGATGTTGATTCCTAGGCATTCTAGATGCATCTTAGAGGCCCTTATATATAGGCACTCCTAGTGTACATTCACATTGAATCAAATAAATCAATATTCTGATCATACTCTTTTCTGGTCTATAGTTGTGCTTGTGTTTGAGTTCTTTGTTCTTGGGTGAATTTTTTCCTAAGGAAAATTCTTACACCTTTCAATAATTTCTTGATCCATATGGTATTTGAATAATTCATTTTTGCTACCACATACTTAGCTTTGACTATTGATTGAGAAATGTAGTTTTGCTTCTTACTTGTCCATGAAATTAGTCTCTTTCCTAGAAAGAATGCACCTCCACTTGTTCTCTTTCTCATCAACATTTCCTGCACAATCAAAATCAATATACACCTTTATTCAAACTTGTCATTCTTCTTGTAATAAAATCCATATTCTTATATTCCTTTTACATATCTTAGTATCCTTTTTACTATCATTATGTGGTTTTCCTTAGGACTTTCAAAAAATCTTGCAACTATCCCAATTGCTAATGCAATATCAGATCTGCTATAAACAACATAGTGCAGTTTTCCAATCATTGATTTGTATAATATTTGATTCACATTAGTAGAATCATCATCCTTAGATTGTTTTTGTCTAGTGACCATAGGTGTACTAACTGGTCTTGAATCTTCCATTCCACGAGTTTTTATTATCTCCTTGATATGTTTGGATTAAGTAATGAAGACACCTTGCTTCATTTGATATACTTGTAAGCCAACAAAGAATTTGATCTCACCAAACATTGACATTTCAAATTCATTCTTCATTTCATTAGTAAATTATTTGCATAATTTTCCTTTCCTCCAAATATGATATCATCAGCAAAAAAAATTAGATAGTAATACCTTATTATTCTTGTCAGTCTTCAAGTACAAATTGTTGTGATCATTAGTTCTTACAGATCCAATCTTCACCAAATAATTATGCAGTCTTTCATACCTTGCTCTAGGGGCTTGTTTCAAACCATATAAATTCTTTTGCATCCTATACACCATATTCTTCTTACTAGGATCCACAAATCCTTCTATACATACTTATTCTTCAAGTATCCCATTTAGAAATGCACATTTGGCATCTATTTGATATACCTTAAATCCTCTATAAGCAGAATGTGCAAGAAGTGTTCTAACTCCTAGTTTTTCTATAGAGGAAAATGTTTCCCCATAATCAACACCTTCTTCTTGTGCATATCTTTTGCATACCAATCTAGCCTTGTTCCTTGTGACTTCACCATTTTTATTCATCTTGTTCATGAATACCCACTTTGTTCCAATAAAAAAAAATTCTTTAGGTCTAGGTACTAATTTCCATATTTTGTTCTTTTTAATCTACTCAATTTCTTCATTCATTGCTTGTATCCAATCCTCATTCTCCAAAGTATCTTTCACACATTTGGGCTCAAACTCACAAAGTAAGAATTTATCACTTTTGAGTCTTTTTCTTGTCATAAAACCATATTCTTTATCTCCACTAATTTTTTCAGGTGCATATGATGTCTTCCCACATATTTTTCTAGTATAGGCTCTTTTCTTCTTTTTTCTTCAATAGGTTCATCTTGAAAAATGATTTCAAGCTCATTATCTCTCTCTAGTTTAGGTTTTGGTTCATGTACACATGCTTGGCATTATCTTCTTGAGTTTTAGCTTTCCCTGTCTATGACTCAACATCAATTTTTTGTTGCTTGACACCCACATTCTACTACTCAGCAAGTGACTATTACAACTCAACATCCCCAGTCTATTGTAGATTTGCAACTTTTTTCATTAGTTTAGGTGGGTTGCTAGGAGCACTATCATTCACATATATGAATGAACTATAGTCTTCAAGTTTTGTCATGCATTCAACTTCATTCCTTTTTCTATACTCATCAACATTTACATTTGCACTTTCCACAACTTTGTTAGTGTTAGTGTTTAAATACTTATAAAGTTTTCTCCTAGTGGAATAACCTAGGAATATGCCTTCATCACTTTTAGCATAAAGTTTTATATTTCTATTATCCTTAAGTATGTAAAATTTTCTTCAAAAAACTTTGAAATAATTTACATTAGGTGCATACCCATACCATAATTCAAAAGGTGTAATATTTGTACCTTTCTTGACTTTTACTCTATTTATGATATAAATAGTTGTACTTATAGCTTCTCTCTAGTATTTTTGAACACATTTCTCTTCATTATCAATGTTCTAGCATAATCCATGATTGATTTGTTTCTCCTTTTAGCTATTCCATTTTTAGGAGGGGTCCTAGTTGCTAACATCTATCTTTTAATTCCTTTGTCATTATTGAATATGATAAATTCATTGGAAATGAATTCACCACCTTTGTCAAATCTCAAGCATTTCATACTCTTTCATGTCTCATTTTCGACTCTGGCCAAATACCTCTTAAATAACTAAACAGCATCAATTTGTTCTTTAAGAAACATCACAATCATCATTCTAGAGTAGTAATAAACAAATAGAATGAAATATTTGTCTCCATAGTATATTTCAACACCAATAGGTCCACATAAGTCACTATGAACCAATTACAAAATATCATTTGATGAATATGTCTTTCTCTTGAAACCATATTTGTCATTTTTACCAATTGACATTGTTTGCACATAACATTATGGGATTTTGCAGTTTTTGAAAACCTCTTACACTTTTCATTTTACTAATGTTAACAAATTATCAAAATTTACATGACATAACCTTTTGTGTCATAACCAAATATATTCATGTTGTGCAAACAAACATGTCTCATTAGATAAATCTAGATAGAATAAGTTACCTCTTGTTTGGTCACCACTTCCAATTAGTTTACCATCAATATCAAATATTTTCCCTTTTTGAGATTGAATTCGACTTTGTAACATGAGTTGTCTAACTGTTAAACAGTCAATAGATTGTAGTTAAGTCCTTTAACCCAATACACATTATCACGTTTGATCTTATCGTCCACTCGTATTAATCCTTTACCTTTCACAAGATATGAAACATCATTTCCAAATTTAACACACCTACCCTTGTATGGTCCAATGTTCTCAAATTTACTTCTATCACTAGCCATGTGATTATAGCAACCACTATCAATTATACATATATCACTTTTGTTCACATGCAAGATTACTGTAGTTTCCTCATCTTCATCAGATTCATTTTCATAGGAACATAGAATACTTCTTCATCATTACTTATAGATTCAATATCAATTTCTTCTTCAGAAATTTAAAAAGATTTCTTACCTTTGTCTTTGTATTCCTTGTTCTTCTTGTTGTCTCAATAGTCTCTTCTTCCTTTGTACTTACTTTCCTTTCTCTCATCCTTGTCTTCTCTATCGAAACATCTTGTAGCAATATAACCAATTTTGCTACATGAAAAATAGATTATATAAAGTTTACCTTTGTATTTTCCTTTGCCTCTTCCAAGTCTTCTATCTATCAGTGCCTCAAGTTCATCAACTTCATCATCATAAGTTTCATTGTCACTTTTCACACATGTTTTCCTTTTCCTTTCTTGCTAAGAACCAATTGTGATTTAAAAGCATATTGAATAGTAGTTGGAGTGTAGTTATCAAAATTAGACATCTCAAAAGTATTAAGCCTACCAATTACACCTTCCAAAGTTAGGGTATTATGTGGAGTACATATTAGTTCTTTTATTGGAGGAACCCTAATAGCATAAGTATAAAGTAGAATTCTCAATACCTTATTACTATTTCATCCTCAATCTTTCCATTTGCACCTCTAATAGCATTGACAATCACTTTGATTCTTGCACAATACTAAAATAAGAGGAGTTGAATCAATTATCCAAGGTCTTGACATACCAATTGAACAAAGAATCACTTAAACAACATTATATCTTATCATTCCCTAGCTCAGTCTCTACAGTCAAGCTTTAGTAACATTAACTAGCTGTCCACTATCCTAAATATAACATACTTACAAAATGTGAATATTATTCACTAAAACACCATAAATAACATACACACAAGTTTTACACTAGGATTTAACATCTAAACCCAATTTGGGAAAAAAAAATTAGTAATATGTCACCAAGTTTTCACTCTTATGAAGTGAGCTCTATTAGGAGACAACCATATTTAAGGTTACAAAACACACTATTAAATGTGACCTTGTTAAAGGATTTATTCCCCCTATTAGAAGTGGCCTTGTCAGAGGACTTTAGAACATTCCATTAGAATGTCACCCTATAAAGGATTTACATATGACTATTAGGTCAACCTTGATTAAAGGATTTCAAACATTGTTTACAATAGTTAGAAAGTAATAGAAGGTTTTGATCTATCAAGTACAACTCACTTTGCATATATAGATCCTAGTTCGACTAATATGCACTAATTTACTGACTAGCCCTCATTATCATCTTAGTCTCTAATTTTCTTGGAGACCCTTCAAGCAATCACTCTCCTCTCTTCTCTACTCTTATTAGCCTTCTGCTCAAGTTCACTAGTCAATAACATCAACAATTGCTCTAACCTTTTACCCTGACTCCACACACACACGTGCACACACACACTATAGGTTAGACCCTTATACCTCCTTAAATAGGTAATTCTAATTTTTTTCCACTTAAATATTACTGTAGATTTTAGGGTTTATGCTTAGATCCACCACATACAATGAATTTGATTACCATATTGTTTATCCTCTTCTTTTGTAAAAACTTGTCTTGGAATCCATTCCTTAGGTCATTTACCTTGTCATCTTCTAGCATTAAATGATCCAATACATCGATCCTTATCTTCAATATGCTTTTCATATCCCAATAAATCAACTTAGTTAGATGGAAATTATGATTTCTCATAATCTGTTAAAATGTTGTTCCTCAACCAACACTATATTCTGACACTCAATCATCACTGGGTTATTTTGTCACTACTATATTTATTTCTTAACACATAAACTATCACTTGGTCAATACTAATGCTCGGTAAAGACCAATTCTTATTGTCTTGTTCTGGCGCTCAATCAACAATAGCATTACATGACATATGCTTCAAGTTCCTTAATCTTATGCTTTGTTCCTTAATCAAGCCTATTCATTTGATCTATATTTAATCACTTCTTCAAAGTTGTATCATTACTATTTTCTCCACTTGCAACATGATTTAAACAATCACTTTATCTTGTCAAAGTCCAACTAATCAAGTCTCCATTTATAGTGTCCTCTTCATAACTCCACCTTTCCTCTAGATACTTTTTTAATGCATAAATTCTCAAATCTTCTTCATCAATCAAATAGATGTGAAACTTGGATCAGATAGAAAATTTTCTCACCAATGTGTTTGACATCAATCAGAACATAACAATTGTTCCAATTGTAGTTTCTAGCGAATATGGGATTTTAAGTTTTGGCACAATGTCTAAATATGAACCTAGAGAAGTTGAAGGTTGTCCTCAAATGGCATACTCTAATGAGTGTAGGTGAGGTAAGATATTTTGGCTAGCTTTTATAGAAAATTTATCAATATTTTTAGTAGTGTCTATATTGGACCCTTACCAAAATAATGAGAGGGGACGTGAAGGATTTTATGTGGACAAAAGGAGTAGACACAACTTTTGAACTATTGAAATACAAAGTTATAGAGCATCCTTTATTAGCATTCCCAATTTTAATAAGGTGTTTCAAGTATGTTGTGACGATAGTGATAATGCAATTGCATCTATTTTTAGCCAAGAAGATAAACTTGTTGCTTGCTTTGGTGATAATCTAAATAAAAGAAAAAGAGAATATTATGTTTATGATCATGATTTTTAAGCTATAGTTTAGGAATTGAAGAAGTGGAGACATTATCTTTTTTTAAGGAATTTGTTTTATATACTAATCATTAAGCATTGCAATATTTGAATAGTCAAGGAAAGTTGTATCACCAATATTTGTGCGTTGATTTTTCTTAATAGATATGTGTTTCATTCCCTTCAAGAATCATTACTCTTGTTGCTTCACTTATTGGTGTGTCACTTCATTATATTATCTCATTTTTTTGTGGTGTCTTAGAAGCTAAAAGTGTTCTTTTGGTTCCATTATCTTTACAAAAGTTATTAAAATGATTTGATATAAACTCTCCTCCTCTATCATATCTTAAACATTTGATATTCAATCCATATTCATTTTCAACTTTAGCCTAGAATATATTAAATTTGTCAATAGATTCTAATTTCTCTCTTAAAAATAGTACTTACATCATTCTTGTAAAATTGTCAATAAAAATAATAAAACGCTTTTCACCATAGAATGCTTGTGTCTTTGTAGGTCGACACAAATATGTATAAATAATCTCCAACTTTTGTGATGTAGTGAATATCTTACTTGGAAATGAATTCTTCTTCTATTTAGCCCTCACACACTCCTTCCATGCCTTATTAAGAGGTTTCACAATATTTGGAAAATATCTTACTCCATTATTGCTACTTATCTTCATAATGTTATCAAAAAATATATGAAAAAAAAAATCCACAAGTAACTATCATCAATTCTAGCAACCAAACAAATTATTTTAGTATCATTCAATTGAAAGACAATACCTTTGGTTTGTGTAACTATTCCAATCAATTTACCATTTCTGTTACTGATTGTACATGTTTTCTTAGTGAAATGTAGATGATATCCATTTCAAAAAATACATCTAAAACTCTCTCTCTTTTCTTTAATCCATCAACAAAATAGATATATTTAGTGTTAGATTTACCATCAAGTGTAATAGATCATTTTCCCTTAATAGGACATGGAGCACTATTTACCAACTCTGACTACTCCACCATCATAGTTGCTAAATTCAAAAAACTTTTCTCTATCACCAGTCATCATCCACTATCTATAATCCAATCAAAAAAAATCTTTTCTACATGTGATACAAGTGATTTGTATTGTTTAACAATACATTCTTCATTAGTAGCAACAAATCCTAGCTCATCTTCAGCATTACTATCTAAGAAGTTTATATCTTTCAAATCAAACTCATCATCACTACTATAAAGGTAATTTAAAAAAATATATTGGCTTGTATTGCTTTCTATTCTTCACCTTTCGTTCTCTCTAAGGAGATTGATATAAAAACGACCAAATTCTCAACAATCCTAACAAGAAAAATATTTCTTACCTTTAGATTCTCTCTTCCTAATTAATGATTCAAATTCATCAATCTTTTCTTCCTCTTCCTTCATTTTTGCCCATTCTCTATCTTAATCTTACAAGTGCTTGCACTTATGGCTAGTAATCTTTAATCATTATGTGCTCTAGCTCTAAAATAAGTCTTAGATATAGGTAGATTAGGCTTCATTCTATATTAAAATGCTCGCAACTTTCCAATCAATGTTTCTATATTAAAATCTAGCATAATAGGAATGACTTCTTCTATTACAATCACAATTATTTCATAAGAAGGGATTAATGATCTCATAATTTGGTAATGTACCATGTCCTCTATTATATTTAGTCCATATCAGTTAGTTCCTACAAAAATCTTTGTGACCCTTTGTGCATATGACCTAATTGATTCATCTTCTTGCATCCTTGCATTCTCAAGCATAGTTTTCCAATTCTAAAAAGCTAGACTTCTTAGCATATTAATATCCTCCATAAAGTGCTTCTAAACTTGTCCAAATATCATATCAAAGTTTTATACATTTTACATCAACAAATTATATTTCTAGAAATGGAGAGTTCTGTCCTTTTAAAGCATACATGTTATACATAAATATGCCCTTCTCCTCATTAGTGCATGTAGACAAATATTTTTCTTCTTTGATAGCCTTCAAAGTCTTAAAAATCATACAATACTCAATCCCCATGAAGATAAAGTGATTTGTCATCTTGTCCTTCTAATTTTCACAATTATCTCCATTAAACTTCAGACTCTCCTTTTTGAATTCCATGGATCTCCTCAAGATGCTAAGCCCCCTTGTCAATAAGGACCTAATGTTGTGATACCAATTATTAGTAAATGAATTTCACAAATACAAATGGAAGGGTGAATCATTTTTATGCCAAATAAAATTAAATCCAATTTATTAAATAAAAATTCAATAATCAAAATAATGTACAATGCCAAGAGGTAAACATAGACAATGACACAATGATTTATTAACTAGGAAAACCTTTGATTAGAGGGAAAATCCTGGTGGGGATTGCACCTAAAAAATGATGTACTAATAAAAAAGTTCCTTGGGAAAGGATGTAGTCATATTAGGAAATTAGACTAAAATTAGCACGTTTAGTTCCTATTAGGAAACTTTGAATCCCTACTAGAGGAGTCTATCCCTATAAGTAGCAATAAGGAAGACAACTGAACACACTATCAAAATTGCTTTAGCTACTATTATATAAATTGATCTCCAGTATAACAAATATAGTAAAATGAGTAATACTACAACCCAATTATCAATATAGTTTCTTTGAAGTTCCCAAATCATTATCAATTCAATCCTCTTATTTTTTCTGATCAAATTCACATCCTTAGCATAATATGAGACAATATCACATGCTTTTACCTAATGAAAACATATTTCCTTTATACCTTGTCCTAACAACTAATTTGGTCAACCTTTTGAGATTCCCTAATGTAAATTTAATTACATAGGACCTCATTAAGATATTACATTAAGTTACCACATGTTATAATACAATTTACAACTTCCAAAATAATACCCAATACAAGGGTCAGGTTACCAATGAACATATCACATGTTACACTTTAGTGACCACCACAAAAAGATATTCAAGATGTCCTAATATGAAAATATCATCATGAAGATGTCTTTAGTTCTGATATAATATTTCTCAGGTTAAGTCCATCTTTCTCATTAGATATAGAAAACATATCCAACCTATTTTATTACATACTATCCTACTAGTCTTCACAAAATCATCTCTAATTTATGCAACACTTATCTAAAACATACACGAACACATGTGTATCATCTTAAGACTTTCCTCAATATGATTCTAGTCTCACATAGCTTAACCTATCATATCTCAACTTTTTTGACCAATCCAACCTTTATGATGTCAGAATCTATGTCTTTCATGAACAGAAACATATATATGTTGACATCAATCACAAACCTATCATGAATACAACATATAGCCATTATATCTCAGTGCAAACAACTTCTATAATCCTAAAACTTCCTTAGTGATGCAGAGGGATTTTAGAACCTTTATAAAATCAAATACATGACTTCAGGCTTCACATGCATGAATGCACATTTCAGCAAATGCATAGAAATTTAATGAAATGAGGGTCAACACATGAAGATGTTGCCCATTCAAATCTGCATTACAACTGGGTTTTCCTATAACCTGACATGAGACAACAATACAAAAATAAATAAATGCATGAAATTATAGAGGATCCTCCAATGGCTGACAAAGACCATTGGAGGATCTTTAGAAAACTCCCATGCAAAGACCACTCTCAAAACAATAGAGAGATCTGGTTGATAGGAAATGAAAAAAAAAGAAAATTTTAAACTATTAAGATCTGATTTTCAGATTTCTTCCAAGATGTTGATCTAAATACAAACAAAAAAATGTATGTAGAATACTACACAATCACATCTTTACAACACTAGAAACTTAAGAAAATTGTAGGAAAACTCAAGAACTTCATTCTATTCACTTTCTCCCAAAAAACAATCTCTCTCCAAAAATCTCCCTTACAATATGCACTCTTTCTCTTTTTGAAAAACCTTCTAATGTAACTCCCAAAAGGCCATCATAGCTTTCTTGTGGCGGTTACATTTTGAATGCCTACACATGATGCTTTAGGAATATTCATCATTTTCTTCCTTTTGATTTTTCCCATAAACATTTTAAAAAATTAGAAACCTTTAGCACACCCAAAATAAACTAAAATAAACTCATACTAAGTCCTAAGTGAATAATGTTGGGTAGGATTATAAGAATGCTACCTAAACATTTCCACCACAAAAAAAAGGACATTTATTTTAAAACATAAAACTCTAAACTCACACACACAAAAATTTCAAATTTCAGATTTTAAACTCAAAACTTCCTGATATTTTCTTTGTGCCTTGCATTTTCGTCATATCGTAGGTTGTCTTCCTGTCGCCACCAAACTTCCTGTTGCAATATAATTTTGCATAAATAATGTTGCATGTTATCTTCCTTTCGCCACTAAATTTCCTATCACAGACGTGCTCCTGCACCACTTAGAAGTTTCTTCATCATGTTTACTTATATCCTTTAGTATTTCCTCAATAGTATGTAGCCTTGGGTCAAGTAGCTTCATAGTTTGTGAAATAGTATATTAACATGTTCATTATGTTCATAGTGTTTGTTTTCCTTCTTTGTAGAACTGACCTATAATGGTTCTTCCATCCTTTCATTATCATCAGTAGTCTTCTCAAGATCTATAATAGGTTTTTCAATTACTTCTAAAAAAATTTCCATGGACACATCCATCACAGTCAGTGCATTACCAACTAATTCATTGGTAGTGAATGTATCATCAATAATTGATGGTCCTACATTGCCATAATCTTATGTTTTATCTACACTAATTACTTTCTTCCATATTTTAGCACTATTTTCTTCCATTTTTTATTATTCTTTTCATAATATCATAACAATCATGCTCCTTTTTATGAATTCATTTTTATATTTGTCCAAACTAATCTCAGCATAATTTTAAGACATTTATGGCACAAGTTTCTTTAATTCTTTCATTCTAATTTTCTCAACTTCTTGGAATATTGATGTCCATCTAAAATATGGTGGATTAAATAGTTCTTCTAGATGTCATCTTTCACATCACTAATTTAATTATTAAATTTGTAAAAATGGGATGCAAGTTCATTCTCAATAAGCTTATTTTCATCATCTAACAACTTTGCAAATTTTGGGGCACTGATCAGTCTAATTAATCTAGACTTCTTAATATACTTTGTAGTCCCAGTGGGGATTTTCAAAAACTTAAATGTATTTTTACCTTCTTTTTTTTCCAACTTGATAACCTCTTTCTCTAAATGTGTTTCATCTTCATCTAATTTATGTTGGTTTTTGGTGGTTGTGAAGTCCTTCTATGACTCCTTGAGGTTCTTTTCTCATATATATAGGATATTTTTCTCTTAATTCAAATGTTTTTCCTCTAGTAGATTTGGGCTTCTCAATTTTAGTTTCCATTTTACCAATAGAAATAGGTTTTTTGACTTCATCTTCTTATGTTTCGTTGTCATCAATTTTTTGTATGGCTAGTAGAGTGGGTGTCTATACTTTCTTATCACTATTTTCCATTCTTATCTTCTTCATAAGTGTTGTAGGGAGCTCTAATAGTTTCTCTTATGTATGTGATATGCTTCCCTTGCCACTTCCATATTTGTCTTCTAAATTGGTCATCATTTTCCTCTCAATCTCTAGTTCCTTTGTGTCCAAATTCATTCTCTTGTAGAATTCATCGTAGTTTCCAAATATTTTAGTCTCCATATCATTAAGTAAACTAAGGATGTAATTTTTACTTGCCACTTCTTCTTTAGTTACTTTGTATCAGTTTTTGATACCCTTGAGGTTCTCATATGAACTTGTTGAATTATGCAAGTATCAATGTCTATGAGAAATTGTATTATATTTGTGTACTTCTCAACTAAAATAGGGGCTTCCTTGTAACATTTATGTATTCTTGTTTTCAATTATTTAAATCATCCCCACGTAATATTGTTAATTTTTCCTCCTAATTGTTCAATGAATTCATTAATCTAATATAGGACTAGTTTATCCAACTTTTAGTCAACTTTTCCTATTCTTGGAAAGAAATTTTGAACATAGAAAAATAAGAAAACTAACATGGATTCATACTTGACTTCTTATTTTTTTATCTTTCTTCAATCTCTTCATATTTTCTAGAAACTACATCCGAATCATCTATGCTAGATCATAGTGTTTCCCAATTTGGAAAATTCATGTGGCATGTATTGCACTTCCTAATATGATGTTTGGTCTTCTCGACTAATAAACCTTGTAGACTATGATCATTTTTGTAAATTTCATTTATATATTATACTCTCAACCTTCATGGCTTGATCATCTTGTCAAGATTCGGTTATACACTCCACTTCATCTTTTTTTTCTAGTAGTAATGTGCATTATTTACCTTTTATCAATAGTCTAGTAACTATTGAGTTGTCATTTTACATGATGCTTAACGATAGGAATCCTTTCAAACTCCTCTCTTGAAAAGATGATTTGGGATCAACTCCAAAGTTTTGCGTGATCTTGTGACCTACTAGAATCTGCTCACTTGAAGATAAATGTATTTGTTCACTGGGTGGCCTTTGCTAGTTTTGACAGATTTTGGATAAGATTTTGAATTTGCTTCCTATTTCAAAAGAATAACCACACAAAAGAAATTTTTTTTTGTTTTTTTTTTGCATTTTAATGAATGCAATCTAACAATGCAACTATATGAATTCCTAAATTAACCAAGTGTTTGTAAAAGAAAATAACAAAGATAGGGTAACAAGAAGTTTAATCAAATGACTTGAAAATTAAAATCCCTAACAGACATAAGCCACATAAATAACATGTTTGTGAGTTAAGCTTTTGAAAAGATCGGTAGGTAACTAATGAAAATAGGAGCAATGCTTCCTTAATTCCACTAATGCAATCATCGATGGGAATTCAATAACCATAAGATGTTTCACTTTTCATTAGATTGCAAGGCCATGAAAAGTTGCTCATGCAAGACAAAAAGCTATGTAGAAACAAAAATGATTATCTCTTCTTGAACTAAGTACGTCAATGGAATTTGTAAATAGTAGAAAACACCAGAATTAAAAGATTGCTCAATCAAAATAACATAATAAAATAATTGGATCCATTACACTCCATGAACAAACATTCACAAAATATAACACACTCAAGCAAGAATAACTGCATTCCAAATGCGAGCACCAAAAGCATATATTATTGCATGAAAATAATGGCAACCAAATACATAATACATTCCTAAATTTGTAATAAATCTTCTCCTCAATTTGTGTTGAGAGTGAGAGATCTCTTTATGCAAACATATGCTTTCAAACTTATAAAAAAAATCTATTTATGTACAAACTAATTCTCTAACTGGTGCTAAGTAGGACTCCATTCTTATTTATATTATTAAATGGATGTATGAGCCTTTACACATCTTAAAATGAAGAAATCATAAGAAAATAAGAAGAAGAAAGCCATTAGATGATGTGGGAGTCTCTAGGCGTGCCAAAAATAGAAGCTCAACATTCACTGGATGTCTATAGGAGTTAAACTATTGTCAGAATGCAATTTTGGTGCATGGAAAGCTGTAAATTTTAAACTGGCAATTAACTATCGACACACCTCTAACTTCTTCAAAAACTTCTAGTGCAGCTTGGAAGAAGCACACCTTGGAAGAAGCACACCTAACACACCTAGTACACATCAAAAGATTAGTATCTTGTGCACCTCAAAAGCAATGCACCTAGGAAGCAGATCCAAAAAAAGAAATTTTTTACCAAGTGTCAAAACTGAAATTATAGCTTCTAGGTTATGTTCCACTTCATACCAGAACCATGTTTGGGTGTTTGCTCTAGAATTTCTCTATAATCTTAGTGACTTGGGATTCATCTAGAAAATCTAAAGCTTCATATTTGTCCTTCACCTTTTGACTATAGTTTCCCACTTTGATGCGAGTCTCTACAAAATCTCCCAATTTCACATCCAAATCTAGCAATGCATCTTTGGTCTTAAATGCTTGTCTAATATCCTCATCAGTGGAAGCTTGTTCAAAAGTCTTTCAAAAATATTCAACAACTGCTTCTATAGTCATTAGTTCATCCCTTGAAATATCTTCAAAAATGTCTTAGAACGCGTCATTGTAATGTCTGTTTGCCTCTAATATTTTCTCTTGGGTTTGATCCTTGAGCTTATGAATATCCATGTGTAATTTTTCCATTACTTTATTTCCATCCACAATCTTCTCTATCCAATCATCTATTTTATCTAACTCATCTGCTATATATACATCCATCAACATCTGATACCTTTCACCCTTTATGGACTATAACACTTGCAGGTCCTTACCCCAAGAATGTACTTCATCCATTAATCCAAAATCTTAGTTTAATATACCAACCAATTATCTACATTATTCTACATATGGTGTAGTAGGTTAAGATTTCCTTGTAAAATCTGCACACCTTTCTCTTCAAAACTTTCTCACCATTGCTAACAAGCCTTCAAAAATGGATCTAATTACACATTCTCATTATTCCTCTTCTCAAGTATTGCATTTAATGTCTCTTCAGGATTTTTAGGATCCAATAAACCAACTACTTCATTCAAATATCCCCTTAGATCTCATTCTACTTCTAAAAGTTTATTAGTTTCATCTTATCTTGTTCTAAGTGCCTAAACACTTCTTTGATTCCTATTGTAACCATTAATTTGGTAGTATCCATATTGGGTTTTCCAAGCATGACCTCCCAGATTTGATAATATTTTTGAGTCAAGTCCTCAATATTTACATGTGGAAGAGGGATAGCAACATGGGCGAATAAAGCCATGCTTGAAGATCACTCATGATAAAGGCCAATGTTCATGCGTCATCTACAGGTGACTCAGCCTTCTTGAGAGCTTCAATCAATTCTCCCATCTCCTCTTCCTCAGTAGAATACTAATGCCTTTTGTTTATAACTATCACTTCTTTCCTAAGCCATCTTGGAGTATTTTCCATCATAGATTTACCTTTAGAAGAAGGAGTCTTTTCTACTAGGCCTTTTTCTTTACCACTCCTCTCTGAAGTCTTCTCCTTTTGTGAAAGATCCACATTGGGCATCACTATATCTGTTGAGTTCATAGTCCTCACCTCTGTGTCTTGGAAAGTCTATTGAGGTTCCTGATATATCTTACCTTCCTCTGACACTTCATCAGAGGGTACTTGTTGTGGCTTTTATTCCCATTCAGCTTGGACATGTTCTTCATTACTCAGAGGGAGACAAGTAGCTAACCTGATGTGATGTGTTGCCCAAGTTTTAGTCTATATATTTTCTTTAAGGTTTTTTTGAGTCAAGTCAAAAGTCTTGAGTCTTGAGTCTAAGTCTAGATTTCCCTTAGAATGGTTTTTCTTGTCATCTCCCTTTGAGTTAACCTGATGTGAGAAATCATATGAGCAATACATTATTTCTTGGATAGGTGATTAGGTTTTGGGAGGCTTTTGTTATGCATTTTCATGATGAGAAGAAGATCTAGATGTTTCTAAATTCCTTCTTTCTAATAATGTTGAAGGAAAAGATCCATCTTAACAAGCATTTCTTCATGAAAGCATTCCTAAATTTTTTTGAGAAATCCTAATTCTTTGATCAAGTGTTCCATTAAAGACATAAGATAGGTAGAATGAAGATGTCACAAACATATTTAGAACAAAATATGACAGAGAACATCGAAGATTGAGGCCAAACATTAATATACAGAGCATGAGCACATGTCAAAAAGCAAGATCTATTGATTTGAATGCAAATTGAACACTCAAAAATGCAAAAAATGGTGAAGAACATGCTCAAAGGTGATGAAGACAAAAGCTAGAATCAATTCAATGAATCAAACACATCTAATTGTCCACATCACCAAGTTGAAAAGTTAGATTGATAAAAGATTACACGTCATTGGCTAGTTGACAAGTCAAATAGTTTAAAGAAAGACTGTAAGTCATGCACATTATTAGCCATCTGGTCAAAGAAGATCTATGAAGGTCATTATGTCATTATAAGAAGATGCACATCTATTAATTTGTGTGACATACTGATGTGAAGGCATGCGTTCGGTAAGCCATCATACTCCATGAAGCATTGTCAGGGTCTAGTCACGAGGTGCCAATGAGGTAAACAATTTGACATTAGTTAATAAAGTACTACCACATGTATGTTATAAAGTATATAACTAGAAGGTAAACCCATGATTTGAAGGGAAATTAATGAGTTAAAATCTTTAAATGATAATTTTCAGATTAAGATGAATCTAAGTTTGTCACTATTCACTATGTAGAGTTTCTTGACTGTTATTCATAGCGACATAGTGACAAGAGGGACCCATAGTTAGAACTCAACCAAAAACCAAAATAAGTCCATATTAGATCCTTCACACAATGAAATGAATCACCTATTCACCATGGTGTGCCTGGATAGAAAGAGGGACCAATGCCATAAAGTAAAAAAACCTAACATCATTTTGTTATCACTGTCAGATCAGAAAGAGATCAATAGATGTCGTTGTGTTGGTATGGGAAGTTACTCGATCATTATTCTATGTGAGATAGTGATAAGAGGGACCCATTGAGGAAATAAAAAGGAAAGACATAAATAGGTTTCTAACGATATAATCCTTATCATAGGTTCTAAGATCAACAATGGAAGTTCAAACTATGAGTGAACGTTGGAATATGAATCATGCATATTTGGTGCAAAATGATAGAAGATGAAAAAAATAGTGTTATTACAGGGTTTTCTAAAGATTACAAGAAAATAAAAGGTCATGGAGGGTTTTCAAGAATGTCTTTGATTCAGAATCATCGATAGAGAAGATGCAACTTGGTCATATTATTGGATAA
Source organism: Cupressus sempervirens (assembly GCA_028749045.1). Lineage (NCBI taxonomy): Eukaryota > Viridiplantae > Streptophyta > Pinopsida > Cupressales > Cupressaceae > Cupressus > Cupressus sempervirens. The sequence continues at coordinate 693,313,086 of CM053787.1, forward strand.
CATCATATTTCATCCTCATTTTATTTTCTATTTATGACTATTGCTCTACTAGAATTAGAGGGTATAAAAACTAGCGATAAATGTAACCTAATTTGATAATAAAAAAGGTCAACAAACTGGATGGTGAATGAGTTTGTAACTCTATTTACTTTCGGTTTACTAGTCATGTTTTGTTGCCCATTCTTCGATTAGTTCTGCATAAAGAGTTGAAGGATAATTGTATGTGAACCTATGATAATCAAGTGGATTCCATTTACTTTCATCATATATGATTTAACTTCCTCTCTTGTTCATTTCACATCATGTTAGATAGCTTCATTGGGAAATGAGAGATAGATGTATATGAATCTATTAGTTATTGGTTGGATTCCATTGCATTCAAGGCTGATAGTGAAAAAAATTCCATATGCCCTCATGTGCTTATCTCTTCATTCCTCTTTTGCATTTAGATGGTAAATATACACTTAGAAGTAGGAGTAGATGTTAGAAGAACTTCAAGGTAGCTTGTGATATCCATTCTTCTAGGTGTTATAAGTTGCCCAAATCTATTTCTACCTGGGGTGTTTTTAGTTATGAATATCCTAGTTTATCCTTTTTTGCTCTTAGGTTAAGAGCATACACCATATCCCAATGATCTATTAAAAACACAATTCATTGCATATATTGCATATAAAGGAGTTGTACCTTACAATTTAGAGAGTAGTGATATAAAACATACACTGACCCATTTGTTGGTAACATCCTTTTGTTTCCTCACATTTTGGACATCTAGAGTCAAGGTAAAGCCAAGTTAGCAAGAGGGACAAACTATTAGCCAATAGTTTTTGGTGACTCTACTAGGGAATAGATGAAAGTTCTAAAAACATTTTCTTCATAACCAGTTATACTCTCTCTCTCTCTCTCTCTCTCTCTCTCTCTCTCTCTCTCTCTCTCTCTCTCTCTATATATATATATATATATATATATATATATATATATATTTGAGTTGTGAAAAAATGGATGTGTGGTATTCAAGTGTTTGCCATAAGAACTTGATACTAGTTTAAAGACTCAACCTATTGAAGAAATGTAGAAATTTTAAAGTTGAAGATTGGTAAGATAAATTTGAAAAACACCATTTGATACACTCTAGATTCCAAATATACTAGCAGTGCCAAGGAGAAAGGAAAGATTGACCCAATAAATGAAGATCTCAAGAAGGCTAACTTTCCTATCCTAACAGACCTTTACAGAAGAGGAAGGACATGTGCAAGGGAATTTGTAACCAAACAACTCAAGGATACTCTCTTATATGTGGTTGTTCCTCCTAATAGAACATAGAGAAGTCGATCTTCTACTCCTCTAGTTGTCAGAAATTCCCTTCCTCCTACTTTTGATGCTTTGTTGTTGATTGGTGCAACACTTCCACTTTCTATTACCTTTTAGGCAAATCAAAATATTGTACCAGTAGTTATGGCAGAACCATAGGGAAATTCTATTACTCTTCTTGCCCTTAGGGCTAATAATGATTTTCCAAGAGTATCAAGAAATTTTTTTCCCAAATTCAATGGAGATGGCTTTACTTCTACATTACAACACTTGAGTGCTTTCCATAAGGCTTGTGGTGTAGTAAATCCTCAACATGAGGATGTGGTAGTTAGGATGTTTGTGGATACATTGGTGGAGATTTTTTTTGATTGGTTCCATGACCTACCTATAGGATGCATCACAAATTGGAACACCATGAAACAAAGGTGTGAGGAAAGATACAAAAGCACAGAAGATGCACAAACCTTGTTACTACAATTGGAATAAATAAAAAAATAAACCTTAGTTTTAATTAGATATTTCAATGCAAAATTTGATAAACTTCTCAAAAGAATTCCTATTGCAAGTGCACCTACTAATGATAATAAGAAAACTGTCTACATTAGTTCAATGCCACCTGATCTAGGATACTAGATTAGAAGAGAAAATGTAGCTAATTTGCAAGCTTGTTAAATACTAGCTATGGAGATGGAGGATGACATGATAGCCTCTAGTAAGTGCAAAAGAGAGTTGCAATCTAGAACTGTGGGCAATACAACTAGTACTTCCAATACTAGAAAATCCATGCTTCAAAAAATTGTCCAATGAACTCATTTCATTGAAGAAACAAATCAATAGACCTGCTTATCAAACTCATTGAGAAGGTTATAGAAATACAAATGGAGGTAAAGCTTTGAAAATACCACCTATTCATAGATTAGCAATTAAACCTTCTCCAAAAAGGAAAAATATGTGTGCTTTTCACCTAAGAACAGATCATAATGGAGATACATGTGCTGATATGATTAGATATAGACAAATTATGGATAATAAAGAACAAACAATTGAATATCCTTGTTGGTGTAAATACATATTTAATATTTACACTTACTTAAGTTTACTTAAGTTAATGCATTATTTTATTATTTTATTTTGTGAGACACTTAGGAGTTTGTGTACCTTTTTGAGTTGTCATGTTAACAACATAAAACTACACAACTCTATTTCAGCACATGGTGTCTACAACACTAGAGTTTGCATCATTCACTAAATTGTCATGTGGACAACACAATTATTCACACTCCCATTTTAGCACATGTTTTCTACAATACTGATTTGTGTGTTACACCCTCATAGGCTTATTCTCTCATCATCACACTTACTTCTGTGCTTAATGGAGGATAACCCATATCTGGTGGACATGTGCCTAGTTGTATGACTTATCATGATGCTGATTCTGAGGCATTCTAGATGCATATCAAAGGCCTTTATATACAAGCACTCCTAGTGTACTTTTAAGGCATATTGAATTGAATACATTGTTATTATGATCATACTCCTTTCTAGTCTACAGTTGTTCTTATGTTTGATTTCTTAGTACCTGGGTGAATTTTTCCCTAATGCAATTTCTTACAATCTTGAAAGTGAAAATGATCATACTCCTTGTGGAAAATTTGAAAATTATTTCCTGGAGTATGAATTAGATTCAAAATTAGGAGGAAATAATTTTGCTACTCTAGAAGGACCTCAGTTAATAGTAATGACCAGAGGTCAGAAGAATAGAAATTAGAACAACAATTCAGTTCCTGTCAAGAATAATGCACCATAAAATAAAGTTGATAAAGATAGTGGCATAGTAACTTTATCTTCACAAAAAGAGTACAAAGGTATGTCTGCTAATTCCTTTGAAATAGTGCAATATTGTGAAGAAACAAGAATTTAGATATCTCCATTAGATTATTTGAAGTCTAATCCTAATACAATTCAAAAGACTAGCTGAGCACTGCAATAGTAAAGATGCAGATCATGAAAATATTGATGTCAATGTTGGAAATCATAATAAGGCTAGCACTAATGGAGCCTCCTTTGATAAGGAAGATTTTGCAATTCCTAGACTTTTTCAAGAAGAGGAATCTACTATTTTAGCTACCTGCCCAAATCAGAAACCAGATCCTTTTTATATTTCTTTGTTCATCATTGGACATAGATTGAGTAATTGCATCATAGATTTAGGAGCTATTATAATTACTTTAGAATAACTTTGGGTGGGGGGGCCCTATGAATTAGTTATTCAAGGTCCAAATGTCCTATTCAAACTTTTTAGTAATTATAGTAAGCACATTCAACTATTCATTCATCCAAGCTTTAACTTTTCTAATCAGCAAGTTACTGTAAATCAACATGCAAGCATAACACATAAGAGATCAACACATAACACAATGATTTATGTGGAAATCCAATTTGGGAAAAACCACCAGTAACATGCTACTCAATTCTCACTCTTCTAAATTGATGCCCTGTGAAAGGCCTACCCTATTAAAGGCTTATAACACACTATCAAATGTGACCTTGTTAGAGGATTTAACCACCTTGTTAGAAGTGGGCCTGGTTAAAGGACTTTAGAACATTCACTTGGAATGCCACCTTGTTAAAGAATTTACAAATGGCTATTCAACCAACCTAAGTCCATAAGATTTTCAGATCTAATACAATAACTAGAGAGTATTGGAAAATCTTGACCTGACTACAGCATACAACTTATCTTGCAGATCTCAGATCACTTCTCAGCTCATACCCTTGCCTGGCCTTCAATCTCTACATCTCTAATAGCTTTCCCTCATTTCAAGCTTAGTCTCCTTGAGTCTCCATGCTCAATGTACCAATGCAATCATCTCTTCATGACCACTCATAGAAGCAGAGCCTCTATGCTCTTCCTTCTCCTAGATGTCTCCTCCTTGACACCCTTCTAACTACTTCACAGATTTGGCTCTTTAGCAACAATAGTATCAACAACTCTTTTGCTTCTTGGTCTATGACTTCTTAAATAAAAGTCTTGGAGTACCATTTCCCACTTGATTCTTCCATTCTTTAATTTCAATTCGTATGGATTGGGTAGGATTCATTGCATCTAACCCATGTTTTGTTTCCTCTAGAAACTTCTTGAATAATCCTTTAGAATTTGCTCAAAAATGGTTTACATAGGATTTTGTACCACTAGCCCATCATCCTTATCTTCCAACTCATTCACAAAATTCAATGTAACCATTATGTTAGGTCATATTTGGTGAATCTTCATCATTTCAAATAATGCAATAGCTCGGCACTATTGAAATACTAGTGCTCAACACATACTATGTTGATCAACACCAACTGTGTTCTTCCTGATACTCAACACCTGAAGAACACTTGGTATACACTAGAATTTTTTGATGCTCAACACCTAATCTTCACTTGACATGAACTAAGAATTTTTTGATGTTGAACACCTTTTCTTCACTTAGCACTTGAAGATCACTCGGCACCAACTAAAAATTTTCTCAGCTTCAACTAACTTGCTTGACACCCACTAATGATCTTAGTTTAAGCTTTGCATACCACCTTGTTACAACTTCTTCCTCCAATGTTTCTAAGTGTGACCAACCTTTGTATCCTTAAGCATGTTATCAATACATCATTTAACCATTGTCTTAATTGATCCTTACACTTCATTACAACATCATAACTCAACCTTTCCCTTAGGTGCTCTTGTTACATCTTGTTGATCAAATCCTCTACATCAATAAACTAAGTGATAGTACTTGGATCATATAAGCAAATATCATTCCTACAAGTAGCAGGTTTGACATCAATGAAAAAACAATGCTTGAAAATAATAGTCTTCCTTCTTTGCAACAATCTCCCTCTTTGATCTTCAATAATGAGCTTTTCAATCAAATTTCCAACAATCTCCGTCTTTGGCATTGATGGAAAACCAAATTGATCAACCATCAGACTAAACTATTCAACCAAATGCTAACTAGGTTAGAACAATAAGTCAAATGCCAAAATGTAAATTGTAACTTCACATCTCATTTTACTATTCTGATTGCTTCATTTTAGCTTCTCCCTCTTTGCTATTGTATCCTTGTTCTTTGTCTTTCACCCTCTATATTGCTCATCTTCTACTATTCTGATCAACAGCTCGCAACTTCTCCTTATCGATCAATTTTCTACTATTTCTCCCTCTTGATCCTTCTCTTGATTAGTTTCAAACATCTTCTTCCTGTTTGACAACAATGCCAAAGACATATAAGCATCATAGTATGCAAGTATAGCTTTTATTGGTTCACTCAAATTCTCCCTGTCTCACCTTGCTTGTGACTGATTTGGGACTTCACACATCAACTACTTTAGGCATGAATCCCAAAGTAAGCATCCTCTATATCAATATATAAAATCTTTTACAATCAACTCATTTGATGCATGTCAGTCTTGTTTTTTTCTTTAGGTAGCCTTGGCTAGGGGTATCACCCCTAACTTACCTCTAAGATACTCAAAAGAATCTTTAGGTAGTGCTTTTGTGAAGATGTCAACAATTTGTTTCTTTGAACTAACATATTCCATCTTCACTTGCTTGTCTTCCACCAATTCTCTTACATAGTGATACTTGATTGCAATATGCTTAGTTTTAGCATGCATTACTAGATTCTTTGATATGTTAATAGCACTTGTATTATCACAATAAAGTAGCACTTCTTCCTTCATACCTTGCAGCAAGTGTTTCATCCATACAATATTGGTACAATTTACAGTAGCTGCCACATATTCAGCTTCAACAGTGGACTGTGAGGTGCAGCTTTTCTTTTTACTGGTCCATTTAATCAACCTTTTCCCCAAGAAAAGTGCTTCTCCATTGGTGCTTTTTATACCATCAATGTTACCTCCCCAATCTACATCAGTGTAGGCTCTCAGTTCAAATTATTCACTCCTCTTGTAGTACAAACCAAAGTCATCAGCTCCTTTCAAATTCCTTAGTATTTTCTTCACTGCCATTAAGTGATTTTCTCTTGGATTTGCAAAAAATCTTGCTATTATTCCAATAGCTAATGCAATTTATGGTCTACTATGTACAACATATTGTAGCTTTCCAATCATTGACCTATACAATGTCTGATTTACTTTAGCTGACTCATCATTCTTGGATAGCTTATGGCTTGTTGCCATTGGTGTGCTAACTAGTTTGCTTCTTGCAACCCAAATATTTTGAGTACCTCCTTCATGTATTTAGATTGGGTCACAAATATTCCATGCTTTAGTTGATGTACTTCTAATCGAACAAAGAATTTGATTTCTCCAAACATTGACACCTCAAATTCATGCTTCATTTGATCAGCAAAATCTTTACAAAGTACATCTTTTCCTCCAAATATTATATCATTAACAAAGAATTCTAAAATCAAAATGTCTTTACCTTTTTCATCTTTGATGTACAAGTTGTTTTTGTCATTTGTTCTCTCAAATCCTATCTTCACAAGATATTTGTGCAATCTCTCATACCATGCTCTAGGTGATTGCTTCAATTCATAAAGTGCTTTGTGTAGTTTGCAGACCATGTCCTTATTCTTCTCATCAACAAATCCCTCTGGTTGTTCTATGTAGACTTCCTCTTCTAGTATACCATTCAAAAAAGAAGACTTAACATCCATTTGGTACACTTTGAAACCTTTGTAGGTAGCATATGCAAGCAGTGTTCTTACTCCTTCCATTCTTAAAACAGGGGCAAATGTCTCCCCATAATCAAGTCCTTTTTCTTGTGCATAGCCTTTGCAAACTAGTCTAGCTTTATTTCTTGTTATCTCTCCATTCTCATCAAGTTTGTTTCTAAACACCCATTTGGTACCAATCACATTCTTATCAGCTGGTCTAGGAACTAGAGACCATGTTTTGTTCTTCTCAATCTGATATATCTCTTCTTCCATGGCTTTATACCAGTCATCATATTGTAGTTTATCTTTCACTTTTTTAGGTTCAACCTTGCTCAGAAGACATGATTCATTCCTCATTCTATTCCTTGTCATTGGTCTGGCATCCTTGTCACCAATGATTTCATCTGCAGGGTGATGTCTTCTCACATACTTGGCTAATCTTGGTTCTGTCCTTTTTTCCATGTTTGATTCTTCAGCTTCAGAGTCATTGTGTTCTGAATGTAACTCGACATTCATAGGCTAAGACTCGATAGATACTGAAGTTTTTTGTTGATTCCCAACTTGATTTGCAGCATTGTCTTCAACAGTCATTCCTTCACAAAAGTATATAAAGGATCTATAATCCTCTATTTGCTTGAACTCATCAACCTAAACTTCTATATGCTCATCAAAATTTACATTTGCACTCTCCATAATCTTGTTGGTTTTAGTGTTTAAACACTTATATGTCGTACTTCTAGTGGAGTATCCAAGGAATATGCCTTCATCACTTTTAGTATCAAACTTACCATTTCTAGTATCTTTTAGAATATAGCATTTACAACCAAATACTTTGAAATGTTTAACATTAGATGAGTGACCATACCATAGTTCAAAAGGTGTTATATTTGTACCTTTCTTGACTTGAACTCTATTCATTGTTTAGACTGCAATACTTACAGCTTCTCTCAAATAATTTAGTGCAATATTTTTCTCCATCATCAAGGTTCTAGCATAGTCAATTACTAATCTATTCCTCCTTTCAAAAATACCATTCCATGGTGGAGTTCTTGGTGTTGATGTTTTCCTTTTGATACCTTTGTCATTGCAAAACATTTCAAATTCTTTTGATATAAACTCACCTCCTCTATCTAACCTTAGGCATTTCAGGGTCTTTCCTATTTCCTTCTCAACTCTAGCCAAATACCACTTAAACATTTGAAATGCATCAAATTTTTTCTTTAAGAACATAGTAGTCATCATCTTGGAGTAATCATCTACAAATAGCATTATTTATTTGTCTCCTAGATATATTTGCACTTCTATTGGACCACATAAGTCTGTATGGACTAACTCTAGTACTTCCTTGGAAGTGTATGTTTTTCTTTTGAAACTAGAATTAGTCATCTTCTCTAGTTGACATTGTTTTTTGTTTTTAGGTTTCTTCAACTTGGGAAACCCTCTAACCTTGTTCTTCTTGCTGATGCTAATCAGATTGTCAAAGTTGACACAACTTTTTATACCATAGCCACACATCATCAAGTCTAACAACAAGACATGTTGCATCTTCCATATCTAGGTAAAACAGATTACTCCTAGTTTGTTCACCTTTTCCTATCAGCTTTCCATCTGGGTCATAGATCTTAGTAGTTTTTTTTCCAAATTCAAATTTGCAACCTACATTGCCTAACTGTAATACACTCAACAAGTTGTAGTTCAATCCTTCAACATAGTATGCATTTTCACATGAAATCTTCTGTGTGCGCTTAATAGAGCCTTTTCCTTTTCATGTCATGTGATGTGAGCATCCACTATCTATGATCCACTTGTCATTCTTGTTCACACAGGTAACCAATTTTGTTCATTCATCTTCTTCTTTATTTGATTCATCTTTCATGGCCACATAGACTACTTCATCATCATTCTCATTAGAATCTTCTTCAACAATGTAGAATCTCTTGCCTTTCTCCTTGTAGTCTTTGGTATCATCTTCTCTCTTGTTCTTGTACTTGTTTCCTTCTTTGTAGTTCTTCTTCTATGTACATCTTTTAGCAACATGACCTACTTCATTTCAATTGAAACATATGACAAGGAGCTTACCTTTGAATTTACCTTTGCCTCTATGGAATCTCCTAGCCAGTAGTGCTTCTAACTCTCCACATCTTCCTCATCTATGCTACTATCAATAGATGCATGTTTTCATTTTCTTCTCTTCTTGCTTGATGTCTCCTCCTCATTGTCTTTTATTGTCATCTTGGCCTTGAAAGTAGATTCAAGGTTCTCAGGTCTATAGTTATCAAAATTGGATAGCTCAATGTAGTAAGTCTTCCCACTATCCTTCAAAGGTTAGTGTGTTTCCTTGTACATACTTCATCTCTTGGATGGATGAAACTCTAATAGCATAGATAGGAAGCATAGTTCTTAAGTACTTGCTGATGGCTATTTCCTCTTCCAATTGTCCACCTGGACTTCTTATTGCACTTACCACTTCTTTCATTGTTGCAGCATATTGGGCAACATTTTCACCTTCCTCCATTTTCATGTCATCAAACTTTCCTCTTAGACTTTCTCTTTTTTCTCTCTAGACATTCTGATCTCCTCCATATATTTTTGATAAGTTTTCCACACCTTGAATGTAGTGTCATAGTCTTTGATGTCATCATATTCTGCATAGTTAAGTGCTAAGGCAATTTCCAACATTGCTTGATTGTGCTCCTTCTTTTTGTTCAAATCATCTGCAATAAGAGGTCATGTTGGAGTTACATGTTCTATTCCAATTGAGGATTGTGCATAGTCACCTATTGATCCAAGGTGCAATTTCATTAGACTCTGCCATGCAAGAAAGTTATCTTTGTTGAGCTTGGGAACTTCTCTCTTGGACATGTTGATCTTGTTGCTTCTAGTACCTTTAAATTAAATCAGCTACTGGCTCTGATACCAATTGTTAGAATTGCTTTAGAATAATTGAGAGGGGGTGGGTGAATTAGTTATTCAAGGTCCAAATGTTATATTCAAACTTTTCACTAATTATAGTGAGCACATTCAACTATTCATTTATCCAAGATTTAACTTTTATAATCAAAAAGTTACTGTAAATCAACATGCAAGCATAACACATAAGAGATCAACACATAACAAAGTGATTTATATGGAAACCCAATTTGGGAAAAACCACTAGTAACATGCTACTCAATTCTCACTTTTCTAAAGTAATGCCTTGTGAAAGGTCTACCCTGTTAAAGGCTTACAACACACTGTCAAATGTGACCTTGTTAGAGGATTTAACCACCTTGTTAGAAGTGGACCTAGTTAAAGGACTTTAGAACATTCACTTGGAATGCCACCTTGTTAAAAGATTTACAAATGGCTATTAAACCAACCTAAGTCCATAGGATTTTCTGATCTAATACAATTTCTAGAGAGTATTAGAAAATCTTAACCTGACTACAATGTACAACTTATCTTGCAAATCTCATATCACTTCTCAGCTCATACCCCTGCCTCACCTTCAATCTTTGCATCTCTGAAAACTTGCCCTCCTTTCAAGCTATCCTTGAGTCTCCATGCTCAATGTACCAGTGCAATCATCTCTTTATGACCACTCATAGAAGTAGAGCCTCTGTGCTCTTCCCTCTCCTAGATATCTCCTCCTTGACACTCTTCTAACTACTTAATAGCTTTGGCTCTTCAGCAGCTCTTTTGCTTCTTGATCTATGACTTCTTAAATAGAAGTCTTGGAGTATCTTTTCCTACTCGATTCTTCCATTCTTTAATTTTAATTTGTATGGATTAGGTAGGATTCATTACATCTAACCCATATTTTTTTTCCTCTAGAAAATTCTTGAATAATGCTTTAGAATTCACTCAAAAATGGTTTATATAGGATTTTGTGCCAACAGCTCATCATCCTTATCTTCCAACTCATTCATAAAATTCAATGTAACCATTATTTCGGCTTAGATTTGGAAAATCTTCATCATTTGAAATAATGTAGCAGGTCAACACTATTGAAATACTAGTGCTCAGCACATACTATGTTACTCAGTGCCAACTATGTTCTTCTTGATGCTCGACACCTAAAGATCACTTGACACACACTAGAATTTTTTGATGCTCGGCACCTGATCTTCACTTGGCACCTAAAGATCACTCGACACCAACTAAGAATTTTTTGATGCTCAACTCCTAATCTTCACTCAACACTTGAAGATCACTCAGCACCAACTAAGAGTTTTCTCGACTTCAACTAACTTGCTCAGCATCCGCTAATGATCTTAGTTTAAGCTTTGCATACCACCTTGTTACAACTTCTTCCTCCAATGTTTCTAAGTGTGACCAACCTTTGTATCCTTAAGCATGTTATGAATACATCATTTAACCATTGTCTTAATTGATCCTTGCACTTCATTACAACATCATAATTCAACCTTTCCCTTAGGTGCTCTTGCTAGATCTTGTTGATCAAATCTTCTTCATCAATCAACTAAGTGATAGTACTTGGATCTTATAAGAAAATATCATTCCTAAAAATAGTAGGTTTGACATTGATGAAAAAACAATGATTGAAAACAATAGTCTTCCTTCTTTGCAACAATTTCCCTCTTTGATCTTCGATAATGAGCTTTTCAATCTGATTTCCAATAGGAGCCTCTAACAATGTAATGCCAGCCTCTATAGCCAAATCTTTAGGTCTTACATTGAGTAAAATCTTTGGTAAATGATACTAAATGGATGCTAAACAAGTGTCATTGCTAGGATAGATTAAAGATGCTCAAGTTGCCCTTGTTGCTTACCTCTCTAAGAGATTGAAACTTACCATTCTAGTAGCAGGCATCCCTGCAAGCTATGGAATGCTCTTGAGTAGATTTTTTTGCAAAGACATGGGGGGAGAAATAAAATTAGATTGATCTAGTGATACTATACAAGTCAAAGACAAAAAGCTGAAGCTAGCACCAAAAGAGAAATCAAAGTTTACTATTTTGAAATTAGATGATCCTAGATCTCAAATTTTGTATCATGGAATGTAGTTTGACAATTATATGTTGCTCTCTAGTACTCCTGAGATCTTAGAAGAATCAAAACTAAATAAAGGTGATCAATTGTGGACCCTAGAATTTGATGGTAGTTATGCAAATGCTAGCTTAGGTGCAAGTGTGATGTTGATATCACCTAAAGGAGAAATGACTTTTTTGCTTGTAAGTTGGATTTCAAAAACACTAACAATACTACAAAATATAAAGCTCTCCTTGGTATAATGACAGCAAAACAAAAGTGAGTCAAGATGCTTATAACACAAGGGGATGTAGAGCTAGTAGTAAGACAAGTTAGGAACCAATATGTAGTGAAGAATTCAAGATTGAGAAATTTTCATAGCAATGTGTGAGATGAAATTGAGGATTTTGATGCCTTCTCAATTACATCAGTGCTTAGAGAATTCAATTCAAGAGCTAATTCTTATGCAGTCTCTACATCATTACTCTTACCACAACTTGATTTCAAAATTCAAACCTATAAAGTAGAAGTTCTTTTTAGACCTAATATCATGATAATGAGGAGTCATGGATGATATTTGAAAATGATAAACAAATACTCAAATTCATTGAAGGAGAGGATCCTTTTGAATGTTTGTATTTTGAAGAAAGCACTAATTTAAAAGGTGATGATTCAGTGGCAGGAGATGAAAAAAAGATAGAATCTAATGTGATTCAATTGAAAGGTAATAAGATTCCACCTCATTTAATTTCTTTAGAAAAACTTTTTGATAGGCATGATGCATACACAAAGAGGGAAAGAGAAGAAGGGAAAGACCTGTGGTGAATATGATAGAATCAACATAGGGATGGAAATCAACCCCAAGATGATAAACATAGGAAAGTATTGCACATTAGAAGAGAGAGTATAAATTAGGAAATTTCTCATTGAATTTCAAGATATATTTGTTTGGAGTTATGAAGACCTAAAGAATTTCATGGGTGGTAAGTTCAAACATGAAATCCCTCTCAAACCAGATGCAACAACATTCAAACAAAAATAAATAAATTATAATCCTATAGTTGAAGGACCAATCTTCAAGGAAATTGACAAAATGTTGTAGGCCAAGATTATATACCCTATTCATCATTCCACTTGGGTGGCTAATATTGTACCAATAAGGAAAAAGAATGGAGAAATATGAATTTGTGTATATTTTAGAAACTTAAGTCAAGCCTCACTAAAGGAAAATTTCTCTCTCCCTACTATGGATAATCTTTTACAGACTGTTGCAAGATCAGAGATGATGTCCATGTTGGATTGATTTTTAGGATATAATCAAATCAGGGTAAATGAAGCAGATCAGTTCAAGACTACATTTACCACACCATGATGTACATTTGCATACAATATAATGCCTTTTGGCTTAATTAATGTAGGAGCAACTTTTTAGCATGGCATGACTTTTTCTTTTGAAGGTTGAAAGATAGAATTATTATCATATATCTTGATGATTTCATAGTATTTTCCAAGAAGAGAAAAGATCATATCATGGATCTAGAAAAGGTGTTACAAAGATATAGAGAGCATGGTATCTCTCTGAACCCAAAGAAATTAGTATTTTATGTTATAGAAGGTAAGTTGCTTAGTCATATTGTATCTCAAGGGGTGAAGATTGATCCAAATAGGGTTAAAGTTATTCAAAAATTAAGTCTACCATTGAGTGAAATAGGAATGAAGTCCTTCTTTGGCAAGGTAAATTTCTTGAGAAGATTTTTTTTTAATTTCGCTAAAATAGTTAAATGTATAGTTGATGTGATGAAAGGCAATAAAACTTTCAAATGGAGTGATGTTGGGAAAAAGGCTTTTGAAGATATCAAGGATGTTGTTGCTAAAGCCCATGTGCTTGTTTGTCCTAACTACACCAAATAGTTCATCATCTACTATTATGCCTTAGAACATACTATGTCAACTATATTGATGCAAGAAAATAAAGAGAGAATACAAGCCCCAATAGCTTTCATAAGTATACCATTGAAAAATCAAGAACTGAGATATTCTCAAATGGAAAATATGCATATGTAGTGTTGAGAGCTCTCAATACTTTTGGATTTTATATGTTGCATTCTCATTAAATAATATATGTTCCAGATCCTGTAGTGAAAAGTATTTTGACACAACAAGATGTTGGTTGCAATAATAGAGGAGTGTGGATAGCCAAAGTCCAAGACTATGATATAGAAATAAAACCAGCCAAACTTGTAAGAGGAAATGCACTTTGTAAAGCCTTAGTAGAGGATCAATAAAGCAAAGAAGAAGATACTCCAAAATTTGTTATGGTAAGTCTTCAAGATCCCTAGTTCTCAAACATTGCTTATTTTCTGACATATGTTGAATGTCCTGATGGATTGACTACTAAGAAAAGGAGAGATCTAAAAACTAAATCTTTAAAATATGTAATTCGTGATGATGTCTTGTATAAGAGAGTTATTGATGGAACATTTTTGAGATGTGTGGATAAGGAAAATTAGGTGAAGTTATTAAGATCTTTTCATGATGAAGCATGTGGAGGACATTTTTCTAGCATTGTCACTGCATTCAAAATTTTGAGACAACTTTATTATTGGTCTGGTATGTTTAAAGATGCATATAAGTGGGTGGCTAATTGTGAGAAATGAAAGATGTTTACTAGTAAACCTTAGCTAGTTGCCTTACCTCTTAGGCCAATAGTAATTGAAGCTACTTTCCATCAATGGGGTTTAGATTTTATAGGCCCAATTAATCCTTCCTCTAGTCAAGGACATTCATATATACTGACTGCCACACATTATTTTAGTAAATGGGTTGAAGCTAAGCCAATGAAAAAGACTTCCTTAGAAGTGGTATGCGAGTTCCTCAAAGAACATATTATGGTTAGGTCCAGAGTTCCTTTGAAATTAATAATGGATAATGTATTTAATTTTTCCTCTTCAAAGATCATTGAGTTTTGCTATGATAATGGTATTGAAGTTGGACATTCCTTTGATTATTTCCCTCAAGGAAATGGGTAGGTTAAGTCTAGTAATAAAAATCTGATTAATAGTTTGAAGAAATTGGTCTTAGATAATCAGAAAGGTTGGCATAAGAAAATTCATGATGCTTTATGAGATGATAGGACCACACCTAATAGGGCTATTGGGATCAAACCTTTTGAATTGGTGTATGGAGTAGAAGCTAATTTGCCATTGTCATTAGAACTATCTGCTTGTAAATTAAAAATTGCAATTGAAGATGATGTCTTCCAAGATGGGTTAGGAAAAAGGATCTTGTATCTTACCAAACTACAAGAAGAGATAGAAGATATGGTTGATAAGATTACTAAACATCATGGAAGGATAAAAAAATTGTTTAATAAAAGAGCAAGGCCTAGAAAATTTATGGAAGGTGATTTGGTGTTGTTATGGGATAAGAGACATGAGCCAAGAGGCATGCATTCCAAGTTTCAATCCTGTGGAAAGGGCCTTTTTAGATTATTCAAATGAATCAAAATAATTCCTTCAAGTTAGCATACCCCATAGGGAAAACCCTACCACGTTCTTATCATGGGCAGGATCTGGACTTATATCAAGTGCAAAATTGAAAGTAGGTAACGCTTGCATAGTAGTTAGATAGGTACATTTTCCTTATTGTTTTTTTAGCTTACTTATTTCTTTCTAGGTTTTTTTTGCTACTTTCTTACTTTAGCCTATTCCTTTTGTTTCCAATTTGTTAGCCTTGTGTAGAACCAGAGATCGTTTGGATTCTTTCAAGCATTAGCTTACTTAAATCCCTAGATAGAACCAATTGTTGCCCAAGTTTTAGTCTATATCTTTGTTTAAAGGTTTTTTTGAGTCAATTCAAAAGTCTTGAGTCTTGATTTTGAGTCTAGATTTCCCTTAGAATGGTATTTCTTCTCATCTCCCTTTGAGTTAACTTCATGCAAGAAATCGTATGAGCAATTCATTATTTCTTGGCTAGGTGATTAGCTTTTGGGAGGGTCTTGTTATGCATTTTATTGATGAGAAGATCTGGATGCTTATAAATTCCTTATTTCTAACAATGTTGAAGGAAAAGTTCCATGTTAAGAAGCATTTCTTCATGAAAGCATTCCTATAGATTTCTAAGAAATCTTAATTCTATGATCAAGTGTTCCATTAAAGACATAACACAGGAATAATGAAGATGTCATAGACATATTCAGAACAAAAGACAACAAAGAACATCAAAGACTGAAGCCAAATATTAATATACAAATCAGAGCACAAATCTAAAAGCAAGACCTATTTATTTAAATGCAGATTGGACACTCAAAAATGCAAAAATGGCAAAGAATATGGTCAAAGGTGATGAAGACCAAAGCTAGAATCAATTTGAAAAATAAAACACATCTAGTTGTCCACATCACCAAGTTGAAAATTTAGATTAATAAAATATTGCATGTCATTAGCTAGTTGATAAGTCAAATAGTTTAAAGAAAGACTATAGGTTATGTACATTATCAGCCATCCAATCAAAGAAGATCTATGGAGGTCATTATGTTGTTATAATAAGATGCATGTATGTTTATTCATGTGACATAATGATGTGAAGACACGTGTCTGGTGGGCCATCATACTCTACAAAGCATTGTCAGGGTCTAGTCACAAGGTGCCAATGAGGTAAATGGTTTGATGTCAAAAAATTAAGTACTACCATAGGTATGCATTGAAGTATATATCTAGAAGGAAAACCCATAATTCAAAAGGAAATTAATGAGTTAAAATCTTTAAATGATCACCATCAAATTAGGATGAATCTACATTTATCACTATCTCACTATTTTGAGTTTTTGACCTATTATTCATAGCTACATAGTGATAAGGGGGACCCACAATCAAAATTCGGCCGCAAATCAAAACAAGTCCATGTTAGATCCTTCATGCAATGAAATAACATCACCTATTCACCACAATGTGCCTAGCTGGAAAGAGGGACCCACATCACAAAGTAAAAAGACCTAACATCATTTTGTTATCACTGTTAGATCAAAAAGAGATCAACAGATGCCACTATCTCATTATGGGAAGTTGATTGATCGTTATTCTATGTGACATATTGACAAGAGGGCCTCACTGAGGAAATATAAAGGAAAGGCATAAAGAGGTTTCTAATGATATAATCCTTATCATAGGTTCTAAGATTAATGATGGAAGTTTAAACTAGCAGTGAATATTGGAATATGAATTATGCATATTTGGCATGAAATGATAGAAGATGAAGAAAATAGTGTTATCATAGGATTTTCTGAAGACTACAAGAAGCTAAAAAGTCATGGAGGGTTTTCAAGAATATCTCTAATTTAGAATCAGTGATGAAGAAGATGCCACTTGGTCATATTATTGGATAACATCATATTTCATCCTCATTTTATTTTCTATTTATGACTATTTCTCTACCAAAATTAGAGGGGATAACAACTAGCTATAAATGTAACCTCATTTGATAATAAAAAGGTCAGCAAACTTAATGGTGAATGAGTCTGCAATTCCACTTACTTTCTATTTACTGGTCATGTTCTGTTGCCCATTCCTAGATTAGTTCTGCAAAAAGAGTTGAAGGACAATTGTATGTGAACCTATGATAATTAGGTGGATTCCATTTCATTTTTATGTTTTCAGTGAAAGTGATTCCATTTACTTTCCTCATATATGATTTTGATTCCTCTCTTGCTCATTTCATATCATGTTAGATAGCTTCATTCAGAAATGAGAGATAGATGTATATGAATCTATTAGTTATTGGTTGGATTCCATTTCATTCAAGGTTAATAGTGAAAGCAATTCTATTTGCCCTCATGTGCTTATCTCTTCATTCTTCTTTTGCATTTAGATGGTAAATCTACACTTACAAGTAGGAGTAGATGTTAGAATAAATTCAAAGTAGCTTGTGATATCCATTTGTCTGGGTGTTATAAGTTGCCCAAATCTATTTCTACCTGGGGTATTTGTAGTTATGAATATCCTAGTTTATCCTTTTCTGCTCTAAGGTTAAGAGCATACCCCATATCCCAATGACCTATTAAAAACACAATTCATTGCATATGTTTTATATAAGAGAGTTGTACCTTACAATTGAGAGGGCAGTGATATAACACATACACTGACCCATTTGTTCATAACATCCTTCTATTTCCTCACATTTTGGGCATCTAGAATCAAGGTAAAGCCAAGTTAGCAAGAGGGACTAACTATTAACCAACATGATGGTTGAGCTATTTTGGGTCCTTGTGGCTGAGGCAAAAATTGACTCCAATCCTCTTGTTGAGGTTGATTAGTCAAAATTTTTCTTATCTTATCACCTACCAACTCAGTGACCATAGGCATGAAATCAAAATCTAACATCTTAAAGACATCAGGCCCTTCATCCTCCTACTCATCAATTCATTATTGCAACTCATCCTCCAAAGTTATAGCTTGAATGGGTTGTGTAGGAATGGATGGTGGTGTAATGGTGGAGCTTCTTTTCTTTTCTAACTCTATCACCCTAGTAAGATGAGTCCTCTTCCCCTTTGTCTTCATCATCCTCTTCTTCTTCTTTTGGAATGACCTCTAGAACTGATGGAAAAGGAATAACCCTTCTTATTACCTTTTCTCTCCTTCTAACTAGAGTTTTGATCTTTCTTCTCTTAGGAGTTGATGGGGAGGCTTGTACCTCTTGTTTAAGCAGAGACACTTCTTGTATTTCTATTTCAATTCTTCCTTACCCTTGTTTTGATGGTGGCACTTTAGTACTATCTTGAGTCTGGATGAATTCTATATTCTTTGTTCCTTGTGCATTCTTTGTCCCATGCTGTTCTAGTGCTTGAGTTGTTCCTTCTTCTAGCTCAACCTATTGGGGTGAAGTTCATTTCCTCTTACCTTTACCCTTCTAAGCCCTATAGTATCCAACTTTTTTGTCAATTTGGTGCACTATTTTTGGCCTCACTGAGGAATGAGCCATGAATGTGAGCACCATTACCTTTGCTCCTCTACTTTTCACTAGAAAAGATATAGCTTGAAAAGCTACAATTTGAGGAATTGGATCTAGCTTGAAAGATCTTTTGATCCAATCCTTGGCCAATTGGATGATGTGCCTCACCCTATGATTAATATCTAAATTTTCCTCTTTATCAATCTCTGCATTCATGATAGGTTGATCAAAAATCTTATCTCTATTGTACAATGGATCTAGGACCTCTTCAATATCCTTTTGTACTATCTTTAAAGGGGCCTTTATCTTCAAAGAACTACCTTCCAAATATAGAGTCATCCTACAATAATCCCTTATACAAATTTCATAGTTGTCCACTACGTTCATCGAATGATCCTCTATTGCATCTTCATGTTGGAATTGTTTCCACACTAAGTACTCCACTCTTCCAATGTTATCAAAATAAGGACAAGGGGAGTTATATTCATCCAAGGGATACTAATCCCACTCAAACTCAAAAGTTGAAATATCCTAATAGTAATGGGCCATACCCAAGTTTTTGAAAGAAACAAAAAGATAGAGAAAGGAACGAAAACAATCCAAGTAAGCTAAGTGTGAAACAATGTTACCATGAGATAAGAAAAATCCAAGAGCATACACCAAGATGGTTCAACAATGGAGAAAAGGATTTATAAAGGGAAAACAAAGAAAACCCCTTGTAAGTATTATGAATGAAGGCAAATGCCTAGAGAAGAGAGAGAGCGTGTGTTGGACAAAATATCTCAATACAATAACATCAAAGTGATGTGTAGAGAAGAAAGAAAGAGGAGCATCTCTTTTAAAGAGATGAGAATGGAATTGCATGTGTTCGCATGTGTAACTCCCATTTCTATGAATGCCACATTCATAATAGGTGTGTGCAAAGTGTCAAGATCCTCTTAAGGAGGATAAACTAAATTTCTTAATAAAGGAATTATAAAAATGAGTTGTCCTCACATGTGGAATAAAGGACAAATAATGACATGTCCTCCACATGTGTACAATAGGACAAACTACATTTAGGGATCCTTGGAATATCCCAATTAAATACATCCAAGGGAAGATTAACCTTTCTAACACCCCCCCTTAATCTTTACTTGGGGAGCTTACATCAAAGGGTTGTAAACCCAAATTTTTATAGTGAAATTGAAATCTCTCTTTAGAAAGTGGTTTTGTCAAAATATCAGCCACTTGATGTTCACCTTTACAATAAAGAAGAGTAACTTTCTTTTCTTCAACTTGTTCTCGAATGAAGTGATGTTGAAGTGAAATATGTTCTGAGAATTTTAAGTTTAAAACCAGATTGCCTTTCAACATATAACTGAAATTCAATGAATATATCAAGAACTTGATCCTTGCTATGCAAAAAATAGATCCAATTTCGTCTAGAAAAATCATCAACAAAGGTAAGTGCATACCAAGAACCTTGGATGGAGTTATTCTCCATGGGGCCCAAAACATCACTATGGACAAGATGCAACTTATGAGTTGCCCGCCATGATTTACCACTTGGAAAGGGCTCCCTATGCATCTTACCACTCATACAACCAGTACAAGAAATCTTAGAAGGAATAATGTGAAGCAAGCCATCAACCATATTGCTTTTTTGCATTAAAGTAATATAATCCGAATTTAAATGGCCAAGTCTTTCATGCCATATATTGAAATCAATGGAAGTATGTAAAGAATATCGTAAACTAGCAAATTCATAGAATTTAAATAAGTTGTCATTATCCATTTTAGCATGAGCAATCACTTTTTTAGTTTGAGGATCTATCACATAACATGTATCTTTATAGAATTCAACTTTATAGTCCTGACATAACTTTGAAATAGAAAGCAAATTAGTTTTCAGATCAGGTACTTACAATACATCATGCAATTTACCATTAGAAATAGTGACACCACCTAAACCTTCAACTTTACAAGTTTGATTATTAGCTAACTGAATAAAAATGTTAGCAATATCAGGTTGCAGAGAATCAAAAATTTCTTTATGAGAAGTTACATGTTGTGATGCAGCACTATCAACAATCCATTTTAAAGGTCTACAAACATTAAAGCTACAAGTAAAAGCATGACGAGAATTGGAACCAGTAGAGTTACCTTTTTTATGATTTGATTTTTTATTATGGTTACTGTTATTAATAGGTTTTTTATCATTTTTCTTTATAAAACAGTTATTGGCAACATGACCATCTTTGCCACAATAAGAACAATGAGGTTTGGAATTTGAATGATTCGTTTGATTATTACTATTATGATTGTTATTATGATTATTGTTATGGTTATTGTTATTATTGTTATATTTGGCATGAGATTTATTAGTGAAATTATTAAAACTATTATTATAGTGTTTGTTATTGTGATTATTATTATTATTATTTGAATGAAAATTATTATTATTTGAATTCTGAGACATAAATGCATGTTCAGTTGATTTAAGAGTACCAAACTGAATTAGCTTAGCTTCTTCCTGTCTTAATAAATTTTGAAAAATAACATAAGTTAACTGAGCAGTTAATGTAGGAATAGCAAGTTGTGCATGAACATTAGTTATAAACTGTTGAAACTATCTAGGAAGACACTTTTTAAGAATAATATGAATTAAGCGAATGTCATCTAACTAAACACCTAAAGCAACAAGTTGACTTTTAATAGAATCAAATGTTAACAAAAATTCATCCATGGTCTTAAAATCTGTATACCTGAGATCTTCAAGTTGATCTTGCAATTGTATTTTGTGATATTCATCTCTACTGTCATATTTGGTTTGTAAAATTGACCAGGCGTCATGGGCTTTAGAACAATGTGCAATTAATACATATAAATCTAGAATAATAGAAATACCAATTAATCCTAAAGATTCTTCATTTTTAAGTTTTCAAGTATCTTTTTCATCTTGGGTAGCCGCTAAACCAGGTTCAACAGAAGGATCAGTGGCTATCTCAAACAAGTGTTTAGGAAAAAATATAAATGAAATATGTGTTTTCCAAGAGTGATAATTAATATGATTAAGTTTTATTTCTAGAATCAAGGTTGACATTTTTATGGAAAAAAAATGTCCCCCACACACAGAAATATGAATGAAAAAAAAAACTGGAATTAATTAAAAAACTTGCTGATTAAACAATGATTAAGTTTCTGAAAAAAAATGATACAACCCTGCAAAGAAACGTTAGACTAATGATTAATAATTATTAATCTGAAATAGAATGATAGAACCCTGCAAACCGATGTTAAAAATAATTATTATTCTGTAAAAAAAGAATAAGGCAGAGACATTTTAAAATAATGAAATGATTATTAAGGTGAAAAGAATGAGTGACTGACAAATCCAACTAGCTATAATTAGGATTCCCAATGATTCGGAATGATTAAAGAAAAAAAAACTATAAATAATTATTAAAGGTCAAATTTTTAAGTTATAAATTGATTTTATAACTTTGAAATAAAACCAATAAATTTTTAAAAAAAAATTAAATGATAAACTAATAAAATCCTTAATAATGTTTAATACTTTAAAAACTTAAAACTTAAGAACTAAAAAAAACTTTTTAAGGCTTTAAAAAAACTTAATATTTCTAAAACTTTAAAAGAAACGTAATACTTCTTAAGAAAAGATTTTTTTAAAACTTCAAAAGCAAAACCTTTCTATGAAAACGTAATACTCTTTTTCTTAAAATGTAATAAAAAACTTCACCTGATCCTTTTAATACGCAACGACTTAAAGAAGACTTCAAACATTTTTTATAAAAGCGTAACACACTTTTTGGGAAACGTAATACACTATATTTTAAAAATGTAAGACTTTTTCTAAAAAAGCGACCTCAAAACAAAACAGATCCGATCGTTTAGTATGCAACGACTTAAATAAAAGAAACGTAAAACACTTATACTAAAAATGACCTTTAAAAAAATCACATTTCATAGATCCAAGAGAAGAGGATTTCGGTCAAAGCAAAAAAAATGGACTTGCAGACATTGCAACTAGGGTTTAACTAGGCAGAATCATGAATATAGTGTGCATGAGCAGGTCCCGAGCAGCGACGAAAGGGTAGACAGAGGAAAGAGGTGTGACAGGGGTAGAAATGAAATCGGGGCATGACAGTATTGCAAACTGAAGGTCCGCAGTTTGAACCTAGGAGAGAAAGAAAATGCAAAAACAAGCGCAAGCGCCCTCGAACAAACAATGAAAAATGCGAAAACAAGAACAGATTTGGGGCGAGATTTACAGAGGAGGTATAAATGGAAGGTAACACAAAAAAGGCGTGAATAAGATTTAGAAATACACAGGGGATAGAAGATACTAAAAAAAACTGAATGAAAAGATTAGAAAGAATGAGATAGAAAAGATTTAAAATCTCATAAGATTTATTAAATAAAAAAAGATATATATGAAGATATAAATTTAAAAAAAGATATAGGAGAAACTATTATATTTTAAAGTTAAAAAAGAAAATATATTAGACTTTTTTTTAAAACTAAATACTTTAAATTTTAAAAAAATTGTAAGATGCCGCTTTACAAATTAGAGATATTAAAATCTCATATATAAAGGAATATAAATTTTAAATTAAAAATATAAGAAATGTTTTAAATTTTTTTTAAAAAACTAATCTATGGTTTTTTAAAAAACATACTTAAATTATGATTTCTTTCAATAATATAAAGGAGAAATCATAAGAGTAATAAATATATATCTATATATATAAATAATTTTTAAAAAAAAAATTGCACAATTTAGAATAAATGAGTGCTATGAAGTAATGCTTCTTGTTTTGGCAGCACACCTTCCAAAACAATAGCAAAAAAAATTTGAATTTTTTTGAACGGAAAAACCTTTGGTAGCAAGCCTTCCAAAGAGGGTTAGTAAACAATGATAAAAAATGATACAATAAACCCTGCACACAAAAGATGTTAGAATGAGAAAACAATTACAACACAAACTTCTTCTCTCAATAATATCTCCAAATAAGGTGTGCTCCAATGAATGGAAACCTTCAACACAAAACTTAAAACGAGAATTAGTAACCAAGCTCTGATACCATGAAAGAAACGAAAAGATAGAGCAAGGAACGAAAACAATCCAAGTAAGCTAAGTGTGAAACAATGTTACCATGAGATAGGCAAAATCCAAGAGCATACACCAAGATAGGTGCACACCTGCATGCCTTTATCTTACGTGAGTGTTTATATGGTTTTTGTCCAGGTTAGTTTTTAAGGTTTTTAATGTTTTGTTAATGCAAAAAGGTGAGCACCTTGTACACGTTAGGAGGTGCACAAGGTGTGCACCTTTACCTTAGTTGTTTTAATGTGTGTGTTTTGTTTGCAAGTGAGGGAGAGCAAAGAGGGCACAGTGGTGTACCTCACATGGTGCGTAGGTGTTGTAGTGGGAGCTCGAAGGGAGGAAGAATGAAGTTGGTGAGGAGAGGGGGTGGGGGTCTTAGGCTTTATAGGCCTAGGATCTAACACACCTCTTGGAGGTGTGCAGCTGTGTACTTCCAAGAGAGGAGTTCTTTCCCTAAGTGATTAGCACACTAGCACACCTAGTGAGGTGTGCTAGGTGTGCTAATGCACCCCTTCTAGTGCAATTTTGATTTTTTCTCTCAGTAACATAGTTTCTAGAATCTGAGTTTTTAGGAAGAGACCCAGATTAGCTAAAATCACTAGGAAAAACCCTAAAAAAAGATTCAAACCCTAGACTAGGGATCTGGAAAGCTAAAGAAATAAACTAGGGGGTCACCATATCTAGGTGAAATGGGGTGTGCATTGTGAAATCACAAGAGTAACCACATGAATTTGATCCTTGGTGATTATTACTAGTTGTCTTCCTCAAATTATATAAACTTATCATATACTTGGATGAGTATGTAGAGAATCTATTCTTGGTTAAAATTTTTGGGGGAAAATACCAAAAGGGTTAAGCACTTTTTCTCAAGGTGCTTGTTCTCCTCTTTCATCTTTCCATTCAATACATAGCTTTTCATTATACAATTTCAATATTTCTAGATCACCTGATTCAACAAGCTTATGATAAATAAAGGTCCAAATATCTTTGATCAACATTACTCATGGTGGAAATGATGGTAAAGTTCTCATTTTGTGTACATCTATCACCTTTAGTGTGTAAGACTTAAATTTTAATGTTGGCTCCTCATTACTGTCAACCAATATAAGTTTCTTAATCCTTACAATCATTTTTCTTAGACAATTTTTTTCTTTCTCTAAAATTCAAATGTTCTCCCAATATTTCTATTACTTCACTCAAATAGGGTGTAAAATACACTTTGTTCAATCTTATATCAATTTCTTGTTAATAGCAATTATTAATAGATAGCACTTATCTCCCAAATTCATCTCAAATGACCATTCTTTAGAAAATGTAAGCTATTAATGAATAGGTTAAACACATATTTATCTGCAAAAAAGGGTATAAATTGCTACTTTTTAACAAATGATCTTTATTGATAATGTTCTATCAATAACAATTATTTAACCCATAACTAGAATCTTTATTGGTTACATTCTTTTGCTTTGATAACTATACTCATTACTAATAATTGTATAACTCCAAATGATAAAACAAATATATCGAGTATTAATTCGCTTTCACGAAGTGTACCACCTATTATTTCTACTACGTCTAGATATGTTGATATAAATTTTAAATCATCTTTTATAAGGGATAAATAGATTTAGAAATTTTATGTTAGGTCCATAAGAAAAACTTACTTTCTTAGATTAATGATGAATCCTCCTGACCAGATGGAGGGTTATCTTTTGGTGCATTTCTTTACTTTTTATTAATCAAAACTTTATTCATGTCATTCCTCATCTAGTTGTGATTTATCATTTTTTGTGCTAGGTTTCCATACTTGTAACAAATGAAATATACCATGTTTGTTGTTCTCCAAGGTCGAAAATTACCTCTTCAATTTATTAGTCTACAATTCATTTTTATGTATCCAAAGTTGCCACATATATTATGCATAGATGGAATATTTCCTTCTCTTATTAATATTCTTATTAGTTTATTTGGTATCCTTTTTGGTGAAACTCTTATTCTGCAATGTTCATCTTTGTGTCCATATTGATTGCATGTATAATAGTAACCTACAAAACTTCTCCAAATGATATTTTGTTGGATCTTGATCTGCATTTCTTATCTTGATGGCTAATTTTTTTTATATTATATCAATTCCCATTGAATGGTGTACCTCTTGGAATATTAATTGATCTACTTCTATAGACATTAGTTGTATGGTCAAGCAAACACGGTCGTAACAAATAGGCTTAGTAGGTTTATATCTTTGTATGTTGACATGTTCCTTTTTATTTTGCAATAGGTTCTCTACTACCAATTTTAGTGATACTTCAACTTAAATTTAATTGTCACCAATATATCTGAGTCCAGTTGTATGTCTCAATCTTCTTTGATATTTGAGTTGCTCCTCAACCTTTTGCATGCTCAGCTCAAACATTGTGAGCCTATCATTAGCTTACCCTCGGGAATGTTATAAGTTAGAGTTGTTGTTGCTCCAAAAGATTGACCTATCAATGGCCGATACAACCACTAGACTTATAGAACATAGGAGGTGGTTAAGGCATGCCACAAATCCTAAAGGGGAATGTTGGTGGTTATTCCAACAATCCCCCCTCAACGTTATTCAAGGAGATTCAAACCTATGACCAAGCTCTAATACCACTTATTACAGGCTAGAGTTGTAATTGCACCAAAAGATTGACCTGTCAATGCCTAGTACAACCACTAGAATTATAGAACATAGGAGGTGGTTAAGCCATGTCATGATTCTTGAAGAGAACATTGGTGATTAGTCCAATAGGGAAGACTCTAGTGATTGTAGCCAAGTACTCCTCTATTGAGGTCGGTACTTTTGTTGGGATTATAGATGGAGTAACTGAGAGGGGGGGGGGGGGGAGGGTGGATGAGTTACTACAAAAACAAATCCACAGATCCCTTGGATGTCCTAAATGACTAGTTACTGCTGATTCTAAGTAAACACATAAAAAAAATTTGTAACTCAGTAAATTAACTTGTTACTAATCTTCAAGAATTCATGCATGCAAAAGTAAATGAACTTGAGAGACACCAGATTTAACGTGGAAACCCAATATGGGAAAAATCACCAACTAACTAGCTACCAATTTTCACTCTTTTGAAGTGAGCCCTGTTAGGAGCCAACCCTGTTAAAGGTTACAATACACACTGTTAGGTGTGACCCTGTTAGAGGATTTAATCAACCTGTTAGGAGTGGCCTTGCTAGAGGTCTTTAGAACAATTCAACTGAACTGCCACCTTGTTAGAGGATTTACAAAAATGGCTATTAAACGGACTCTGTTAAGAGATTTCAAATCACTACTACAATGATTAAAAAGTAACAATGAATTGACCTAAATAGGATGCAACTGAATTTTCTGATTACAGATCTCTATTCTGCACCATTAGATCCTCCTCAATCAAATATAGCTTTGCTGCTCATCAATGATCTATAATCATCCTTCAAAATTCACTTTCACAATAATCAGCCTCCCTTCTCATTCACATTACATCAAATCCATCACTTACACTTAGAATTCACAACTTGACTTCTTATATATACCATTCAAACTATCAATTCGTCTCATTCATAAGTTACATTTACCAATAAAGCATACATCAGTCGGCTACAAATATTACTGTAAACAAATAAATTTTATTTCATAAAACAATGAAATCCTTCACTGGCTGACCCTGCTCAGTAAATATTGCTTCCAAAAATAATTTCTTGAGTTAACCGTCTTAACTTGGTTAACATTGCAACATCTGCAAAATCCTTTGGTTACCGAGTTAACTTAGTAAGAACTAAATTTCCTTCACTATCCATGAAAGCTCGGTTAGAACTATTTCCTGCACTATTTTCTCTTGATGACCGAGTTTTCTTGGTAGCAACTAAATTTCCTTTACTAACCTTGAAAGTTCGGTTGCAATTGAGTACACAAGGTAAAGCCTGAGAATGCTCGATAGACACTGTAAACCTTCTTTACTAACCTTTTGAGCTTAGTAGACTCTGACTGATGACTAATATGACATTTGTGTAACATCAAAGACAACACACAATTGAAAAATTGTATCCAACAATCTCCCTCTTTGGCATTGATGGCAACACAATATGTCATAGTAGAATGAAATTTGAAAGCAAGTCTTTACTGACAGAATGCTTCACCCTCTTCCTCATATACAGTAATCTCCCTCTTTCATAATAATCTCTCCCTCTTACAAAAACTCTTATTTTCTTACAAATTTCAGAAACATATGACAATATACTCTCCCTCTTTGACAACACATGCCAAAGACAACACAAATCAAGTGAATAGCATTGTACCTAATATACTAATTCATATGCAATGTCTTCATTATTTTGTTGCATCAACTAATAGATCTTCAATTCTATTCCTGTTGATGCATCACTAAAACTATATTTTAGTGTGCTTCAGATAGGGGAATGGCCCCTAACTTACCTCTTAGATACAAGAATGCATCCTTAGGTAAAGGATTTGTGAATATGTCAGCAATTTGTTCCTTTGTATGGACATATTCCAATCTGATTTCCTTTTCTTGTACCAATTCTCTAACAAAGTGATACTTTATAGAAATATGCTTGGTCTTTGAATGCATCACTGGATTCTTGGTTATGTTAATTGCACTTTTTTTTGTCACAAAACATAACAATAGGTTCTTTTCTTTCTTGCTTCATGCCTTCCAATAATTGTTTGAACCACACAATGTTTGAGTAGTTTACTACTGCTACAACGTATTCAGCCTTTGCTGTGGACTAGGATGTATAGATTTGCTTTTTACTTGTCCAAGAAATCAACCTCTTTCCAAGAAAGAAAGCTCCTCCACTTGTACTCTTTATGTCATCAACATTCCCTACCCAATCTGCATCAGTGAACACTTTTAAATCTAGATTTCCTCCAAGTTTATACCATAATCCATAATCTTCAATTCCTTTTAAGTATCTTATGATCCTTTTGATTGCCATCATGTAATTTTCTTTTGCTTTTGCTAAGAATCTTGCTACAATTCCTACTGCAAGGGAAATGTCTGGTCTTGTGTGCACTACATACTACAACTTTCTAGTCATAGATCTATACAATGTCTAATCCACTTCCTTTAACTCATCATCCTTGGTAAGTTTCAATCCAGTACAAATAGGAGTTCCAACTAGTTTGTAGTCTTCCATACCAAACTTTTTCAATATCTCCTTGATGTATTTAGATTGAGTGATGTAGATACCATTCTTACTCTGATGAATTTGAAGACCAACAAAGAATTTGATTTCTCCAAACATTGACATTTCAAATTTCTTGTTCATTTGTTCTAAAAATTCTTTGCAAAGATCATCATTTCCTATGAAAAAAGTATCATCTATGAATATCTCTTCCAAAAAAATCTTATTATTTGGTCCTTCTTTTATGTACAAACTACTGTTATCATTAGTTCTTTGAAAACCAATCTGAATAAGATAGTTATGTAGTCTTTTATACCATGCTCTAGGTGCTTGTTTCAAACCATACAATGCTTTATGCAAGTTGCAAACCATGTCCTTCTTGTCTGAATCAACAAAACCTTCAGGTTGTTCAATGTAAACCTCTTCATCCAATATGCCATTGAGAAATTTTGACTTGACATCCATCTGATAAACTTTGAATCCTTTATATGTAGCACATGCAAGTAAAGTTCTGACACCTTCTAATCTTGCAACAAGAGAAAAAGTCTCTCCATAGTCTACACCTTCATCTTGAGAGTATCCTTTGCATACCAGTCTAACGTTTTTCCTTGACACCTTACCATCTTCATTTAACTTGTTTCTAAATACCCACTTAGTTCCAATCACATTTTTGTCTTTATGTCTAGGTACAAGAGTCCATGTTTTGTTTTCCAATGCATCTTTGACATTTCTAGGTTCAACATCAACAAGTAAACAAGTTCCTTTCAACTTACTTCTTGTCATTGTTCTTTCTGATTTATCTCCAATGATCTGATCTATTGCATGATGCTTCTTGACATACTTGGATAACATAGGCTCCTTTCCTTTTAAGTGACTTGCATTTTTATCCTTCTATGCTTCAACTTCTGGTTCTAGTTCTGGTTGCTTGAGCTCGGTAAGTGTTGATTCAGTAGCTTCTATTTGCAACTCGGGTTCTTTCAACTTGGTAGGTATTAGCTTGGTTTAAACTTCCTACGACTCAGTTACTGAGGACTCAGGAGTTGAATATTCTTGATTGATAGGTGTATTTGGCATTGTATTAGGTTCAATGTAAACAAATCTCCTATAATCTTCAAGTTCCCTTTTTCTTTCTTCTTCAGGACTTTCTGCAAACTCATCAACTTTCACATGTGCACTTTCTATGACTTTGTGAGTAGAAAAATTCAAACATCTATATGCTTTACTTTTACAATAATATCTAAAAAATATTCCTTCATCACCCTTTACATCAAATTTACCTTTTTTAGATTCTTTCAAAATATAATGTATTTGCTTCCAAATACTTTTAGGTAACTTACATTGGGTTTGTAGCAATACCATAACTCATAGGGGGTTTTGAATTAGTCCTTTTTCAGCTATACTTGATTCAAGGAATGAACTGCAATGCTAATAGCTTCCTTCCAGTATTTGATAGCAATTCTCTTCTCAATCATTAAGGTTCTTTCACAATCCATGATAGATCTGTTCCTTCTTTGTGCTATTCCATTTTTTTTAGGAGTTCCAGGTGTTAAAACCTGTCTTTTGATTCCCTTTTCAATGCAAAACTTATTAAACTCATGTGAAATAAATTCACCACCTCTGTCAGACTTCAAGCATTTCAATCTTTTGCCTGTTTCCTTTTCTGCTCTAGCCAAATACCATTTGAACTTTTCAAATGCTTCTAATTTCTCTCTTAGGTACATGACAATCATCATTCTTGAATAATCATCAACAAAAAGAATGGAAATTTTTTCACTAGTGTAATTTTCAATACCAATAGGTCCACAAAAATCAGCATTCACAATTTTTAGAATTTCTTCAAACTGATAGTTCTTGCTTTTAAAGCTAGTCTTTCCCATTGTTTTCAATTTGACAATTCTTGCATAAACCAACCTCAGGTTTCTTTATGTTAGGAATGCCTCTTACTTTCCTGAATTTACTTATTTTTACCAAGTTGTCAAAATTTACATGACATAACCTCCTATGCCATAACCAACTTTCTTCAACTTGAGCAATAAAACATGAACATTCACCAAGTTCAAGAGAAAACAAGTTACCCTTTGTTTGAGTGCTTGATCCAATCAACTTACCTTTGCCATCCAACAGTCTTGCTTTTCCATGCATGAATTCTACTTTATATCCATTATTGAGTAGTTGTGCTACACTCAACAGATTGTGCTTTAGTCCTTCTACCCAATATGCATTATCACATACAAGTTCCCTGGTCAATGAGATTCTTCCTTTTTCTTTTATACAACAGGTTCATTGTTACGAAATCTTACACTGCCACCATCATAGTCTTCAAAATGTTCAAACTTAGTTTTATCATCAGTCATGTGATGAGAACAACTACTATCTATAATCCATGTATCATTTCTACTCATATGAGAAATGAGTGCCATTTCTTCATCATTATCAGAATCATCATTTATAGCAATGTAAACAATTTCATCTTCTTCTTCATCATCAAAATCATTAGAATCTTTAGCCATGAAACATGTTTTCTTACCTTTATCCTTGAATGATTTGAAGTCTTTCTTGCCATTGCACTTGTGACCTTTCTTCTCATCCTTGTTCTACTTGTTTGGGCACCTAGCAGCAATATGTCCAATTGCTTCACAAGAAAAACAAATTAGAGGAACTTTACCTTTGCATTTCCCTTTGCCTCTTGAATATTTCCTTGCTAGGAGAGCTTCAACAACCTCAAGATCACTGTTTGAACTCTGTTCTGATTCTTCATCACTATCTGACCAAGGATCCTTTATCTTGTTGCCTTTTTCTTTGAGTGAAAGCTTGGCTTCAAATGC
This sequence comes from Cupressus sempervirens, assembly GCA_028749045.1. Classification (NCBI taxonomy): domain Eukaryota; kingdom Viridiplantae; phylum Streptophyta; class Pinopsida; order Cupressales; family Cupressaceae; genus Cupressus; species Cupressus sempervirens. The sequence continues at coordinate 693,345,072 of CM053787.1, forward strand.
TGATTCAATGTTCTTGGCAGTTGGAACATAATTATCATAGTTTTCTAGCTTGAATATAGTCAATCTTCCAACTGTGGCCTCTAAATTTATCTTATGATTTGCTTCACATCTCCTTTCTTGAATTGTAGAGACTTAGATTGCATAAATAGGAAGTAGAGTTCTAACAACTTTACTTATAACTGTCTCCTCCTTGATATCTCCTCTAGATGCTTTGATTGCACTAACATATGCTTTAACTCTTTCAACATATTTTGCAATGTTTTCATCCTCTCTCATCTTCATTTGATCATATTGTCCTCTCAAACTTTTTGTTTTGGCTCTTCTCACATGATCATCTCCTCCATAGATCTCTTTCAGCTTGTTCCACATTTCAAAGGTAGTTTTGCAATCCTTGATGTCATCAAATTCTTCATAACTCAGAGAAAATTCTATATCTATCATCATGTTGTTGTGAGTCTTCTTTTCAGTAATATCATTGACAGATAATGTACCAACAAGTTCTACATATTATTCATCAAGGTACTTTACTCCCGAATCACCAATAGAAGCAAGATGAAGTCTCATCAATCCTTGCCATGCTGAGAAGTTTCCCTTGTTAAGTCTTGGAATTTCCCTCTTGTAAGACATCTTGATCTTTAGCTTAGATCCTTGAAATATTTTCCTGAAAGTACCAAGAGCTCTGATACCAATTTTTGGGATTATAGATGGAGTAACTAAGGGGGGGGTGCAGGGGGTTTGGGTGAATCAATTACTACAAAAACAAATCCACAAATCCCTTGGATGTCCTAAATGACTAGCTATTGCTGATACTCAGTAAACACAAAAAGAAAATGTTGTAACTCAGTAAATTAACTTGTTACTAATCTTCAAGCATTCATGCATGCAAAAGTAAATGAACATGAGAGACACCAGATTTAATGTGGAAACCCAATATGGAAAAAACCACCAAGTAACTAGCTACCAAATTTTACTCTTCTGAAGTGAGCCCTGTTAGGAGCCAACCCTATTAAAGGTTACAGTACACACTGTTAGATGTGACCCTATTAGAAGATTTAATCACCCTATTAGGAGTGGCCTTGCTAGAGGTCTTTAGAACAATTCTACTGAATTGTCACCTTGTTAGAGGATTTACAAAAATGGCTATGAAACCAACTCTGTTAAGAGATTTGAAATCACTGCTACAATGATTAGAAAGTAACAATGAATCGACTTGAAGAGGATGCAATTGAATTTACTAATTATAGATCTTTATTCTGTGCCATTAGATCCTCCTCAATCAAATATATCTTTATTGCTCCTCAATGATCTCTGATCATCCTTCAAAACTTGCTTTCACAATAATTAGTCTCCCTTCTCTTTCACATTACATCAAATCCATCACTTCTACTTAGAATTCACAACTTGACTTCTTATATATACCATTTAGACTATCAAGTCAGCTCATTCATAAGTTACATTTACCAATAAACCATACATCAATTGGCTACAAATATTACTTTAAACAAATAAACTTTATTTCATAAAATAATGAAATCCTTCACTGGCTAACCCTGCTCGGTAAATACTTCTTCGAGAAATAATTTCCTAAGTTAATTGTCTTATCTTGGTTAACATTGCAACATCTGCAAAATCCTTTGGTTGCTGAGTTAACTCGATAAGAACTAAATTTCCTTCATTGTCCATGAAATCTTGGTTAGAATTGTTTCTTGCACTATTTTCTCTTGATGGTCGAGTTTGCTCCGTAGCAACTAACTTTCCTTTGCTAACCTTGAAAGCTCGGTAGTGAATAAATACACAAGGTAAAGCCTAATAAGACTCGGTAGAAACTATAAACCTTCTTTGCTAACCTTCTGATCTTGATAGACTCTAACTGATGACTAATATGACATTTTTGTAACATCAAAGACAACACACAATTGAACAATTGTACCCAACACCTTTTTCATCAATTGCAACATTTCTTGTGATTGTTTCTACTCTGACTTCTCACTAATATCTTTGAATTCAATAGCTACCATAATAAGGAATATTCTAGTTATTTTTCTATCCTAGCAATGTTATGTCCAAATCCAACAATATGATCAGAATGTTCAACATGTTCCTTCATGGATCTTAGCAATAAAGCAAAAAGAACTCAATCATAGTAGTATTCACAAAAGAAATAATAAACATAAAAGAGCTTGTAACTCATAGTTACTCTTTCTTATGTTGTTTTGTAGACTTGAAATATGTTTCTTCTAAAATCTTTCACTTTCACTCAATCTTTTGTCTCCATGATTTCCAAATTTTGTTTTTGTCAAACTTATGAACAATAGTCATTTTTTTGCATCTCCCATTAGGAATAGCTTAGAATAAAAATTATTTTCATCATAGAATAAACTCAGATTGGACAGATTTATTGACTCTTCTCTATATTTGCTACAAAATCTTCATTCTTTCTATGAACAACAAATTATTTTTCCAATAACCTTCTTCAACACCTATGTATGCAATCTTGAAAACCTTTGATTGGAAGCACACCTTCATCAAGATATTGGACACTCTTCACTCCATTAGGATCATCTACCTCTCTAGGATCTCCAAGATCATCTCCTGTTAGCTTAGATGCCACTTGTAGAGGATAGAGATAGAGAAACTTAAAGAAAAAAAAAATAACTATAATGATCAAAATAAGTATTTCATCTATCAAATATTTGATAGAGATTCATCACTTCATAAATAAACCAATAAATTATGTTGTAACATAATTTATAGTTTCCTAGTCTATTAATCTTATAACATAATAAAGATACTACTCTTTACAACTCCATAAAGCCAGAATCAACTCAGAGTGAGTACCAATTTGCCTTACACTATATTTAAAGTCAATTTGAAGAGATCAAATTTGAATCCTTTGTCTATGTATGGTAGTTGTAAAGATAAGTTTTCAATACTACAAGTAGAATATCCTTCATTAACCAACTACTCAATTAATACTGAAATCTTTTCATTACTCAATTTCTTGGTTAATACTGAAATATGCAAGGTTAATACTGCAAACTCTTCATTGCTTGGTTAATAGTAACATTTGTGTAACATCAATGACAACATACAATTGAATAATTATTTGCAACAATATTTTGTGGTCCAATAATAGGTTGGTATACTGAGAAGTGGGGGTGATTCAGTTTACTCTAGTAATTTCAACTTTTTTACTTTTCCCACACTTCACACTAGTCTATAGGTTTGTCCTAGCCATAACTTAACTAGTCACGATTAAGTTAAAAAATGGAGACAAAAATGAAAACATATAGAACATTAGTTATTTCACAAAAACCAAGCTAGGGTATAAACCACATTGTGTGAGTTAGTCCTTCCAAAGCTTGTACTCTCCTGAAGTGCACCTGGTCTGTTTGAAACATACAATTGGAATAATTGTTTTTTTTTCATTAATGTCAAATCTATGGATGAGACATCTTTCTACGTAGTCCAAATTTCATATCTATTGATTGATGAAGAGGATTTGAGAGTTACTCATAACTATATAACCTATTGGAAAAGTTGATATAATGAAAAGGAAGTTACAATAGACATTTAAGTAGATAGACTTTGTTAAAGAAAAGTAGTTATTTATATCGAGAAAGCTAAGCCAAGCTGAGAAAAAGAGTATTACTAAGTAGTGTCAATAGTGCCAGTGTCAACCGAGCCATAGTTAGTGCCAAGAAAATCTAGTGTTGACTAAGCAAGTTAGTTAATGCTGAGCTAGAAAAGCTTTAATAGCGACCGAGTATTTCAGTATTAATTCAGTGTTAGAATACAATGATTTTTAAGTGATAGTAAAAGATCAAACTCAAAGGACTGGTAAGATCAAGCCGACTCTATTGATTATTTGCAAGATGTAAAATGTGTTGAAGATAAGATTGATGAGTTGGATCATTAAATTTAAGGTGATGATTAGGTAGAAACCTAATAGAAGGATTCAAGAGAAGTTTCCAAAGGATGATCAAGAAGATGCATAGATACATTGAATTGAGTTTAAACTAATTGTAAACCCTAATATCTATGGTGGATGTGGAAAATTTTAAAGCACATGTTGCCTATTTAAGGTGATATAGAGCCAAACATTTGGTTCCCTTACCTATCCCAGTTTAGCCCTATCTAGCCAATGTGTGTGCGAAGTTTGTATGTCAAGGAAGTCATACTAAGCAAGGTTGATCAGAGGTCACACAAGTGAGTGAAATGCAAAGCTAAAGAGAAATCTTGTAGATGTGATGTTATTGATAAGTGAATTTAAGTACAAGGCTTCAGTGTTAATGAGAAGAGTGAACTGATTGCTTGAAGGGTTTCCAAGAAGATAAAGATTAGAGATGATAATGGAAGGATTATCAATGAACTAGTATAAGGACTAAATAGAGATATCAATCAGTAAAAGTGAGTTGTAATCACATAGATCAAAATCTACTATTTTTTTTATTAATAATGTAAATAGTTTGTATTGAAATCATTTTAACATAGGTTGACCTAACAGTCACTTGAAGACTTAACAGTCTGTGTAAATCCTTTAACTAGGTGACATTATAAATGGAATGATCAAATTCCTCTTACAAGGCCACTCCTAATAGGGTGATTAAATACTCTAACTAGGTCACTTTTAATAGTGTGCATTGTACCCTTTAATAGTGTTGGCTCATAACAGACCTCACTTTGAAAGAGTGAAAAAGAGTGACATGTTGCTAGTGGTTTTTCCCAAATTAGGTTTCCTTGTAAAATCCTAGTGTTAAACTATGATGAATGTCTTATGAATGTTTTACATGTGATAATATTTTCATTATGCAATACAAGTTAAGTTTATGACAAATTTATAGTAGAGACCGAACAACAATGACATAAGCAATATAAATTGAATAGTGAAGTGTTTTAATGTTTTATTTTTTAAGTGGTACATATAGACCTTGAGTAACTAATTCACCCCCCCTAGTTATTCTAAATATTTATAATAATTGGTATCAAAGATAAGTGCTTACAAAGAAAAGTTTGAAGGTACTTAAAGCTAAAGATCATGACAAATAAGAGAGATGTACCCAAGCTGAATAAGGAGAACTTTCATACATGGTCGACCTTGATGAAGCTACACATATGATGAAGGGTACACTCACCTTAATATAATAAAAACATAACATATACAAAGAAACAACAACAATTTGAGAGAATAGAATATTGGCTTCTTATTATTGTCACAAATGTGGAATTATAGACTTCAAAATTACAATATGCTAACCCACATGGGTGCCTTCATTACAGTAATATGAAAGACAAAGCTATGAACTATCAAATAGAGTTGTCCTAGATAATGTTGGGGTCTTTCTTAAAGAGCCAATTTTATGTCTCTGGGGAAGGTTCTAGACACTCAAACTTAATATCTAAGGTTGACAGACACTAACAATACATATAGAGTCAGCCAAATACACCTTAGACATTTCTTTCCAAAATTTTGGGTAGCCCAACTTTGGAAGGCCATAACTCTCGAACCATTTCTCAAATTGGCTAATATAAAAACTTTTTGGAAACTTTAGCTTCTAATCTATAGGCTCAAGTGCATGCACGAACCCATCCACCGAGCTTTTGGACCTCATCTAGGGCCTCTAAAGCCTTCAAAACTGAGCCTAATTTTTTTAATACCAAAATTACAAACCAAAAATCAACAATAACTTCACAAATACATATAATTTGGAATTAAACTCCATTGACAAGTTGATATATCTAAAATGAACCTTCAACTCTAAAATTAGAACACTCTGAGCTCATGTGATTAACTTACTAAGTAGCAAGCCTCAATAGACAACAACTCTACATTAGGACAACCCTTATTGAAACAATTGAAAGGAAATATTATTGGGTGATGCAAGATTGCTCTTACACCCAGGATGCTCCTACACTAGACACCTAGGGTAATTTGTGAAGTGACCTCATCATGTCTCAAGTACTAAGAGGAAAACCAAGATGGTTAACCTCCTCCTTTTCTAGTCATTATGAATCTTCTACTGGCTTCCCTTTCCATTTGACTAGGTATTCTTCACAAGTTCTATACTATGTACTTTTTCCAACACGATTGTCTAATATCTCCTCAATCTCTTTTGTAGATGAACTAGCTACTGGAATACTCCACTACATTTCTGCAACTTCATCCATATCATCTCCTTCATAATACTCTAAGAAATCTGAAATATTCAATTCAGCAAGAAACTCCACTTCATAGGCATTTTTAGAATCATGTCTTTTCACTATCTTGCATGGTCCAAAATTCTTCATTTTTACCTTATTATATGTATCCACTAGAAATTGCTCTTTTCTCAAATGAACCGTGACTTCATCTTCAATCTAAAATTTCTTATACCTCCTTTTCACATCCTCCTTAGCTTTATACTATGTATTTATCTTTATAATATGCTTCCTCGCCTCCTCATGGATGTTCTTCAAATGTTCGAAATTTTTTTCTACTTCAACACTACTTATCTCTCCTTTATCCAACTTCCTCGTTTGAGAAATTTTTTTGGGACTGCTCCCATATACAACCTAGAATGTTGATTTACCAATACTCATGTTAAAAGAATTATTATATGAAAATTCTCCCTATGGTAAAATCATATCCCATCGTTTGGTTTATCTCCAACCAAACATCTTAGTAAGTTGTCTACCCATCAATCTATGGATGATGTGATGAACTAAACTTCAAATCTGTCTTCCATTTCTTCCATAATGTATGCTAGAAATACCCAACTAACTTGGTATCTTGATTTGAAACTATACTTTTTGACAAACTATGTAGTTTGACCACTTCTCTAAAAAATAACTATCACATGAACAACATCACTAGTCTTCTTGCAAGGAATAAAATGTGTCATCTTTGAAAGCCTATCAACCACCACAAAAATAGACTCATACCCTCACCGAGTCCTCAGTAATCCAAGAATAAAATCCATGTTGACATCCTCCCATAGCTTCTCTAGTATAGGTAATGGCTGGTACAACCCCATATTCTTCTTCACTCCCTTTTCCATCAAACATACTCTACAACTCTATACAAACTTCTTCACATCTTGTTGCAACTATGGCCAATAATAGTTCTCAAAAACCAAAGCAATGGTTTAATCTCTACTAAAGTATCCAACCAATCCTCCACTATGCTTCTCCTTTATGAGATTCTCTCTCATTGAACTTCTGAACAACATATCATCTTGCATTATGAAATCCAACCACTTTTTCTTGTCAATAGTAACAAGTTTTGTACAAGCCTTCCACACTTCACCAAAATTAGGATCCTCTAGTTACAAATTACTAAGTTTCTTGAACCCAACCACCTCAATCTTCATCTCTGCCACCAAAATTTATCTTCTACTAAGATCATTTACAACTTTGTTAGACTTCCCATTCTCATGTTTCAAAATAAATGTATAACTCTGCAAAAAATCAACTGACTTCAAATGTCTTTGGTTCAATTTCCCTTGACTATTCAAAAATTGCAAATCTTGATGATTAGTATACAAAAAAAAAATCCTTGGGAAGAAGATAGTGTCTCCATGTCTTCAATTTCTCACTAAAATAAGAAATAGATCTACCTTCTTGGCTCAAAATAGCTCCTATTGTAGTGCCACTAGCATCGCAATCTAGTTGAAACACCTTGTTTAAAAACTAGAAATGCTAAAATAGGTTTCTCTGTAACTTTATATTTCAACAAATTATAACTTTTATCTATTCTTACATTCAACTTAAACTCTTTCATATCCCCCCTCATCATTTTAGTCAAGGGTCTACAAATACTGCTAAAACCTCTTATGAACTTTCTGAAAAAATTAACCAATCCATGAGAAGATCTTACCTCTGTAGCACTCTTCTAAATAGGCCCTTCAAGATAGCCTTCACATTCTTTGGTTCCCTTTTTTAATCTTCTACTAAGACTACAAATCCTTGGTACACCAACTCCTTCCAAAAATTGTACTTCTTTAGGTTTATCAATAACTTTTCTTTCCTTAACTTACCAAACACCTTTTAGATATGCATCAAATGCTCCTCCAATGTCTTAGTAAAGATGAAAATATCATCTAGGTACACAATGAAAAACTTACCTAGAAACTCCTTCATTAGCTCATTCATGAGCCACATGAAAGTGCTCGGTGCATTGATTAGCCCAAAAGGCATGAGTAACCACTTGTATAGTCCTTCCCATGTCTTGAAGGAAGTCTTCCACTCATCACCTTCCTTGATATGAATTTGATGGTATCCACTCTTTAGATCTATCTTTGATAAATACACAACTCCACTCAAATAGACCATAATATCATCCATCCTTGGAAATGGAAATTTATACTTGATTGTGATCTTGACAATAGTGCAAGAATCTATGAAAATCCTCCATTCTCTATTCTTCTTTGGTGCTAATACTTTTAGTACAACACATGGACTCGGACTATCTCAAATCAACCTCTTCTGCAACAACTTGTGCACTTGTTTATTCAACTCTTCACTTTTTTCTAGTGTCATTTTATGTGCTTCCTTTCTTGGAAAATTGGCTCACATAATTAAATCCATCCGGTGAGTGATCTTCCTCACTGGGGGTAATCCATCAGGTATATTATATGACACAATATCATAAAAATCTCCCAACATATCTACAACTTCTACAGGTATTTCCTCTACTTCTTCTTTACCATCTTTTGGAATTATAGCAAAACACATATGCTCATGCTTCGTACCTAGGAGAAACTCCATTTTGTCAACAAAATATTCTGGCGACACTGCATACCTTTTCTCCCTTCTCCTTTAATGGCTTCAACTTATGTTTCACTCCATCCTTGGTCAAAGTGTTGGTATTTTTCTCGCCCATCGTGTATAGTGTATTTTTCAAACTACCATAGCCTCCCCAACAACATATGACATATGTCCATCGGTATGATATCACAAAACACCTCATCCTGGTAGCTTTCAATCTTGAATTTCACTAAGCATTTCTCACTAACTATAACCTTGTGGACATCTTGCACGCAAGCAATATGGTATGGATGTGGTGTTTCTGTCTCTTCAACTTCAACTTTGTGAACATCATTTCTGACACCAAATTGCTAATATTTCCACCATCAATGCCCACATCACAACACTTATCTTCACTTTTGCACCTAGTGCAAAACAAACTCCTTCTTTGATCAAGTTCATTCTCACCACTTAGCAGGCCTCTTTTGTTAATTAGGACTTCTCCTTTTTAAACATCTTCACAATGTGATGATCTAGTATCTTCATCAACATGTGTAACTTTGGTATGGTGTTTTATTCTTCAATCTATCATTCCTTGACACTGAGAACATTCAAAAGCTCTATGCCCTTCTTCTCCATGGTGAAAACATTTCCCATAGAAGCCTCCTTTTCCAAATCCTTGTCCTCTACCTTTTCCTCTCTTATATCTATTATTTTGATCATAGAAGCAATTAGAATTGTTCACCCTCTAGTTTTGATTTCTACTTCTAGCCTCATCCTTGTTATTCTAATCATCATTTTGGCCTCCATAAGATTGTCTTCCATATATTCCACCACGACCTCTACCACTACTCTTGTTATCAAACTTTTTTCTTAGCTCCTCCTCAACTCTTCAAGAAAACTAGTATGCCTCCTCAATATTGGTTACTCGAACAAGATTGATCTTCTCTTGAATTCTTGGCCTTAGCCCACTAAGATAATGAGCCACTTTCTCCTTATTAGCTTCCACATGGCTGGTTCTAATGAGAACTCGGTAAAGTCTCGAGTATACTCTTGAACATATTTTCCCACTTGCTTCAACCCTTACATTTTTTTCAACATCAAGCTCATAATCCATGGGAATGAACTGTCACTTCAATTTAGCTACCATCTAATCCCATCTAGTGATTTTTTCCTTTCCTCTTTTATTTTGATCCAACTGGATCTCCTAGGACCATATCTTTATATAATCCTTCAATTTGGCCTTCACAGACTTGACCCTATCTAGATCTTCAATATATTCATATTCAAAGTACTCTTCCAATTCATTGATCCAGTTGATCAATTCCTCTAGGTTGAGATTTCCTAAAAATATGGGAACATCAAACCTATGTCTTTTTCCAATACTAGAAATAGCCTTAAAAAGTTTCACCTCCTCTAGGTTAAGAACTTCCTCTATTGTAGCTTGGTCTGGAAAGATTCATTCCTTTATGCATCTATTCTTGTAGTCCTTGCATCTTCCTCTGGAGAATTCCAAAATCCTCAGGTGTAATACCTTCTACTCTTCCACCATGCTCTTTTCATGGAGGCATTCTCATGCTTCTACTCAAACCCTAGTGCAAATTGCCTCATAGTTGGTGATCTATCTACACACATAGCCCAAACCATGATCCTGGTGTGAACTACCTCATAGTTGGTGATCTTTCCACACACTCAAGAAATCCATCTCTGATACCACTTGATGAAAGGTGTTCACCTCAATACCATAAACACATGACATAAGAAAAGAAATAATAATAATTTATGAGAACACAATATGGGCTTCTTATTATCGCAGAAAATATAGAATCAAAAACTTCAAAATTACAATATGCTAACCCACATGGGCACCTTCATTATAGTAATCTACAAGACAAAGCTGTGAACTATCACCCAGAGTTATCCCAGACAATATTTGATTCTTTCTTAAATAAGCAATTTTATGCCACCTGAGAAGGTTCTAGACAGTCGGACTTAATACCTAGGACCAATAGACCCTAAAAATACATACAGAGTTGGCTAAATATAGCTTTAACATTTATTTTAGAATTTTCAGATAGCCCAACTTTAGAAGGCCATAACTCTTGAACCCTTTCTCTAATTGGCTATTATAACCACTTTTTAGAAGCCTCAACTCATTATCTACAAGCTTTGCAAGTTCCCATTTGTCAACTTTTTAGACCTCATATGGGGCTTCTAAGGCCTTCAAAATTGAGCCTAAATCTTTTATACCAAACTCACACCCTGAAAATTAGCAATAACTTTGCAAATACATATAATCTGCCCATAAAACTCCACTAACAAGTTGATATATGTAAAATGAACCTTCACCTCTGAAATTAGAACATTTCAAGCTCATATGACTGACTTACTAAGTAGCAATCCTCCATATACAACAACTCTTCTTTAAGACAATCCTTATTGAAACAACTAAAAGGAAATATTTTTGGGTGATGCAAGATTTCTCTTACACCAAGATGCTCCTACATCAACATATCCAATATTAGTGATGATTCTATCAATTTTTTGAGCAATGGCTATGTAGAGGTAACAACTTCTCCTCTAACTATTGAAGAACTGAGGCAGAAGTTAGATCATAACCAAGCAATGTTGGAGATTTCCTCAGCCCTAAGCTATGTTGAGTTTGATGACCTAAATGATTGCAACATTGCAAAGTAGATGTATGATAGTTTAAAGACCATTTATGGAAGTGATGACAATGAACTAGAATCCAAAGCATAAATCTTGAGAGGTAAATTTGATTATATGAGAATGATGGAAGGTGAGAACATAGTACAATACTGCACAAGAGTTAAAGAGATTGTTAAAGTTATTCGAGGAGTAAATGGAACAATTGAGGATGAAATAGTGATAAGAAATGTATTGAGGACTCTGCTCCCTATCTATGTCATTAGAGTCTCTACAATTCAAGATTGAGATGCACACCAGGTAATAATTTAACTTAAAGGTGTATTTGGTAAACATACTTTTTTTGAGATGTCTAATTTTGATAACTACACACCTGTGACCATTGAATATGCTTTCAAGTCACAACTAGTTTTAGTAAGAAGAAACAAAAATATGTAAAGAGTGATAGTGATAGTTATGATGATGAGATTGATAAACTTGAATCCTTGATCACAAAAAGGTTTGGAAGAGGAAGAGGTAAATAAAAAGGTAAATTATCTATCATTTGTTTTTCATGCAACAAAGTTGGTCATATTGCTACTAGATGTCTTGACAAAGGAGATAAGGATGAAAAGAAGAAAAGAAAGTACAAAGGAAGAAGAGATGAAAAATAATAAAAAAGGAAGAATGATGAAAAATGTAAGAATTCTTGCTATATTGTTGAAGAAAATACTGATAATGAATTTGAGAGTAATGACGATGAAGTTGTCTATGTTGCTATGAAAGAAGAGTCTGATGAAGATGAGAAAACTGCATTAATTTCTTATGAGAATAAAAGTGATAGATGGATAATTGATAGTGGATGTTCCCATCATATGACTAGTGATAAAGACAAATTTGAAGATATTGGTCCATACAATGGTGGATGTGTTAAATTTGGTAATGATATCCCATGTGTTATAAAAGGTAAAAGTGTTATTCAACTAACTGACAAGATAACATGTGAAAATGTTTGTTGGGCTGAAGGACTTAACTATAATTTTTTGAGTGTTTCATAGCTAAAGAAATCAAGTTATAGAGTTGGATTTAACAATAGAAAGACCAAGATACATGATGGTGATGGTAATCTAATTAGAACTGGTGAGAAGATAAGAGTTAACTTATTCTATGTAGACCTATCAAGAGAAACATGTATGTTTTCACAACAAGAAGATGTATGGTTATGGCACAAAAAATTATGTCATGGAATTTTGATAATTTGGTGAATATCAATAAGATGAAGAAAGTGAGAGGATTTCCTAAACTAAAAAATCCTGACAATGTTATGTGTAAATAGTGTCAATGGGAAAGATGACCAAGTCTAGTTTTAAGAGTAAGACATATACTGCTAATGATATTTTGGAATTGGTTCATAATGTCCTATGTGGACCCATTAGTGTTAAAATTTACTGTGGAGATCAATATTTCATTCTATTTGTGGAGAATACTCTAGAATGATGATTGTTATGCTTCTTAAAGTTAAATCTGATGCTTTTTAGTTATTCAAGTGGTATTTAGGTAGAGTTGAAAAAGAAACAGGGAATATAATGAAGTGTTTGATATATGATAGAGGTGAAGAATTCATTTCACATGAGTTCAATAATTCTACAATGGTAGAGGAATTAAAAGGCAGATGTCAGCACCAAGGACCCCTTCTTAGAATGGGATAGCTGAAAGAATAAACATGTCAATAATGGAGCATGCAAGAACACTAATGATGGAGAAAGGCATATCATAGAACTATTGGAGAGAACTTGTTAGTACTATTGTCTATACCCTGAATAGAGTTCGAGTCAAGAAAGTTACAAATGCTACACCTTTTGAACTATGGTATGGTTATGCTCTTAATATTAAACATTTCAAAATATTAAGAAGTAGATGTTATATACTAAAAGATAATAGGAATAGAAAAAATGATGAAAAAGGTGATGAAGGAATATTCCTAAGTTATTCCACAAAAATTAAAGTATATAAGTTATTAAATTCTAACACTAACAAAGATGTGGAAAGTGCAAATATGAGAGTTGATGAGTTTGTAGAAAAATATGATGCTTCATGTAATGAAGAACCTGAAGACTATAGTACATTCATCTATGTGGATGATGATGCTCCTAGCACACAATTTGAATAGACAAGCCAAGCTGCAAGTTCACATCAGATAGGTACTAATGGAGTGCAAATACAAATTATCAAGTGGAAGGGAGTGGATGCCAAGAAACGAACTAAAGATGTTGAATCACAGACAGGCAATGTTGACCATCAAATAGTGAATGCCAAGTATTCTAAACCTAAACCTAAACTGTAACAAGAAAGAGGAAATGAGCCTGATATTATTTTTCTAGATGAATATGAAGAAGAGCCAAGAAGAAAGCTACCTGTGTTAGAAAAATATGTGAGAAGACATCATAAACTTGATCAAAGCATTGGAGATGATGAATCAAGTTCTATGACAAGGAGAAAAATCAAACGTGACACATGCTTATTATGTGAGTTTGACCACAAAACAATAAAAGATGCTTTAGGCAATGAAGATTGGATACAAGCTATGAATGAAGAAATTCACCAGATTGAGAAGAACAATACTTGGACATTGATGCCAAGACCTAAAGACAAGAATGCCATTGGGACAAAGTGGGTTTTCAAAAAAAGGCTCAATGAAAATGGTGAAGTAACAAGAAACAAAGAAAGAATGATATGAAAGGGTTATGCACAAAAAGGAGTTGACTATGGAGAAAAAATTTCTCCTATGGCTAGACTTGATGGAGTCAAAACTCTACTTGCATACTCTGCCTACAAGAATTTTAAGGTATATAAAATGGATGTCAAATCTGTATTTTTGAATGGTATATTCAAGGAAGACATATACATTGAATAGCCTAAAGGATTTGTAGATCCAAACAAGAGTAACATTGTATGTAAACTAAACAAAGCCCTTTATGGAATTAAGAAAGCACCAAGAGCATGGTATAAAAGGTTACATAACTATTTAGTGAAACTTAGTTTTGAGATGAAAAATCATAACAAAAATTTATATTTAAAGAATGGTAAGAACAATAAAGTATGGTTATCAAGGATATTTGTTGATGATATCATATTTGGAGGAAGAGAAGCATTATGTAGATCATTTTCTGATGAAATTAGAAAGGAATTTAAAATTAAATTCTTTGTTGGATTACAAGCGTATCAAATGAAGTTTGGTATTTTCATTTAACAAATGAAATACATCAAGGAAATATTGAAGACTTTTGGTATGGAATATTCAAGGCTAGTGAGTACACCTTTGTCTACAGGATATAAGCTATCCAAGAATGATGATTCTACTAATATGAAACAGACCCTATACAGATCCATGATAGGAAAAAGGTACAAAAGACTATGGATAATACTACAAGAGAAGTGATAGATTTGAACTGAAGGTTTTCACTGACTCTAATTTAGTAGGAAATATTGATGAAAAAAAAAACAATAGTGCAGGTGCATTCTTTCTAGGAAAGAGACTGATGTCATGGACAAGCGAGAGGAAGAATTGTATTTCCCAATCAATGGTTGAAGCTGATTATGTGGCAACTGCAACAAATTGTTCAAACATAATATGGATTAAGCAATTGATGAATGGCATGCAAGAAGATATTATAGATCTAGTAGTATGTATTGTGATAACACAAGTGTCATTAACATTTTAAAGAATCCACTAATGCATGCTAAGAAAAAGCACATTTCTATCAAGTATCACTACTTGAGAGAATTAGTTCAAGACAAAGAAGTGAAGTTAGAATATGTGAATACAAAGGAATAGATTGTTGACATTTTCAAAAAACCATTACCCAAAGATACTCATGAATATATTACAGGTAAATTAGGGATCATTCCCCTAACTAAAGCTACTTAAGATGACATGTTGCATTGCATTTCATGTGCTCAATAGAACATTCTACTTAGTGGTGCAATACAACTCTACTTTGGGACATGTCTAAGATAGAATATTTTAGTACAATATAAAAGATCAGTCATAGAAAAATGATAAGTATCATCTAGACATGCAAAATATACATAATTTAGATGTATGAGGAATTTGAGGCTAAAACAAATGCACATCTTTGGAATTGTTGTCAAAGAGGGACAATATGTAAGGGGAGAGAGAGAGAGAGAGAGAGAGAGAGAGAGAGAGAGAGAGAGAGAGAGAGAGAGAGAGAGAGAGAGAGAGAGAGAGCGAGAGAGAGAGAGAGAGAGAGAGAGAGAGAGAGAGAGAGATAAGAAACTTTGATTAAAGAGAGAGAATTACAAAGAAGTCACAAGATTGCTAAGAAATGAAAGATAATCTCATAGGAAGAAAATCATGAAAGAGAGAAAATTGATGGAGGGAGTTTTGAAAGTTTGAATGGATGAGATATATATATATATATATATATATATATATATAAGAAACTTTGATTAAAAAGAGAGAATTAAAAAGAAGTCATAAGGTTACTAAGAAATGAAATATAAACTTCATAGGAAGAAAATCATGAAAGAGAGAAAATTGATGGATGAAGTTTTGAAAGTTTGAATGGATGAGAATCAGAATGAAACTAAGGATATTGGTCACTCATGGAAGTAAAACCTTTTGGATTGTATGGTAACTAAGTTTTTGCTAGTATTTTAGATATTTGAAATGTTTCCATCAATTCCAAAGAGGGAAATTGTTGGAAACTTACAATTAGAACAATTATTGTTTTGTCATTGATGTCAAATCTATAGATGAGACATATTGTTACCTAGTCCAAATGTCATATCTATTGATTGATGAAGAGGATTTGAGAGTTACTCATAACTATAGCAGTTAGAGGAAAGGTTGATGTTATAAAAAAAAAGTTACAATGGACATTTGAGTAGATAGACTTCGATAAAAAAAAGTAGGTGTTTATGTCAAGAAAGCTAAGCTGAGCCAAGCAAAAGAGTAATACTAAAGAGTGTCGAGTAATGCTAGTGTCAACCAAGCCACAATTAGTTTTGAGAAAATCTAGTGTTAACGAAGCATTAGTATTGACAGAGAAAGTTAGTTGATGCTGAGCCAGAAAATCTTTAATAGTGACCAAGTATTTTAGTATTGACTAAGTGTCAGAATACAGTGATTGTTGAGTGATAGTAAAAGATCAAATTCAAAGGAATGGTAAGATCAAGCTAACTCAATTGATTTCTTGGGAGATGTAAAATGTATTGAAGATAAGATTGATGAGTTGGATCATTAAATTCAATGTGATGATTAGGTAGAAACCTAACTGAAGGATTATAAAGAAGTTTCTACAGGATGATTAAGATGATGTATAGATATATTGAACCAAGTTGAACCTGATAGTAAACCCTAAGATCTACAGTGGATGTAAAAAATGGTGAAGCACAAATTGCCTATTTAAGGTGATATAGAGCCAAACATTTGGTGCCCTTTCCTAGCTTAGTTAATGCAGGAGCATCTAGTGGTGTAAGGGCAATCTTGTATCAACCAAAATTATCCATAGTGATAGTTTATGTTTAATGTTTCTTTATTTCTAGATACCCATTTGGGTCAAATGGAGATTCCAACTCTCATAGTTCCACTATTGGTTTTTGGGTTTGAGTTTTTGAGCACCTTGTGATATGTGCCAATGTAGAAAATGGGTTATTTTGTAATTGACCCATAATTATGATGATTTAGAAGGTATAAGTCGAAGGGATGATTATACTTGTCATTTAAAGCACTCCAGAAAATGAATTAGGTCAAAAGGCTTTATGGTTTGAAAGTTATTACAGTTTTAAGTTGCCTAGAGACTCGCTTCAAAGTCAAATTTGAGGCACTAAAGGACCTTGTACAGGTCCAAAAAATGGGTAATGAACATAACTCATTCATTAGGCTATAGAGTTCTTGGAGAGATTTTTATAAATGTAAACGATTCGTCAATCAAAGTCTTGGATCAAAAGTTATGCCTCATTGAAGTTGGACTACCATTTCTAGATTCTTCTAATTTTATACTGACTTCTGACATATTTTCTAGAACCTTCTATTTTGATAGTGGATTCCAAATGTCATATTCTAGAATGTATTCAGAACCGTAAACCTAATTTGGGTTACTTAAGGTCATTTTTGGCATTGTAAATGCAATTTTGGTGGAGTTTGGGAGAAGGTATTGTGAGGAGGGTTTTTCTCCATAATTCGACAACATTATAAGGCCCTAGGGCACACCATTGAGTTTGTTTTCATTGTACTAAATGTAATAGCATATCACTTATGATAATAATATTCTCCTTTTCTTGTTGTGTTTATTTTATCTTGGGTTGTGCCATCATCAAGTGGTACCAAAGCCAGATTTCTTGAGTGTGTAGATAGAGCACTAACTGTGAGGCAGTTTACACTAGGATTTTGTGCTTATGGGTTTTAATATAGTGAGAAGATGCCTCCATGAAGGGAGCATGGTGGAAGGGCACAAGTTGTTCCTCCTGAGGTTACAACCCTCCAGAGACAAGTTCAAGCATTGCTAGAGGAGATCCATAGAGGGATGAATATTGTCATAGGTGATGAATGTGAGGAGGAAAATGAAGAAGAAAGAAATATTGTGTAGGAAGGGGAAGGAGATGGAGAATTCCTAAACTAGGAAAATGAGAAGCTTTTTAGGGCCATTGCCAAGCTAGGAAAAAGACCTAAAATTGACGTCAGCATATTTTTGGGAAATCTAAACTCAAATGAGTTGATCGATTGCATCAATGTGCTAGAGGAATATTTTGAGTATGAGGATATCAGGGACCCTAACAAGGTTAAGTTTGCAAAGGCCAAAATGAAAGGCCATGTCAAAATTTGGTGGCAAGAGATTCAGTTGGAAAGAAATAGATGAGGAAAGGAGAAAATCACAAGATGGGATTGCATGGTGCACAAATTAAAGAAACAGTTTATTCCTGTTGATTACAAGCTTGATTTATTCAAGAAGATGCAAGATTGTTAAAGAAAATGGGAAAATCTATCCAGGAATACACAGAGGAGTTTTAAGACCTAGCATTTAGGAGGAGTTAAGCCTAGTTAGAATGACTAGCAGTAAAGAGGTATACTTGTTTTCCTTGCGAGTTGAGGAGAAGTTAAACAAAAAGTTTGATGGAAGGAAAAGAGGGTATAGTCAAGGAGGAAGGGATAGTGGCAGGTAATTTGGAGGGTGAAATGAGAACCAGAAAAAAAATGAAGATGCGGGTACTAGCCAAAACTAGAGGAATGAGGGTTTCAACCACTCCCATGATCAAAACTTTGGAGATCAAAGAGGAAGAGGTAGAGGATGTGGAAAAGTTTTAGGAAGAGGAGGCTTCTGTGGTACCTATTTTCATTGCAATGAACAAGGTCATCATGCCTATGAATGCCCTCAACATCAAGGAAGGATATATAGGAGGCATGATGGTCAATCAAGGGTTGCTCATGTAGATGATGATGCATAGTCATCACATTCAAAGGATGTAGAAAGAGGAGAGTTCTGGTTAATGAAAGGTGTTGGCACTCAAAATTGCATTCCCATTTTGAGCATCCATTTGAAATTTTGAGAAAGTCAAGCCCTATGAATGCCCATAATTGAATGTGCACTCGGCTGTCCATTTGAGATCCTTAGGGTGTTCAATGTCTTTGACACTTTTCATTCAGTTTGCCTAAGCCTTCCATGATGATAATTTGTCATTCTAAGTTATATGACAAGGTCTTATTTTGAACAAATCCTAAATCTTCTTTCTACCCCATTTAATATGAAGAATTCAGTTAAGAACCTATTATTTTATACAAATCCACCACGTCCTTTGAAATCCTTTAGCCCCTTCTCATTTTCTTGCTCAGGGCATGCCTTTTTTAAACCTTAGGCAAACTTGAAATAATGTTTTGATTAAATCTATTCTAAGTTTAAGGTAATCAGGGTTTACACGTTTTTAAATCCAAAAAGTTGCTTTTCAAACTTACAATGCAAGTCTCGACGATTGAAGATCTTGTTCAGATCGACGGAGGTCACTGGCCCGCATTTTCAAAATGCGAGGAAATTACAAAATGCGGGCAAGTACATAAGTGACATCTATCCCTTACGAAGACATAAGAAGATGTTCATACGAGCGAAGAGGACAAGTTATGAGCATCGTCGATCTATGTGAGATCGACGAATGAGGCATACCCACATTTTCAAGATGAGAGGCAGATAAATATTGCGAGCGTGCCACTTTGCGACGCATGGCACAGTGGGACCAAAATGCAATGAAGTAACAATGTCATGGGCGCTGAAGTCTTGAATGCCGCAATCAGGCTTGTCAGAACACGTGCAATAAAAGGTATTTTCTCATTGGTCAGGATCATTGTGATGGGCCGCCTATTATTGAAATTTTGAATCACCGTCAATCTAAGCCAACATCAAGGGCTAGCGTTTGCTTGCATTGTTTTATCTTCGTATGATTTTATAATGCGGGTAAAAGGATTGTGGACATGTATCGCAATTAACCAAATCATGTCATTCTGAAGTGTCACGTGTTTTGTGATAAAGGAATAGTGCAATGGTTATTCAGGAATTTTTTCATCAACTGTTGATCTTCTTTAGATCGACGGAGGGTGCTGGCCCACTATATCAACATGCTCGCAAGATAAGAAGTGCGGGAGTGCGCAAGCCTGACATGTGGGATGAACTCAGGTCGTTGATTCAATTCAGATCTACGGTTCTTGTGCGTTTGCATTTCTTAGAAGCAAGAAGCGCCCACTAAAAGATAAATTACGCACATGGCTAATTATGATTGGGTTATTCTGGACCAGCTTGCCTAGTGGATTTCAAAGCCATCATGCTCACAATTTCAACTTATAAGATCTTCGAGATCAACGGTGCATATTTTACTATTGAAGGTGGTATCATTATGCATATTAATGAGACATGAAAACCTTCGCATGCGAAAGTAAAGAACAGGGTGTAACAAGTGAGATTTTCCCAGTATCAAACTTGTGCTAGTAGAAATTCGTGAATGATCTCTGAACAGAAAAAATTACTGCTGGGATTGAGATAAATTTGGCACGAGTGTCAAGTAGCTGGCTCAAGGATAAAATGCAAAAGTTATAGAGATAAAAGAAAAGGCTTCAGGTAAGTTTGTATACCATAGTCTCTGCATTTTTCTGTCCTGGTGATTTATTCAAAAGATGTTTCTAAAGATTTCACTAAGTCTGAGGGTATGGATAGCGGAAGTATTGTTTGTTAAGAGTAGTTGGTTCTGGGACATTGATACTTTGAAAAATGATTTATTTATTTTCAGAGGATGGTTCAGAAAAGGAAAATGGTTAGCTTTGTATGCCTGTGTATGATTTTTTGATAGAGGAAAGCTAGTAATCAGGTGTCGTAGTCAAGTCACCAAGGTGGTAAGAAGAACAAGGAATAGACTTTGTAAGCTAACAACCTTTTTAGCAGAAACATCATCTTTTAAACAAATTTTCAAAGCATCTTAGTTTGATGCCAGGGTAGCAGAAATATTTGAGACCTTGTGCATAGTTTTGGAAGAGGGTGAGGAAGATTTTATACCCTTGGGTATAGTCTTTTTCACTTTTTGTGTGTCCCCACTTTTTGTGTCAGTAGATGGCAAATTTTGGCAAGAAGTTGGTCAAAGAAGCAGACGTGGCTGGGGATCAGAGCATCCCTATTTTGTTATTTTTAATAACCACATTATTTTTCGGCTTCTGTACTGCATGCTAAGTAATGATTCTATTATTTCTGAAGACTGGCATGATCAGTAAAGAGTGGGAAGTAAAGTTGATTCTCATTCAGTAGTCATCTTGATAAAACCCACGGGCCTAGGTTGGTGCATATTTTTCAAAGTTGATTTTGTCATTGATAGGGTGATCTTAGCAATTGCACACACAACAAATCAGTGGTAGAGCCGAATCAGCAAAAAATGGTAACAGAAAAGGAGTTTATAGGAGAATATTTGATCTACATAATGTTCTGTTAATCATTTTCTTCTTTCTTCCATTACAAACTTATGATATCTTTTTTAAGGGACACTTGTCCGTTCTCTATGCCTGAAGCTTGTTGCATCTCACAGTACTTAAGTGAGATCCCAAGGCTAGAGAAGGGGGTGGGTTGGTTTTCCTATTTTTTCCAGTTCTTAGGGCTCTACTCAGGCTATGAAAGCCACATACCCAGCATGTCTTATATGAATAGCATATGGATTTCATAGATAGTTTTGATACAGTAGTGTGATCTTGTATCTTGTTTTATGCATTCCTAATGTACTTATTTCAAGGAGATAAATACAATGTGAAGAAGGTTTTGAATTTCAATATAATTCTATCTCCTTTCTTGTTGAGTTTGTAATGTTATATGTTCAAGAACAAAGATCTTGAACCTATTTGCAATTGCCCGGTTGTATGTTTGAAGTTTGCTTGCCTCTAACTCAAGGAGTCATATAATTGCTTGTAGTTTTAGACAAGGTTGCAGATTCAATTAAGAAGGATGTGAGAAAGTATGGGATTATATTGGATATTGTTGTCTAATTCATAAGGTGAACAGACTGAACATGAATGTATTAACATATGCCATATGTTGATTGATATTCAAGGATGCATAATTCTAGAGTGTAGGATTGCCCTAATGGATAAGGCACTGATCGTTTGTAGGATCATTAAAGTTTTTGCTGCATATTGAACATGTTGTCTTTCCTCAATATAAATCAATCTTTTCCCTTCATGTTGAAGTCGACATAAAAGTTTTAACCCTCACTCAGTTTATGAATAATATCAGTTTGCACCTAGCTATTGTAGAATCTATGTTGTTTCATAAACCACTAGGAGATATTAGGGGTTTCATCTACTTTTCTAGATCCTAAAAGTAGTTATTGCACTAGTCGCATAGTCAGATCTAAAGAGGTTCACCCGCCTAGGTTTTGCAGAGCCTGAAGTGCAGAAGGAGTATAGCCTTATAGTTGGCCTGGTGTCTGAATGGATGTGTTAATAATGGGAGTTAGCTACCCCTAGATACATATTATTCTCATTAGGGTAATTAGAAATGGTTAACATTTTCAAACACCAACAAAAGGGTCTTGTTGAGCGGTGAGACTAAACTTGGACAAAGGAGGAGTTTGTTTTATACTAGCTGCAAGTGTGAGTGTAAATATTGTGATGCGATTGTTGATGGTGGGAGAACTGACAACTTGGTGTTAAAGGATATAGTTTCAAATCTAAAGCTCAAGAAGGAGAAACACCCCAATCCCTATCGGATTGCTTCGGTGCAGGATGATCATAAGGTCCTAGTTAGTGAGAAATGTTTGGTAAAGTTCAAGATTGGGAGCTACCATGATGAGTCTCTTTGTAACATCATCCCAATGGATGTCTACCATTTATTGTTGGAAAGGTCATGACAATTTGATAGGCATGCTATACATAATGCTCATGTAAATACATACTCTCTGAAAAAGGATGGTGTTTGCCACAAATTGAAGCCCTTGATAAAGGTGGGTGAAAATTATGTAGTAGTATTAGGGCATGTCTTGTTGATGGAAGAAACTTTTTGGATGGCATGAAACATCAACATATGTGTTAAGCTTTAATTCTTAGAAGGGATAAGGAAGGTAGCAGTGAAGTTTCACTTGAAGTTTTAGGTCTATTAAGTAAGTATGGAGATGGCATGTCTGATAATGTTCTAGAAGGGTTGCCACCAATAAGAAAAATTAGTCATTAAATAGATTTAGTCCCTAAAGCTAGTTTTCCTATAAAAAATTCTCATAGGATGACTCCTACTAAGATTGAGGAGCTAAAAAAACAAGTTTAGGAGTTGTTGAGGAAAGGTTTAATTTGAGAGAGCCTAAGTCCATGTGCAGTACCTAAAATACTGGCGTCAAAAAAAGATGCAGAGTGGAGAATGTGTAAAGACTCTTATGCTATAAATAAAATAATAATAGAGTACTAATTTCCTTTGCAAGGATGGATGATCTTATGGACTTCTTGAGTGGAACTCAGTATCTTATGAACTTCTTGAGTGGAACTCAATACTTCACAAAGTTAGATATCAAGAGTGGCTATCACCAGATATGGATACAAGAAGGAGATGAGTGGAAGACTATATTCAAGACCAAGGAGGGTCTATATGAGTGGTTAGTCATGCTCTTTCGAATGACCAATGCACCAAGCACCTTCATGTAGCTTATGAATGAGGTACTAAAGAAATTTTTGGAAAAAATTGTTATTGTCTATCTAGATGATATTTTGATTTTTAGTAAGTCTTTAGATGAAAATTTATTGCACATTCATAGTGTCCTTGAAAGGTTGAGGGAAGAGAAATTGTTGATTAATTTGAAGAAGTGTAGCTTTGTCAAAAAGGAGTTAGTCTAGTTTTGGTTTGTTGTATTAGTTGAAGGTATTAAAATGGACCCAGAGAAGGTGAAGGTCATCTTGGAATGGCCTACTCCAAGGTCTTCCACTAGGGTGAGGTCATTCCATGGTTTGGTTAGTTTTTATAGGAAGTTCATTAGGAATTTCAATAGTATATGTGCACCTCTAACCAAAACAATGAGAGGGGATAGAAAAGAGTTCAAGTGGATTAAGGAGCTACAAGGAGTTTTGAATTGTTGAAGAAGAAGGTGATAAAACAACATATGTTGGCACTTCTTGATTTCAACAAAGTGTTCTAGGTGGATTATTGTCATGTCCCCTTTTCAAATAATTAAAAAATAATAATCTTTGCTAAGGCAGGCAGGCCCAAGAAAGTGAAGTTTCAGAAAAAGGGGGTTAATCTTTGGAAACTGTTAGACTAATAAATGAAAATTATTATTAAAATATGTTTCATTAACCTCTCTTGGACGTGAGTTATGGTTATGCCCTCTTTTAAGGGGTTTGGGGGCATTTTGGCTTGATGGGGAGAACGGGATTTTTGCTCATTCTTTGTTATTCTTCAGAGGCTGCAAAACCTGTGGAGAAGGAGACCCAAGAACGAGAGTTTGCAGGTTTCCAGGGAGACCCAAGAATGGGAGTTTGTAGGTTTCTAGGAAGGCTAAGGATGGGATTTTGAAGCCATTCCATGTGCATGCTCATACAGAGTTTGCCTTTGTGATGAACAGTGCAGATTTGTGGGTTTTCGGGTGTGTTTTTTTGTATGAGTTTGGTGTTTTCAGTTGAGTATTTCATATCAGTTTGGGTTGCTGCTGTATTTCAGACTTTAAGGTGTTAAAATAGAGCTCAATATATGTATTGGGACGTGATTAAACTTCTGAGATAGATTATTAGTTTTTTTGTGGTGTTTCCGGGCATTTTTGTGTTAATTTCGGGAGCCCGATGAGCATAGTTTTTGTCCTACATTTGTGAACTGTTGTGTAAAGGCTATACAGATCTAGAAATTTCATTTTTTAGGCTTTTATGCTGCTGAAATTTCTATAAAAATGTCCATTTTAAGATTTATTAATAATTTGTGAAGTTGTGAAGCTTTTGGCAGTATTTTCAGCATACCTGATTTGGGGTTTCTTGAGAAATTTGGTGGATCTTTGTGATATTAGTTGTTTGATCTTAAAGATCTGATTAGAGGTTGGAAATATCATACAAAATCAGAAAAGGGACATTTCAGTGGTATCAGAGCCATGATCTTGCCAGCCTGAGGGTTTGTAGAAGTTTGCATGTCAATTTTGAGAACTACCCAAATCTTGCATGTCATAATTTATGGTTGCATGTTTCTTCTAATCACTTGCATGTCAAAATTTATGGTTGCATGCTACTTATAATAATTTTCATGTTAGTTCTTGGTGAATTTGGTGGTTGTAAAAGTTTGCATGTCAGTTTTGACAACTACCCAGATCTTGCATGTTAGTTTTGACAACTACCCAGATCTTGCATGTCATAATTTGGTGGTTGCATGTTGCTTCTAATCAATTGCATGTCAAAATCTATGGTTGCATACTACTTCTAATCATTTGCATGTTAGTTCTTGGTGAATTTTGTAGTTGTAGAAGTTTTCATGTCATTTTTGACAACTATCTAGATCTTGCATGTCAATTTTGACAACTACCCAGATCTTGCATGTCAGTTTTGACAACTACCCAGATCTTGCATGTCAATTTTGACAAATACCCAGATCTTGCATGTCATAATTTGGTGGTTGCATGTTGCTTCTAATCAGTTGCATGTCAAAATCTATGGTAGCATGCTACTTCTAATCATTTGCATGTTAGTTCTTGGTGTTTGAAGAAGCTATATCCTATTGGGGTTACACTCTACTTTATCCAGAATGGACAGGTATAGTACAGAGCCTCAGAGGACACAATCTTGGACAATTGATATCCAGAGTCAAAATAGTAGAAAGGATGGTTATTTAGACATTCGAGATAAACTTATGAAAATAAGCCATCACATGTCTGAACAGTTGGTTGAGCACCACCATATAATGAATGACATGTTGTCTGACCCAGCTAAGGTGGATAAGTTGACTAGATTTCTATTTGGTAGATTTTCTCACAGGACAGATGACACAATTCCCAAGAACTTGCATGTGGAGTTTGAGAAACTAGCTGATAGCCAGGTAGAGGTCTCGGATTCTACTTTGCCACAACAGGTGGTGGGAAAGGATATTACACAGATTGATAGTAACGGTCAAATTAATACTCAAATTAAGATAATTGTTTACAGGTTGTCAAAGGGTGATGCCACAGGTATTCAGGATGGTATAGTTACAATAGGCAGTGACTACAGTGTAATGGGTTCAGATTATGATTATGAGGATGTTGTTGTGCAGGATGGTGAGATATCTGGTAGAGATGAGCAGACATTGAGCATTCATGACTTTGCTGAGAAAGAGTACCAGGCACAGTTAGATGCTTCATCACATGAGGTTGAGGCTGGTAGTACTTCACATGATTTGTCCAGCCAGCTGAAGGTGAACAAAGATAGTATTGTGACTTCATTATCTCATCATGATAGGTATGTGGAGTTAGTTGGTATTGGTCATATTACTCAAGTGAGGAGTTTGCTTGAGTTACCAGTTGGTTCTAGTTTATGGATATGGACTCGAGATTGTTATATTGGCGTTTGGGATTCAGTTGACTAGAGATCTTTAACACTTTTTGGTAGTAGTGTTTGTTTGGGTGCTATCATGGATTTGATTAGCAGATTACACGGTGTTGTCTTTTCTTGTGCCAGTATCTTGTTTGATGTTGGTATTAGTTTTTATACATTGATGTTGGGCTTTGTTCATATATCCAGTCGACCATACTTGCTAGAATGTGTTGATGATATTGCATATTTGGCAGTGTGTCTAGATGAGTCTTGGGATCATATTGGCATTAATGAAATCCAAGAGGATGCAGTGGGCAGTTTTGAAGACTTAGTTTCCTTGGGTATAGAAGAGTTCGACAGCAATGCTAATTTTTTTGATACTTCGTATGTTGATATGAGCTTTAAATTTGATTCACAGGATATGGATGGTAATACTCTAGAGACTAGTAACTGTGAGGATACTCCTTTAGACAGTGCATCAGAGGAGGTTTGTAGGAGATAGTCAAGCCAGTGCCATCATGTGTCTAATCAGTTGAGAGTTAGTGACCGAGACATTGCTATCACTTGCCAGCATTTCGATGCTACTCCTCAGTTGTTAGCAATTTATGGATGGGGTTCTCCTACTAGTGATGAGCAGGAAGGCAGTTATCTTTCCTTGACAGAGATCCACTCTTTATGGGAGGCTATTCAGATTTTGAGATAGAATTATATGCAATTGGTAGCGGACAGAGATTATCTTATGGAGTGGGGCAGTACAACATATGATGCATTGTTGGCCAAGGAAGATGAGGTGAGTGAGCTTACTGAGAAACTTGAGGTGACTTTTGAGATTCTTGAGAGTACACAGTTGGCTTTCAAGGAGTTAGTTTCATTTGGCTAAGGTGACCATGGAGTTAGAGCGACTACAGTCTTTAATTGATTCTATACAGTCACAAGTTGTGGTGTTTGGTGATCTGAGGATGTCCATGGCCGAGATTGTCAGAGACAGTGGAGATGGGGATGCATCCATCCTTGATACTAACATTGGCATATCAGGTTGATTCCCACTAGATTCAGGTTCAGTTGAGTTGGGTGTTGTAGCAGATTGTTGTATGCCTGACATGGTGGTGGCCTCTAGTATTGATGGCACGAAGACTAGAGATGTATCAAAGATCATGTGTGATGTTGGTGAGTCGGCAGTTGGCATGGTTCCTGCTAGTAATACTACTCCCTTGGTGATATCTTTGGAGGTAGTAGTCAGTTCCAACATGGTTAATGATCAATTGCAGTTAGTTTCATCTAGATTATAGTCTGAGCCACTGACTGAGATTGGCGAATTCTATCGACATTACACTGTGAGGTACACTCATCAATTTACCTTTGATGACCATGTTGATGTGATGATGATACAGAGATGTACTTTGGTTCCTAGTGCTTATCATCAGTTATGGGATAGTTTGATGCCTCAAGATGAGAGTTGTGATGGGCATGACATGGTGATAGGTTTTGCAGTTGACAGCTTGATAATATGTGACTTAGAGCAGGAGTTTGGGGGTGATGCTTCAGTGGGTGTTGTTATTGATTCTACTCCTTTGGCTATGACATCTCCTGACTTAGCTAGTGATCAGTCACAGTGGGTTGTATCACTTGTTCATGGTGAGCTGTTGACTGAGGTTGGTTTTTTTAATCAACATTATATTGCAGGGTATGTACATCAGTTAGCATTTGATCCTTGTTTTGAGGAGTTGATGGCAGAAAAATTTGGTTTGGATTCCATTTCTTACTCTTTATCTTGTACTGTCTTTTCACCATCAGTAGTGCATGGGAGTTATGGTTATGAGATAGTGGCTAGTGATTTGCAGAGTTGTGTTGACTGCAGGAGTTGTACAGTGTGTGGATTCTCCATTTTTGGTATAGTTTCATTTGAGAGCGTTCACCATTGTTGCAGAGTTGGATTGTACATTTTGTATAGGCCAGTGGGATGCGTTGATGGTATTTACTATGTTGGTAGTTTGATTTGTCCACTTTACTTGGGTTCTGATGTTCTAAGAGTTTGTGTCTCATGGGTTTTTGACTATGGTAGTGGTGATTTTGGAGTTTCGTTGAGCTATAATTGTCAGTTTGATTATGGATTCCTCTTGGTCATATTGCAGAGGACATTGTAGGAGCTTGTGTTAATTGGTAGTAGTATAGTTCATGACTACATTTGGGATCCAGGTGGGTTGATTGGTTTATTGTTCAGCCATTGCTTGAGGACAAGCAATGTTTGGGAGGGGAGGACTTTTCATGTCCCCTTTTCAAATAATTAAAAAATAATAATCTTTGCTAAGGCAGGCAGGCCCAAGAAAGTGAAGTTTCAGAAAAAGGGGGTTAATCTTTGGAAACCGTTAGACTAATAAATGAAAATTATTATTAAAATATGTTTCATTAACCTCTCTTGGACGTGAGTTATGGTTATGCCATCTTTTAAGGGGTTTGGAGGCATTTTGGGCTGATGGGGAGAATGGAATTTTTGCTCATTCTTTGTTATTCTTCAGAGGCTGCAAAACCTATGGAGAAGGAGACCCAAAAACGGGAGTTTGCAGGTTTCCAAGGAGACCCAAGAATGGGAGTTTGTAGGTTTCCAGGAAGGCTAAGGACGGGATTTTGAAGCCATTCCATGTGCATGCTCATACAGAGTTTTCCTTTGTGCTGAACAGTGCAGATTTGTGAGTTTTCGGGTGTGTTTTTTTGTACGAGTTTGGTGTTTTCAGTTGAGTATTTCATATCAGTTTGGGTTGCTGCTGTATTTCAGACTTTAAGGTGTCAAAATAGAGCTGAATATATGTATTGGGACATGATTAAACTTCTGAGATAGATTATTAGTGTTTTTGTGATGTTTTCGGGCATTTTTGTGTTAATTTCGGGAGCCCAATGAGCATAGTTTTTGTCCTACATTTGTGAACTATTGTGTAAAGGCTATACGGATCTGAAAATGTCATTTTGTAGGCTATTATGCTGCTGAAATTTTTGTAAAAATGTCCATTTTCAGATTTATTAATAATTTGTGAAGTTGTGAAGCTTTTGGCAGTATTTTCAGCATACCTGATTTGGGGTTTCTTGAGAAATTTGGTGGATCTTTGTGATACTAGTTGTTTGATATTAAAGATCTGATTAGAGGTTGGAAATATCATACAAAATCAGAAAAGGGACATTTCAATTATGATGCTAGTGATAGTGCTATTGGGGTTGTATTGAGCCAAGAAGATAAGCCTATTACCTATTTTAGTGAAAAATTGAATAATGCAAATAAGAAGTATTATGTTTATGATCATGAGTTCTATGAAATAGTTTAGGCCTTAAAGAAATGGAGGCATTATTTGTTGCCAAAAGAATTTATCTTGTATAATGATCATCGGGCATTACAATACCTAAATTTCCATGGTAGATTAAATTAGAGACAAATGAATGGGTAGAGTTTATGTAAAGCTATACATTTGTATTGAAACATAGAAGTGGAAGGTCTAATAGGGTTGTAGATGCATTAAGTAGGAGATAGTTGTTGCTGACAGAAATGTAGGTTAAAGTGGTTGGGTTTGATGAACTCAAGAATTTGTACCCTAAGGATCTTGAATTTGTAGAGGCTTGGAAGGCTTGTAAAGAACTTGTTACTCTAGACAAGACCAAGTTGCTAAATTACATGATCCAGGTATTTTTTTTAAAGGAAGTCAATTGTGTATTCCAATAAGTTCCATGAGGGAGAACTTGATCAAGGAGAAACATAGTGGAGGGATGGCAGGACACTTTGGTCAAGATAAGACCATTTCCATTATTAGTGAACATTACTTTTGGCCTCAACTATTGCACAATGTGAAGAAGTTTGTCCAAAGTTGTCGAGTATGTAAAAAAACCAAAGGATTTAGTCAAAATATTGAACATTATCAACCAATGCCTATTCCATCAAAGCCTTGGGAGGACATAAGTATGGATTTTGTTCTTGGATTGTCGAGGACACAAAGGGGTAATGACTTTGTATTTGTGGTGATTGATAGGTTCTCCAAGATGGTACACTTCATTCCATACCACAAGACTCATGATGCAGTGCATATTGTAGATTGTTTTTTCAAAGAAGTGGTGAGGCTACATGGACTACCAAAAGTATTGTTTCTAATAGAGATACTAAATTTGTTGGGTACTTCTAGCGGACTTTGTGGAAGAAGTTGAAGATAGAATTGAAGTTTAGTTCTATACAGCATTTATAGATTGATGGACAAATAGAAGTAGTGAATAGAAGTCTAGGAAATTTTCTAAGGTGTTTAGTAGGAGATAAGCCCAAGGGATGGGATTTGATTCTACAAGAAGCATAATTTTCTTACAAAAATTCTATGAATAAGATTACTGGTGGATCTTCATTCCAAATTGTGTATGGGAGTAGTCCAAGGACTGTACCAGAGCTAATGAAGATGGAGCAAGGAGAGAGGACAAGTGTTGATGCAGAAGACTTTGTTGAACATGTCAAGAACCTACATGACGAGGTACATGTGCATATTACTAAGATGAATCTATAGTATAAGGGTAGAGAAGATCAAAGGAGGAGACCTAAGGAGTTCCAAGTTGGGGATCTAGTTATAGTATACCTGAGGAAGGAACAATTTCCAGTGAGTACCTACAAAAAGCTGAAGATGAATAAATTTGGTCCTTGCAAAATTTTGAAGAAACATGATTCAGGAAATGCATATGAGGTGGAGTTGTCAGATGGGACTCACATTTCTCTTGTTTTTTATATTGCAAACTTAATAGAATATCATGATGATGGTGTAGAGGAGGAGTTGATGCTAGAGCCATGTCCAATTCCTACTTTTGAGAAGGAAGAGATTGAAGAAATTCTAGATAGTCATGTGGGCTAGAGTACCAAAAATAGACAGTATGAAGAATACCTAGTAAAGTGGAAAGGATGACTAGTGGAAGATTCAAATTGGATATCTACAATAGAGGTTGCCCATTTTGGGTTTTCCTCTACCAGCTATAAAGTGACAGGGTCACTTTTAAATCTACCCTAGGTGTCTGATGTAGGAGCATCCAATGGTATAGGGCCAATCTTGTATCACCCAAAAATATGCTTACTGATATTTTTTGTTTAATGTGTCTTTATTTTTGGATACCCATTTGGGTCAAATAGAGATTCCAACCCTAGAAGTTCCACTATTATTTTTTTGGGTTAGAGTTTTTGAGCACCTTGGGATATGTGCCAATGCATGAAATAGGTTATTTTATAATTGAGCCATAATTATAATGATTTAAAGGTTTTAAGTTTAAGGGATGATTATACTTGTAATTTAAAGCACTCCAAAAAAAGAATCAGGTCAAAAGGCTTTATGGTTTGAAAGTTATTAGAGTTTTAAGTTGCTTGGAGACCCCTTAAGAGCACTTAAAAGTTAGATTTGAGGCACTAAAATGGCCTCGTATGGGCCCAAAAAATGGGGGACAAGAATAGCTCTCCATAAGACTATAGAGTGCTTAGAGAGCTTTTTGAAAATGTTAACAATTTGTCAATTTGAGTCTCGGATCAAAAGTTATGCCTCCCAGAAGTTGGACTCCATCTCTAGATTCTTTTAATTTTACATTGACTTTTGACATGTTTTCTAGAACCTTCTATTTTTGTGGTGGATGCCAAACGGAATAGTCTATAATTTATTCATAACCCTAAAACTAATTCAGGTTACTTAAGGTCATTTTTGGCATTGTAAATGCAATTTTGGTGGAGTTTGGGAGAAGGTACTATGAGGAGGGTTTTTCTCCAAAATTAGACAATATTGTAAGCCCCTAGCGCATGCCATTGAGTTTTTTTTCATTGTACTAAATTTAATAGCATATCACTTATGATAATAATATTCCCCTTTTCCTTTTGTGTTCATTTTGTTTTGAGTTGTGTCCTCATCACTAGTTCAGCCCTATCCAAGCAGTGTGTGTGTGAAGTTTTTATGTGAAGGAAGTCATATAGAGCAAGGTTGATTAGAATTTAGACAAGTGAGTGAATGTGAAGATAAAGAGAAAGCTTGTAGATGTGATGTTTTTGTTGATAAGAAAATTTGAGAAGAAGGCTTAAGTGTTGATGAGAAGAGTGAACTAGTTGCTTGAAGGGTGTCCAAGAAAATCAAGATTAGAGATGATAATAGAAGGCTTATTAGTGAACTTCCATAAGGACTAAACAAATATTTGAAACAAAAAAAGCGAGTTGTAATCACACAGATCAAAATCTATTGTTTTCTTTGTTATCATTATAAAAATTTTGTATTGAAATCCTTTTAACAGAGATTGACCTAAGAGTCATTTGAAGACTTAACAATATGTGTAAATACTTTAACTAGGTGACATTCTAAATGGAATGATCAAAGTTCTCTTACAAGGCCACTCCTAACAGGGTGATTAAATCCTCTAACTAGGTCACATTTAACAGTATGTATTATAACTATTGTGATGTAGAACCTAATATCAGACTTGGAGGTTTATTTGGTGTAGTTTTCTACCCATATTATTTCTATGGGGGTAGCATCCCCAAGATGGGATCAAGGGGAAGCTACAAGGTCCTAGGGAAATGTCCCAAGTGCACTCCCTATCGTAGTATAAGGTGGGGTCAAGGGGTAATGCCCCTGCGGGGGTTTTTTGGGGCAATGCCCTCGAAGCCAAAAATGACCTTATGTTGTAAAAGGTGTTGACTACTATTTACTATTATTCTAGCCCTAATTTTGTAAGCAGCAAAACTCTTGTATAAAAAGGCTTATGGTTAGTGATTTTCATAATGTGTGATGCAAAAATTGGTTCTTGCGGTGACATTCAACTTTAAGGGATTACAGATTGTAATTAGGTTGTAATCACTAGATAATAATAATATTGGACTTGTTATTGGTGGGTGTAGCCCAGGGATTGGGTGAACCACGTTAAAGTTTGGTGTCTTGTGTTCTCTTATGTGTGATCTATTATTTTCTAATGTTAGTTATATTTGCATGTAACTATTATTTTTGTCTAAGGTTAATCCTAACAAGTGGTATAAGAGCCAGATGGTCATCATTTTTTTAGCCAAATTGTCATCATTCTTTTAGTGATCCTCTATAGGAAGGTCTCAAGGTTGAGTGGGAGTCTTACGGTTGAGTAGGAGTGATGGCAGACAAGGGTAAGCTAAGGGTTGACAAGTTTAATAGGAAAAACTTTCAGTCATGGAAGATGAAAATGGAGGACTATCTTTATCAGAAAGATTTTATGGAAGTTGTTGGAAGGAAAAACTAAAAACTAAGGAACTATGAAAAATGAGGAATGGGAGATTTTAGATAGAAAGGCACTTGGAAGCATTTGGTTATGCCTAGCACCATCGGTGACATTTAACATTACAAAATCAAAGATGACAGAAGAGTTCATGAAAACTCCAACAAAATTTTATGAAAAGCCCTCCACTTCAAATAAGGTATTTCTCATGAAGTGTTTATTTAATATGAAGATGGTAGAAGGTCGATAAGTTGCAGATCATTTAAATGAGTTTAATACTATTACTAGTTAGTTATCTTTTTTGGGTATTAATTTTGATGAAAAAATTAGTGATCTCTTGATTTTGTGTTCTTTTCCTGAAAGCTAGAATGGATTGGTAATGGTTGTGAGTAATTTTGTTTCTAGATCTAATACCCTAAAATATGATGATGTGATCAGTTTTATTTTGAATGAAGAAACTTGTAGGAAAACCTCAAGCAGATCTACATCAGGAAGTTCTTTGAATGCACAAAGTAGAGGCAAAACAATTAAGAGAGGAAATAATTCTAGAAATCATGGGAAATCAAGAGGAAATTCAAAGGGAAAGAGATCTAAATCCAGAGGACTGAGAGATTGCTAGTACTATGGTAAAATAGGACATAGAAAGAAAGATTGTTGGACTTGAAAGAACAATGAAGGAGATAAACTAGAATAGAACAAGGAGACAAATGTGGTAAGCAACAAATCCGAAGAGGATGATTTTCTTCTTTCTTTAGAAAGTGTTGATGATTCATGGGTTTTAGATTCTGGTGCTTCATTTCATGCTACACCTCATAGAGGTTATTTCATTGATTATGTCCAAGTGAATTTTGGACTTATTTATTTGGGAGATAATGAACTCTATCAAATTGTTGGAAAGGGAAAAGTTAACTTTAAGTTGCAAAATGGGAATCATTGGTTACTACATGAGGTAAGATATGTTCCAAGGCTAAGTAGGAATTTAATTTTAGCAAGGCAACTCAGTGATGAGAGTTATGTAGTTACTTTTAATGATAAAAATTAGAAGGTTTCAAAAAGCTCCCTTGTAGTAGCAGAAGGTATGAAAGTAGGCACCTTATATCTTTGTACAGGCTTGTTCCTTCTACTTTGATTGTTTCAAAGAAAAATTAATGTTTGGGAACAACTAATGCAATTGAGTAGGGAGAACAAATAGCTGCTATAGATTCTAATATAGTGTTGCAACACAATAGACTTTAGCACATGAGTGAGAAAAGTATGAAAGTACTTCATTCAAAGGAATTTTTACCAGGTCTGAAATGTGTCAATATGGATTTTTATGTAAGTTGTATCTATGGAAAATAAAAGAGAGTGAGTTTTTTAAAGACTGGGAAAGAAAATAAAAGTGAGAGATTAGAGCTTGTGCATACAAATGTATGGGGACTAGCTTAGGTATCTTCCCTTGGTGGCTCTCATTGTTATGTTATATTTATTGATGATGCAACTAGAAAATTGTGGGTTTATTTCCTTAGACAAAAATCTAATGTATTTCAAACTTTTAAGAAATGGAAATGCTTGGTTGAAAATGAGAGGTAAGAAACTAAAATGTCTCATATCTGATAATGGTGGTGAGTATTGTAGTCATGAATTTGAAGATTATTGCTTCACTAATGGTATTTGTAGACAGAAAGCTATTCCAAGGACTCCATAGGAAAATGGAGTGGTTGAACACATGAACTGGACTATAATGGAGTGTACAAGAAGCATGAGGTTGCATGTTGGGTTGCCCTTAAACATGTGGGTAGAGACTATCAATACTGTTGTATATTTGATCAATAGAGGTCCCTCTAATTCTTTGGGCTATGGTACTCTAGAGGAAGCATGGAATGGTAAGAAGGTGAGTTATTATTTTCTCAAAACCTTCAATTGTGAAGCATGTGCTCATATAGATTCTGAAAATAGAACCAAGCTGGAAGCTAAGTCAAAGAAATATGTATTTCTTAGATATGGCATTGATGAATTTGGTTATAGGCTTTGGGATTTTGAAAATCATAAAACTGTAAGAAGAATGGATGTCATATTCAATGAGAAAGTGTTGTACAAAGATCTATTGCAGCAACATGAGAAGAAAGAAGATGATTATGTAGCATTGGATGATACTCCAAAAGCTGATGTTCCAGCAATTCCTCATGATCTGCAACAATTGCAACAACAAATACCACACACCTAGTGAATGTTAGACAGAAAACAAGGCTAAGTAGACCTCCAAAAATATTTTCTCCTTCCTTGTATTCTATCTTACTTATTGATGCTGGTGAGCTCGAATGTTATGATGAAGTTGTGCAAGTGGATACAAAGATTTGGTGGGAGTCCACAATGAAAGAAGAGATGGACTCTGTGCTAAAAAATAAGACATGGGATTTATGCAAGTTGCCTACAGGTAAAAAAGGATTTACAAAATAAATTTGTTTATAGGTCAAAAGAAGAGGATGGAGGTAAGAAAAGATTTAAAGCGAGGTTAGTTGTAAAAGGATTTGCACAGAAAAAGGGCATTAATTTTGATGAGATATTCTCTCTTGTTAAAATGACTTCTATTCACACTATTTTAAGTATTGTGGCTACTGAATGATTTTCATTTGGAGTAGCTTGATGTTAAAACAACCTTTCTTCATGGTGATTTAGATGAAGAGATCTATATGGCACAACCACAAGAATTAAGGAGAACTTAGTATGCAAATTGAAGAAAAGTTTATATGATTTAAAGCAAGCACCTCATCAGTGGTATCTAAAATTTGACAAGTTTATGCATGAGCATGGATATAGTAGGTGTCACTCTTATCATTATGTTTATTTTAAGAGGTTGGATGATAGTAGCTACAATGTTTTATGTTTATATGTTGATGATATGCATATAGCTAGTTCTAACATGGATTACATTAAGGGGTTAAAAGAATAGTTAGATTCATTTGCTATGAAAAATTTGGGGGCAAAAAAACAAATTCTTGGTATGAAGATTTGCAAATATAGGAAGAACAAGAAATTGATATTATCTCAAGCTGATTATATTGCAAAGGTGTTGCACCATTTCTCGATGGAGAATGCTAAAGCTATTAGCACACCTTTACCTGTTCATTTGAAGTTGACTAAGGAGATGTGTCCCAAGACACAAGAAGAGGAGGATAAGATGTCTAAGGTACCTTATGATTCATATGTAGGAAGTTTGATGTATTTTATGGTATTTACTAGGCCAAATATTACACATATAGTGGGAGTTGTTAGCAGGTATATAAGCCATCCAAGATTTGAGCATTGGAATGTAGTTAAATGGATTCTTAGATATTTCAGATGAACATCTAGTAAGTGTTTACATTTTGGGGGCTCTACTACATACTTACAAGGCTATGTTGACTCAAATTTGGTAGGGGATATTGATACTAGGTGGAGTACTTCAGATTATGTATTTACTATTGGTGGGGTAGCTATGTGCAATTTTTTATCCATTACAAAGGCAAAGTATGTTGCTGCTAGAGCGGCAACCAAGGAGATGATATGGCTTCAGTTATTCTTGAAAGAATTGAGAGACCCTCAGAAGGATAGTTATTTTTTTGCAGATAGTTAGAGTGCCATTCATCTTGTAAAGAATTCAGCTCTACATTCAAAGACAAAACACATATAGTTGTGGTACCATTTCATTCGGTCAATTTTCAATGATGGATAGTTAAAGTTGGAGAAGATACATACAAATGATAATCTAGTGGATATGTTTACAAAGGTAGTGACAAGGGAGAAGATAAACTCCTCTTAAGCTTTGGTTGCTCTTCTAGACTAAATAGAATAAAAGAATAGAAGAGTCCAGGGTGGTTTGATATTCTAGTGGGAGCTACATGTTTAGCAGTGCTATTATCAGTCTCCAAGTGGGAGGTTATTGTTGTGGAGCCTGATTAGTCTCCAAGTGGGAGATTGTTGTGATGTGGAGCCTAATTAGACTTGGAGGTTTATTTGGCATAGTTTTCTCCCCATATTATTTATATGGGGGTTTGGGGTAGTGTCCTAAAGATGGGGTCAAGGGGTAGTGCCCCTGTGGGGTCTTGGGGCAGCACCCTAGGTGTGCTCCCTATTGTAGTATAGGGTGGGGTCGAGGGGAAATGTCCTCGCGAGGATTTTTGGGGGTAGTGGCCCCAAAGCCAAAAAAGACCTTATATTGTAAAAGGCATCAACTACTATTTTCCTATTATTCTAGCCCTAATTTTGTAAGCAACATAAAGCTTGTATAAAAAGGCTTAGGGTTAGAGATTTTCATAATGTGTGATGAAAAAATTGGTTCTCACAGTGGTATTGAGCTGTAAGGGATTATGGATTGTAATCAGGTTGTAATCACTGGATAATAATAATATTGGACTTATTGTTGATGGACATAACCTAGGGATTGGTTGAACCACATTAAATCTTGGTGTCTTGTTTTCTCTTATGTGTAATCTATTATTTTCTAATATTAATTATATTTTCATGTAACTGTTATTTCTTTTTGAGGTTAATTCTAATAGTAACCTTTAACAAGGTTGGCTCCTTATAAAGCTCACTTTGAAAGAGTGAAAAAGAGTGACATATTGCTGGTGGTTTTTCTCAAATTGGGCTTCTATGTAAAATCCTAGTGTCAAATTATCATGAATGTCTTATGAATGTTTTAAATGTAATATTGTTTTCATTATGCAATACAAGTTAAGTTTATGATAGTTTTATAGTAGAGATCGAGCAATAGTAGCATAAGTTGGATAAGTTAAATAGTGAAGTATCTTAATGTTTTATTGTTCAAGTGGTACATATAGACCTTAAGTAACTGATTCAACCCCCGTCTCACTTATTCCAAACATTTCTAACAATAAGAGCTTTTTTGTATTAAAATATTACAATTATATTATTAGGTGCCACCTAATTAAGGTATTTGAATAAGACCTACAAATTTCTTTTCCTATTAGGAGAAGCTTAGTTAAAGGACTTCAGAATGCAAGTTAATGTGTCACCCTATTAAGGGAATTAGTACAAAGAATATGTTAGGGTCCACCCTCGATGGGAGTTCCTATTCTATAGATTAGTAAATAATAGAGAAATAATCTAATGAAATAAATATTGCACTTAGCTTGAATATAAATCTATTTACCCCTCATTTGACCTTTTTTTGACTATCCTCTTCCTTCTCTTGGCTTTGTAACTTAAGACTTGATCACTTATGTGCTTGGCATTGCTCACTCTTGCCCATGATCTCACATGTGTTGTTTGGGCTCTTTGGCTTCACCTCAACACAGTAAATCCTTGATTGTTACTTCTCTCTTTCACTCCTTCTCACTTTGAGATTACACTTAGCCCAGATCTCTTGTATCTCTAGCTAATCAATTAGAAATCTAACATTTTCTCTTTAGACAATGTTTTATTTTATATTCTCTTCTTGTTCAACTTTGAAACCCTAATTTGTGAATTCAAATTTTGAATTCACAACCCTAAGGCTTGACTTCTATTTGTTACTGTGTTTCACTCTTGTCATATGTAGCATATTCATAAAAGAGTCATGGATATCATGTGTCCTTAATGAATTTCATTGCTAGAGAGAATTCAAATTTGAATTCTTTCAACTATTCCTCGATATGAAAATTTTGTCACAATTAAGTGCATCAATGGTTGCACTTCTACCTACTCCATGATGTGGTAGTCACAGGTATCCTACTTCATGCTTCCCTTGGTGACTCAGCTAATCCATCTTGTATGAACACCGATCATTCTAGCTTCCTTTCCTACTTTAAATCCTTTTACAAATTCTTAGTTCACTTAGTGTAATTACATCTAAGTGGATATCCTTTGTCATCACCTCTATTGGGCTTGTCATTCACTATCTCTAATCACCCTTGTGAACTAGATTCACACACATAAGATTGATGTGTCTTGGCAGTCATGAATTTATCCTGATCTAGGTTTCTTCTATGCATTGACATCAATGCCAATGTAGTTATAATTGAATGCACATGTCATACCTTGATCTTTGAGACAGTTGCACTGGCAATATCATGACCATGACCATAAATTATTTTTCTCTCTTATACCTCTACATAATTCCATATCTACTCTGAAGCTACTAAACTTGTCCCTCTAGAGAAATAAAATCTAATATCAATTATTGGAAAGTGTATACTATTGATAGAGGGGGGGTGAATCGGTACTCACAAACTCTTGCTAATTCAAAATTTTAACAATAAAACATATAACTATGATTTACATTTAACCAATAGTACTAAAATATTACTAATTTATTGATATGGTGTAATTGTAAATAGTAAATTAAATAATATTAAAGCAACACATAATTCACCTATACATAATAGAATGATTTATCTCTCAAAAACCCTTGGTTAGAGGGAACACCTATGGTGGGGATGATACCCACAACTGCCCAGTTAGGAGATTAAAATGTCACCTTCTAAGTGACTCACATGGTTTGAAGTGACTAAAACATTTTAGATGTATCTAATAGTCTTGTTAGGAACTACTCTATTAAGAGATTTTATCACACTATACAACAATTTCAATCTAGAACTCATAAGTCTAGTTAGAGACTACCAAGTTAAGGGATTTTATAATTACTTGTAGAAATTGTTAGGTATTCTTGCAAGATGGTAAATTAACTATAACTACTTTCTTTCTAAAGCTTGTCAGATCCCTTATGCATTGTTTTTGCTTCCTCTTTGTACTTTGATCTCAATAGTCACTCAATTACACATCAACTCTTTATATTTCTTCTTTTCTTTTGATAACCTTATCTCTATCACTCAATATTCTCTTTATACCTTCTCAATATTTTTAATCTAATTATGGTTTCCATTTACATGTCTTGAATCTTCCATAAACTATTTTCCTTTTTCTATATTATGATTATTTATCTCTTTCAAGGTGTAACATTGTTTGTCATTCTCTTCTCATGATTCTCATACACATCCTCATTACCAACCTCCACACATTTTTTTACTCTTCTCATCTTCTTATGTAAACTATTTTAACTTTGACTATAATTAGTGAATCGAGTTGTAACATGATAATATTGATCTATTCTATCATCGGCTAAAACCTTTACCTATTCATGACTTCTCTATTATGTGATAACTTACTCCTTTTTTGGAATAGACTTCCATATCCTTTATACCAATAATGATCTCATTATCTAATAACTATTTATCTTTCTAATAAGATAATGTTATTCTTTGATAAGATATAATTGTTTACCTATTGTCTTTACTCTTCATATGTTACACTGAACTAATCTTCCAATATAGTTCTTTTGACACCAAAAACAAATTTGACTCCAAAATCACCATGATCACATGCTAATAGTGTTTTCCTTGTTGGAATAGGTTTAGAAAACATTTCCTTTTTATAAAGTTTGTGGTCAACAATTTCTTATGCTCACGTAGGCATGATGTCGTTAGTTCTTTCTCTCTCCTCCTCATTATGTGGCATCATGTTTTGCCTCTTATTATTCATTAGAATTATTATGGTGACATGATATCATGAATCAATTCATGAAAATGATTCCAACCTAGTAGTGATAACTTTAAGAAACCCCTCCTGAAAAAAAAAAGCCTAAAATGCTAGCAAATCCAACATTTTGTGGGCAGGAAAATTTTAATGTTGAGGGCAATTTTTTTATTCCATATAGGGAAATAAAATATTATATGCTGGTGATTTTTGTCTTGCCCTAGCAAAAATCATTTTAAATGTGGCAAATTAAAGTTTTTTTTGGTCGACAGATAAATAAATGATGGCTATTTTTCCCTTGCCAAAAATGAATTGATAATGTCATAGGCGAATTACTTGTTTTGTAGAAAAATGAATAATAATGGTCTTGGCTCATCTTCAATGGTAAACTGAAAAAATGTTTAATCTAAAAGCAAAATTTGCACATGTATTAGCTAGTGACTATACTAACTACTGAGTAGTCACTTCAAGTATCAACTTGTGTACTATCTTAGGTGTGTTATTAATAATGTCATAACATTGTTACGTCAGTGTCACTATTACCAAGTTAGCTACCATCACTTTTGTATTGTTAATAGCAGATACAATAGTTTTATTGACTGTTGATTAGTTGGAAATCAACGATAGAAGATGCATCTCGGGGCCACTCACTTGAAAAAACTCGGAGTCGCACATAATTCTTTGGAATGGAGACATGTGGAAAAGTTTGCATGCAAATCATTACTCAATGTTAGGCACTATCAACTATCCAACATTAATGCTAGTACATTTTGGCATTTCACACACTTGAAAATTAATAGGAATATCAAAAATTAAGATATGAAAGATCATGAATAACAAAGAATTAAAAGAAACTACCATTAAATAGTCTCTTTAATTCATCTTTCATTATCATTTCTCATATTCTTCAATCTGAATTCGATTTGCAGTTGCAGTTTGTAGAGTGTTTTGAATCTTAGTCATGGATACACCAATTCACCTCAAATGCACTACAATGGCTCTGTAAAAGTCCATTTTGGGCACAATTCCTGACGATGTCCTTGTCATGGTTTGCAAGGTAGATGCCCAAAGTCTTTTTATCCACCATGCTATATTCATGGTACTCAGCCAGGAATTCTTGAGAAATGATAAGAGGTACCGTGTGTCCATGGATATTACCTCTTTCTTCCTCGTGTCTCATCTTAACATTGGAGGCAACCAAATAGACATGTTGATGCTTCTGCGTAAAAATTTTAAGGAAACATTTTTAGAAGATGATGTCAAAATTCTTGTATTAGTCAAGCAGATACCTGGGTCGGGCATTGGCATCCCTTTTGCAAATGTAGCAAACAAGTGTTGAGAGGAAGGCATAGGGTGCATTATACATAAGCATCCTTTCTTGCTCGACATGAAAGAATGATAATTGACTCACCATCGAAAGTGGGCACGGCTCGGAAGGAATTTCCTATGAAAATGGTTGTTGTTGGACGACGTCATCGAGACCGACTTCACATGGCTAGACGAGTTTAGTGACATCATCTTTTTCAAAAAATTCATCACAGATGGACTTGAAGACCTTTCTAATTAAAGGCTTCAAGCCCTTGGCCCCTCAGCCCACTCATGCTTACAACCTCCCTAGTTCCCTGTTCCCTCAGCTCTATTTCCAAATATTGTTTCCTTACTCGTTGCCCTTAGGGGAAAAAAATATTTTAAAGATATCTTTATTTTTCCTTGGATTGGGCCTTGCCCTTTTTTGGAAATTATGAAATAGTAAAACCAAGCTGATTTAATTAGCTATTTTGAATATGTATGTTATGAATCAGTACTATGTACATTATACAGTCTAAAATATTATCAATGAAAATAATAGTTTTTGGCTTCTCAAATCATTGTTCTTGTTAGTCTACGACTTTGTAAGTTTGTTTTTGGCATCTTGATTCTTAATGCACTATTGAAATGTTACTGTTAGTCTGTGACTTTGTTAAAAATAGTTAACTGTTAATAATTAACTAGTTTTGTTTAATCTAATTGGTTAAAACAAATGGAGCTTCAAGGGAAACTAAAGATTAATAGATTATAACCTTAACAAAGTTTAATATAATTTTGATAATTTATGTGTCAAATTTTTATTTTATACCTATCTTGTCACCTATTCCAAACTTTTTTTTCATTATGAAATCTTTTAAACGATGAAGAATAATTTATAAACAATTATCATAATTTTTAATATATTTTAAATTTTAATTATTTTTAGATGTTTTAACTATATTATATTTTAATTCTAAAACTAAATAAATGAATAAAAATATAACATTTGCAATTATTTTTTTAAATTGTAATTATTTTATTTACATTAAACTATTGTCATTAAAATTATATCATGATATCTTGCACCAATTTTATTTTATAAAATTTAATATATCTTCATTGAATTTTTCATATCATCTTTACAATAAAAAGTTTATGATAGAAAAGAAAATCAATTCTATAATAGAAAAGAAAATCATTTATTTATATATATATTAAAACTATTATAATAATTTATTTATTTTTTATTGGTAATAGGTTTGATTTTATTAGTATTATAATAATAATTACATCATGA
This sequence comes from Cupressus sempervirens, assembly GCA_028749045.1. Lineage (NCBI taxonomy): Eukaryota > Viridiplantae > Streptophyta > Pinopsida > Cupressales > Cupressaceae > Cupressus > Cupressus sempervirens. Next base: position 693,388,742 of record CM053787.1, read on the forward strand.
TTATAAGGTCCTTAATTCTTTCTAAGGGACCATCCTTTACAAAAAGATATATCACCTATAAGTATACATTCTAAAAACAAAAAGCCTCTACTAGGCTAATTTTCTTGAAAGCCATCGCTCCTTTCTAAAAAAGACCTCTCCTAGCCTCCTAGGTCATCATCTGAATAATCTTTGAAGCTCCCAAAAAACACAATCATTGATTTGTTCTGCTACAACATCCTTGCTGATCATTTTCCTTTAGAAAAAATTTGTGAAATGGTGGCCACCTTCTTTTGTTCTTTGTGGGCCAAGATTGCACATTTGAGTGCATGCCATGCATGGTGACGCTCATTTGTGTAAACTTCTTGATCTATCTGCCCACACAGCTAGTTTACAAAGGGAAAAATTCTTTTTTCAACAGCTTCTTCCTGATTTGCATATCCTTCACTAAAATCAAATGCCCATCCTGGATGTGCCCATTCCAATAACGCATCCAAATTTGAAACTAGAGCTTCGTCAAAAAGCTCCCTCATTACCCATGCCACAATTTACTCATACTCTCCAACATGCAAACCCCACACCATTATCATTGCTGCTATATACACCTGAACCTTCCAACGGTGGTCAGCTTCATGGAAAAATGACCCTAATGTCTCCTACGTAACTTGAATCACTGCCTCCGAAGGACATTTCACCATTTTCTTCAACCGGTGATCCACCACACTCCCAAACAACACTTTTTGTTGCTTTGAAGTTTTAAAAGTGAAGGTTAGCTCCATTAGACTTGCACTATAATGTCATCGATATGAAAACTTACGGATTGAAATAATGTTTCCTTTGAATCCTTCCTTATTTTAAAGATTCTACTTGAAATCCTGACTGTTGCATAAATGTAGGATTGACAGCCCGAGATGAATTTCAAGCTAATTTGGGGAATGCTTTCCCATGTGCCTAGATTCATGTAGAATCATGACACGTGTCTGGTCATTGCCAATTAGAAGACTCGATTAATATTATTAATGATTATGTTTATAAACAATTATCACATTATATATATATGTTAATAATTTATAGATAATTAAACTATATTACATTTTTATTTTGAAACTAAATAATAAATATGAATAAAAATATAACATTTGTAATTATTTTTTTAAAAATTATTTATTTTATTTAAATTAATCTATTGTCATTATAATTTATTAATAATTATTAGTACTTGCCAGTAGCTACTAGGCTTAGAGCTAAGAGCTAAATATTTCATTTTCAATGTGATTCATTAACATTAATATTTTTATTTTTTAATGTAAGTGCATTGGTTTATATTTTTATTTATAATTATTTATTATATAATAGAACATATAATATAATTATTTATAATATAATATAATTATTAATATGATATAATTATAACCATATGATATATATTTAATAGAACATATATATCGTTGATTATGTAATATACTTATGAATAAAATTAAAATTAAAATTAAGGAGCTTTTAGAAGCCATTCCAACTATGATATCTTCACAGGACAACATTATGTTGATGGCTCCTTTTATGATTCAAGAAATTCGAAAAGTTGTTTTCTCATTCCCGCTAGACAAAGCTCCTGGCCTGGATGGTTTTTTTGTTGTGTTTTATCAGAGTTGTTGGGATATTATTGCTTGGGACCTACTAGCTGCCATGGAAGAATCTAGGAAAAGCAAAAGTATGCTCAAATATTTCAATACCATGAATATTTCTTTAATTCCAAAAAATTAGGATCCAAAAACGTTTGCTGATTTCAGACCGATTTCTCTATACAATCTAACTTATAAGATCGTGACCAAAGCCATTTATCTAAGATTGCAACACTTACTTCCTTCAATTATCTCTTCAGAACAATGTGGTTTTGTACTAGGCAGAGAAATAATGGAAGGTGCACTAGTGGCTCATGAGGTTCTTCATTCAATAAATTCAAATCAATTAGCAAATTTTATAATCAAATTAGACATGATGAAAGCATATGATAGAGTTTGTTGAAAATTTTTGTTTCAATTTTTTATTAGAATTAGTTTTTCAAAAGGTTGGTGTAAATGGATCAAGGCTTGTATTTCAGGAGCATGGTTTCTAGTGATAGTAAATGGAAAAGCAAGGTGATCCTTTGTCTCCAATCTTGTTCATTATCATGGCAGAAGCTTTCAACAAGACCATCAATCATCAACATGTAATTGGTAAATGGAAGGGTGCAAATATTCCTGGCACAAATATCTCTATTACACATTCCTTATTTGCCAATGACACTTTTTTATTTGGTGCATCAAACATTCAAGAGGCTCGCCAAATCAAATCTTCATTGCATCTTTATTCTGTAGTTTTTGGGCAACACTATTAATGAGCAAAAATAAAAAAATGTATATCTTTAACACAAACAAAGTGATCTCATATAAGATTGTCAAAATCTTAGGATTTACTATGGACTTCCTTTCAAGTATTTGGGAATCCCTTTTTTTATGGGCACTAACAAAAGTTCATATTGGTCCTCAGCTATTCAAGATATTCAAAGTAGAAGAGCTTCTTGGAAAACTAGATGGTTATCATTAGCAGGCAAAATTATTGCTCATCAAATTAGTGTTGTCAGCAATTCCCAATTATTTTCTAGTAGTGCTAAAAGCCCCTATTAAAGTTCTCCAACACATTCAAAATTTGATTAGGAGTTTCCTTTGGACAGGTAAAATGAATGATGACAAGAAAATTCCTCTTATCTCGCTTCAAGAGATGGCTAATTTTCAAGTAGTTGGAGGGGCAGTGATTCATGATCTAGCCAAGAGAAGCAAAGCATTTGGTAGAAAGCTAGTGTGGCAAATGTACCAAAAGCCACAATCAACATGGTGTAAGATCATGTAGCATAAGTATTTGGATAATTCTAACCCTTTAAGAGTGTTAACTATCTCAAATCCATCAAAAGGGTCTGTCATCTGGGATTTCATGATGTCTTCAAGAGACATAGTATTAAATTATGTCACTTGGGAGGTGAATAATGGAAGTAAGGTTAACTCTTGGAGGGACTCATGGAATGGACAACCTCCATTAATTAATTCAGCTTCTCACACAATCATTAATGTTTTAGAATGCTATTGGGGGACCCAACTCAATTAGTTTGTAGATAATGTGTGTTCAGCATCAGGAAAAGTTAAATGGAAAAATCAGGGGGAATTGCCATTATCTCCTCATGAAATCAAACAATTCAGGGCTTTGCTTGAGTCTAAGAAAAAAAAATTCTCGGGATCAGCTAATAAGATAATTTGGGCTCCAAATAAGGAGGGTGGTTACACAATTAAGGATGGTCACAGAGTCTTACTTCAAAATCTTTTGAATAAACCTTCCTATAGAGCTTTTTTATTTTGTTGGAATAATGTTGTGCTTCCAAAAGTAGGAAGCTTTGCATGGTTAGCACTAAAGCATGAGATTTTGACCAATGATAGGCTTAGTAGGCTACACATTGCACCACCATTCAATTGTATATTTTGCAATGAATGTAAAGAGACTATGGATCATCTTCTCCTTACATGCCCACTTGCTAACACATGTTGGACCTTCAAACTACAAAAGCTTAACTACGATACTCCTATTCAAAATAATCTTTGGGCCTTTATTCAATCTTGGCCTATTTTATATAAAGACTCACTATTTGAAAACATTTGGAAATGTATCCCAGCATTAGTTATGCGGGCTATTTGGTGGGAAAGGAATAAATGTATTTTCAGGAAAGAGGCTTCTACAGTTGACAAAATCTTGGAGGGGCTAGAGAGATCAATTTCAAAGGTAACAAATTTGAGTTTACACTAGTCAAAATTCAATCCTACTGTCGCAGCATGGGACTCCATTATCATCCAATAATGGAAGCAATTGTTCATTCATAGTGGTTGGAAAATTAGTCAGTCAAGCCACTCTTTAGCTCCTCGATCTACAACTCACTAGACAACCCCATCACCAGGATTTTGGAAATTGAACTTTGATGGGGCTTCCTAAGAAAATCCAGGCCCTTTCGGATTGGGTGCATGCATCTGGGATTCATAAGGTCTAGTAGTGGCTATAATTGCCTCTCCTCTGCCAATGGGAACTAATAACATGGCAGAATTGCAAGCCCTTTTAGCTAGTCTGATCATTGCAAAGTAAGGGAAATACCAAAGATTACACATTGAAGGAGATTTTGCAGTCATAATTAATGCTTGCATCCATAGAAAAATACATTCTTGGAAACTAAAATACATTTTCAATTATGTATGGAAGCAATTAGATGAACTCCAAGATGTATGTATTTTACATATCTTTTGGGAAGGCAATTGGGTGGTAGACCACCTTTCTAATTTGGGGTGCGATGGGGTTTCTTTCAAATCCTTTAACCCACGATCAATCATTGAAGATCATGAGCGATTAAGAAAGATTGTTGACATGGATAATAAAAACAATAAATAGCATGACATTTTATGAGATATGATCTCATTTAGGGAGGACTATGGTTGCACTTGTGCAAAAATAGAGTACCAAATTTTTATGTGTCATCCCCCTTTAAAAGGAGTGATACTTAACTCAAGGTTTCAAAATGCTCAAAGCGGAGGTCGACATCTCTATTCCATGTGAAGGTTGTCATATGCAATATCGCTCAATGTTGCCCAAATTTTTTTGCATATGGTTAGTGCCGAGTGAAGGGGAGATAGTGTTACCTAAGGAAATCAATGATTTAGTGCTAGATGCTATGTTCACTATCCATTTACCAACAATTCATAGAGCTATCAGACAAGTGATTGGAGAGGAATTCCTTTCTTCTGCTTTGATTTAGTTTTTCTATCCCTCAAACATGGTGTCTCTGTTTCTCTCAAATGTAATGGATATTATCCAGTCTCCTTCACAGCTTCATGCATTGGAAAGGCATTGGTAGGGAATTTGTTTTCACATTCCCAACTATTGCATAGGCATGAATGTTTGGTGGTTTTTGAAGCATTGAAAAAAATTTATGACAACCAAAACCCTACCCACATGAAAATGGCACTGAGTAGTATAGCTTGGGTGCTTGGCTACCATCTAGAGGAAAGAGTTAAGAAGTTGGGCTTTGTGTTGTTGGATCTTCAAAGAATTTTGAATAGGTTTCTCACCCAAGTCGAGAAAATTTAACCAGTGAGAGTCGAAAAACTTTGAGTTGCAGAGTGCAATTTGTGGGAGCAACAACAACACTCAGAATTTCAAGCTTCTTCTTCACAAATTTGACAAAGGTCTAGTTGGTCTCCAAAAAAAAAAAATATTGAAACTATCGATTGGGGATGTGATGCTTCAATCAGTGCTCAAGAGGATCAATATCCAATGGGCAGCAATGACTCAAAAGATGCTGAAACCAGGGGCTTCAAAGGTAGCGATGACATGGAAGAAGGATCAGTGAAAAAGCATGTTTTGACTTTTGTGTCAATTTTTTTATTTTTTTATTTTGAAATATTGATTGAAATGACGTTGTAAACAAAATATGCTTAATACTTGTTTATGAGTCAATTCCTCAATGGAGGAAGCATATTTTCTCATTTGTAAAAATGTTTGCTCCTATTTGGAGCCCAAACTGTAAATTTGATATCTATGATCAATGTAAATATAAGGGACAATGCTAGGTTTTCTTACTAGTTCTTTCCTTGTTGACCTTTTTTAACCAAATTTATTAATATAATATAGTGGCTTGCCACTTTTGCCTTATATATATAACATTTTTATTAATTAAAATATTTTATATATTATAATAAATTTATTAAATTTAAATTAGGTTTATATAAAAACTAAAGGCAAGTACTAGTGGCACTTGTTTCATATCTTGCACCAATTTTATTTTATAAAATTTAATATATCTTCATTGAATATCAATAATTAAATTAACCCAAAATTGGGACATGTGTACTACAAGATTCTACCCAAAAATTGAATTCCTGACCATTGAGTAAAAGAAAAATCGACAACCTGAGATGAATTTCAAGCTGATTTGGGGAATGCTTTCCCAATTTTCTAGATTCATCTAGAATTGTGACACGTGTCCTTGACAAGTGTCATGATTGATGGACACGTGTCACAATTTTGGATGACTCTTGAAAATAGTTCTATCACTCCACAAATTCACCCAAAAATCATATCGAATCATTGATTATTAATTTATTTATTCAAAATAAAAAAATTTATTCAAATGTATATCAATGTAATAAATTTTTTCTTTTTTTAAATTTTTATTATTATTATTTACATTACTAAATTATGGAGTCTTGACTCTTTATGTCATTTACATGTACATTTTACATACTACTAATAAAGTACCTAATACCATTAATTACTTAATACTTTCCTTTTAACTATTAACCCTACCCTGTATGTTCATTGTTTTTAGAGTTCGATACGATAGGGTTTTTAAATTTCAAGTTTTCTCATATTGGCAAAATTCAATTTTGTGTTCTGAAGACTGAAAGTGTGAAACTTGGGTACCAGACAACAACACCAATTAATAATCATCCAATCTCAATTCCAAGTATTTAATTTTTTAAAAACTTTTTTCATTACAATTTGTAGCAATAGAAATCTTGATTTTAACTGTCTTAGGTTTACAGTTTACAATTATTTTAAATAGGGCCTGAAGAAGAATTTTGTGTAATAACCAGTAGTAGGCATGCGCAAAACAAAGTCAAAAACCTCCTATACGAGTGCAAGCAGAAAGGAAAATAAACACATTATAGAACTCAGGCAAGGGCTACAAACCCCAAGTATCACCGACGAATGTCATGATCTTTTTATCCTATTGTCCATGGAGATTTAGGAATCATGGGAATTAGACATTCATTTTTTAGTAAGTGAAAAGATCCATAGAAGGGGAGAATTTATTACAAGTATAACAACAACATTCGTGCAAATACAAATAAACTAGCTGCTCTGGTTACTGGATTAGCAAACCTCGTTGTACTTGAAGTATTCCCTTGCCCTGAAATTGTAATGCTATGCACCTAGAATTATGATGAAAATAGAAAGGCAATTGTAAACTAAAACACTTAGGAGAAAATTTTATCCATAACTAAGAGTAAATTTTTCAGTTTGTTAGACCTAGGACTAGGGTTTAACCTAGAAAGCTCTAACAAGCGCATTAACTTGGATAAACTAGCACAGGCTTATGAAATTTACTAGAAAGAGTTTTCCAAGATTTATTTATTAGGGGTTTAATAAACTTAGAGTCCTCTACTAGTGTTAGACTCGACATAGACCATAAGCCTCCTTATCAGTATGATATTTTTGTGCCATGGGTTCAGAATACTATTTCTTTGTTATCATTTTGTCTAGGATTGGACAGTAACAAGGAAGTGGGGGCCAGTGTTCTTGAAATGATTTATAATATCCATTGTCGAGGTCAATCAATTGAGAAGGTAGATGTAAGATATAGTTTTGTTCAACACATTGTTGAATCTATGCAACAACAATTACTGATGATTAAATAAAGTACAACTATAGGCAAGATGAAGACATTTATGTTCACAAGTTACTTGTGCTACCTTCTTTTAGCAAAGCATCGCCCAATATTTGAGACAAAAAACAACAAGCTTGATATTGAGGTCTATAAGTTTGGTGAGAAAACCCAAAAGAAATTAGAGACTCCAAGTGCAGTATATGAGTGGACACATAAGATGAGGATGACTATTGCAAATAAAAACTACAACCATTTTGTAGACTTCTTTTTGGCACCTATTTACCAAAAAATCATAGGCACTTTGATGCCTAGATTACCTGTGTCTTTTAAAGATTGCATTCAACTAGAAAGTCAGATTCAATTGGCTGACTGGTTCTTCATGGAAGAGTACACTGTCTTAAGGTTTTAAAGTTCAGTGCTTGAACCTTGCAAACTTCCAATGCATGTTACAGAAAGGGTTTTTGCACTGGAATATGTATGGAAGATGGAGAGCATAGATGAACTTTTTAGTGGACAAAAAAAGAAAGTGATATTTCCTTCATTACCTTTTGCAATTGGAGGCCTCACATTTGAGAGAAAGGTTTTCAAAGTGGCAAATGAATTGGTAACTTTTTTTTGTTTTGATTTTGTCAGTCATTGGAATTATGATCCACTGAACATAATAAAAATGAGATGTATTGCCAATGGGAACTTTACGAGCAAATATCAACATTAGGAGATGCCATTGATAGAAAAGTTTAAAAACAAGGATTCATGGGATGAGGTTAAGAAAGAGATGAAGAAACATGCAATAGAGAATAATATTTCAATGCAAGAATTGTCATCCCAAATTATGACATTGCACAAATCGGAGCCTTTGACATACTTAAATTTCTACAAGAAAGCATATGAACCTTCTAAGAGGTCTATGCCAAAATAAATTAAAGAGGCATGCGTAGCTAACATGTGGTGTCAAACCAAGATGACTGATTTTTGAAAAATGAGGCAAAATTTGGGTGAACCAATGACATTAGCTAGTTTTGATGAAATTGAGGAGGATGAACTTTTCAGCAATTATTGAAATAAAGAGCATCCAACTATACTATTTGACAGTGATAATGAAAGGCAGAAGGATCTCGAGTCTGATGTCGATATTCAAGGTATTTAGGATTCTGGGTCAACCAAGGGCAAAGATATTGTTAGACTTCAAATGAGTGATTATGTTAAACAAACATATTGTAAAGGGGCAACTATGATACAAAAAATGGGTTATGTAGGTATAGGTGGTGAAGGAATTTGGAATCTAGTTCTAGTACCAAACCCACCCAAAAGAGGACATAATCCAATCATTGGATTTTTGAGAATGAAGATGATTCATCTAGAAAGGGCAAAAAACATTATGCCTCTACTTCTGAAGGTCATCCCAAAACATTGTTTGTTAAATCTTCAAATCCAATTGTAGTTGATCCCACTGGCACTGGCACTGGCACTAGCATGGATGAACCTTGTGCAAAAAAGTAAAGAGTTATGACAATTACACCACCAGCAATGTCAGCGGTTACTTGACCAATGTATGCACCAATAGCTTATGTACAAAACCTAGAAAATGGTCTTAAAACACAAGGATTTGGAATGGGCCATCTTTAGTCTATTGGCAATCCTCAAAATAAAATTGTAGGTGGAGTAAGTTTAACTGGAGTTGGAGGAGCATACAATGATACAACTAATAATTCACCTTTCAAACACTCAATTGTGTCAACAAACCTAGATTTTAGTCTGAACAAGTTTGCATCAAAGTTTGAATAGACAAGCAAAAGAAATAGGAAAATTATAAAGACTTTGAAAAGTGATGCAGTTGTTGAATGTCAAGAATCTACTAATAAATATTTCCAACATATGATCCAAACAGTGAAATGATGAACTTCATGACTATTATGCCACTGGGTAGAGATAATAATCCACCACAAAATGTAATAAATCTTAACGATATACAAGTTACTAGTCTTCAAATAGATTTGTCAAAAGTGAAAAATATTTACAAAATTAATATATCAAAAGAGAGCAACAAAATGCTCTACTCTACACTTCTAAAAGCAGAGAGGGAAAACAAAAGGCTTACAAATCAAATAGAAAAGTTACAAGAAGACCTTGATAATATGAAGGAAAAGGAGAAAGCAGTAGAAAATAAGTTCAAAGAATTGCAAAATAGGATAAAGAAATCTTCTCCTACAGAGGCAATTGTCCAGCAAGAAAAGATGAATGAACAAGTGCAAAAATTGACTAAAGAATTGGATGAGTGCCAAAAAAGACTTCAACATGAACAAGCCTCTACTGCACAATTGTTCAAGTCTGTAGAGAGTAGTACACAGGTCAACAATAAATTGAAAACTGACCTGGACTATGCTATCAAGGAAAATAATATTTTGAAGATTGAATTGGAGAATGAAAAGAAACATTTGTAGTCTAGGACAAGCATGGTTTTTAATTTGCAAAAGGAATTAGGGAATGAGAAGAAAAAGAGTAGTCTAGGTCAAACACAATCCACAATTTGAATAAGTAATTGGAGAATATGAAACAAAAACAAGAGTCAACTGCAAAAACTATCAGTGATTTGAAGAAGGAATTGGAGAATGAAAAGAAAATAGAATCTAGTGCTACTACAAGCACTAACACAATCCACCACGTGAGGAGGAAATTGGAGAATACAAAGAAAAAAGAGGAGTTAGCTACAAAAAAAAATCCTTGATTTGAGAAAGGAATTGGAGAACATGAAGAAAGAGAAGTCTACTCAAAGACTTCATGATTTGAAGAAGGAATTGGACAATGCGAAGAAAAAAGAGTCTACTGCAAAGACAATCCATGATTTGAAAAGGGAACTCGAGGATGAGAAGAAAAAAGAGGTAACTACTGCAAATACAATCCAAGATTTGAAGAAGAAATTGGAGGATGAGAGGAAGAGAGCAACTAATTGGCAAGGATAACAAGAGGAAATACAAAAAAAGAGTGAAAAAGAGATGTCTGAAATGAAGAAAAAGATGGAGAATGTAATGGAAAAAAATAGAACGACCTCCTCCAAAGACCATCATGTGAAGGATACTATAATAAATAAGGTTAAGCTTGTCAAACAAGAAAATTGGCACAAAATAATGAAGAACAGTGATAGTTTGTTTGAATGGCTTGATTTAAATAGCAATCTCAGACTTGTCTTTGAAAATGTAAAAACTAATATTGTGTGTAAAAGACAAATCTTCACGAATTTCTTAAAAAATATTTTTGACCAAATTTTGAATAAAGTAAAGAGATCTAGTGATAGGGATTTGGCAAACCATGGAATAAAAAACCTCTTGGATGCCTCTGTAATGACCATTGAAGTCGATCACCATTGTGAACAAGTAACGAAAATAGGTGAAGCTCTCAAATCTACTTCCAAAGATTTGATGAAGATGAATAACATCATACTGAACTTGCCAACTGCTGGGTTACCAAATCTAGCTAACTCAGATGGCATATTCATTGGAAAAGAAAATTGCATGAAAAGGTTGTAGGATAGCATGAATTCTAATTTAGACAACTTGTCTAAGGAAACTACTCCAAAAAGAATTTCAAGTTGCATCAAACCATTGTCAACAATGAATGAAGTTATAGATAAATTCCTCGATTCATGTAAAAATATCTCTTTGAAGTATTTATTATTGATGAGGTTACAACTATTTAGCTACAACCTCAAACAAATGGAGCTTCCAAATGATGCAGAATGGAGTGCCCTAAAGAAATTCTTTGAGGCTGGGTCATCTTCTCAAATTGAAGTTGTTTCTATTGCTGTCAGTGGCAGTCATAGCCGATAGCACTAAGAAGTAACAACTTAGTAAGTGATAGTACTATAATCATTTTGTTAGTTGTTGCTCTTTAATTTAAAATTTTGGATTTAATTTGAACTTTGTTTAATGTTAATTGTTACAGGAATCAAGAGCTAGCATATTAAGATAGTTGGGTAGCCATGCACTGGCATACTATTACTACATAGAGTAGATGGAAAATATTTCACTACTACTTGAAAAAATTGTACAATTGGCAATGTGATTGTACACACATAATGTATTATGAAGTAATAATTTGATTATATATACACTTACTGTAGACACCTAAATTTGATTACACCTCTTTGGTAATCTTATTTAGTTATCTCTTAAGGCATCATTAATTAAATTCTTATTTAATTAATCCTTTGCCATCCCTAGCTGATTAATTTAATTAATCATCTATAGTCCTAATTGATAAATCAAATAACTTATTATTTATCAATTAAATCTTTTTCTCCTATCTAATTCCAAAAATCCCCATTTATTAAATAAATCTATTTGATAAATAAAATCTTCAAATCCAAAAACCCCTAACTTATCTCTAATCCTCCATTTGGCCTAATCCACCCCATCCACCCATACTAACCAAGCTTTGCCACTAACTCACCCACCCTCATTAATGCCATCCACTTGCACATCTCTAACATCTCTAATCTAATCCTAAACCCAAGCCTAATCCACCTCCTAATGTTGTCACATTCCCTAAACAAGTTTAAGACTTTCCTAAACCAAATCAAAGTCTCCCCTCAAAAATCTCAACCACCAAGTCATGAGTGCTCTTACAAACCATAAAAGACTCTTACAAGCCCACTCATGACTCTTACATCCATCTTCCACACTCTTCCCTCTTTCACACTCATCCCTCTTACATCTCTCTTACATACTCAACCCCACTCATCATGCCTTTAACCAACCCTTTACCCTACCCTCTCACACTCATCCTCCTTGTGACAAGTGTCACCTTTCCATTGGTGCTAAACAAGCACAATCCATGTGCTCCCCTTTGAGTGCATCTTAGCCCTCCTTAACCATCTCCCCATCCTTGCATCTAAGCCCTCCATCCCTCTACCCCTTGGCTTATAAATTGAATCCCCTCCCAAGCCATTTCAACAACAATCCTTGAGCCAAAGTTATCATGCCCTTTTGAGAGCCAAAATTCATACCCATACCCTTATAATGCCAAATTGAGAGCTCACAAAGCTACCAATTTTCTATTACCCATCTCCACCATTTAAGTAATTGGGCAAGCAATTGAGCATACATCGCCAATCTACACATAGACACATCTCAAAAACAAGAGAACAATCTCATTGAGAGAGCCTATCCATGGCTCACATTCTCATTTAAGTTTGTCTTCTCTTTGTCTCTCATATATGTTATGTTAGTTTAATGTGTAAATGCTTTCATTGAATTAATATTTCTAGCTCATTAGATTAGTGTATACATTTTGGCACGCCCGGTGGGACCCCGCTATGGGTCATTCTTTAATCTTTTTCAATCCATATTTTGTGCTTACAAACTAAGAATCTAATAGTTTGTTGTTGTTTGAGTGGGTGCAAGTTTTTTTTTTTTTTGTAGGTTGAAGGACGCACTAGAGAGAAAGATACACTCTTTAAAATCCAAAAATAACCAAGAAAATAAAAAATTTTGGAAAAAACCTGCACTCGTCGATTTCCTTCGCGCAGTGTCATCTCCGCTTGTCGTCTCCTTAAATTGGCATCTTCGCCTGTCATTTGCGCAGAATGTCATCTGCGAAAGCTCAACTGTCATCTTCACACACTCAAAATGTTGTCTGCAAGTTTCAGTGTCTTCGCCTATTTTCTGGTAGTCTGCGCCGAAACTTGAACTGTCATCTATGAATTTTGACGTCTGCACAGATCAGTGTCTGCGAGTTTTAGCATCTCCACCTGGCTTTTTTCATCTGCACCACCTTCAAAAGCTCAAACTGTCGTCTCTGCCGCTGCCAGCAGCCAATTGTCGTCTCCACCTGGCAACTATCGTCTCTGCCGCCACCAGCAGTCAACTGCCGTCTCCGATGCCGCCAATTGCCATCTTTATCAGACTATTGTCTGCGAGTTTCGGCGTCTCCACAGTTTGGTGTCTCCGCCTAATAAACTGTCATCTCTGTCTATTTATATTGCATTTCCATTTTAGCATATCAGTTCTTGCACTTTTTATTTATAAAAAACAAAAAGAGTATAAATCAAAATTTGACTTTTAGTGGTTCCGTAGGATTTAGACCATTCTAAGCATTTTTATGTGTAGGAAAAACAACAAAAAAAAGTTAAAAAATTGTTGCCCATAGTTAAACTTTCATTTTTGAAGATTTTGGGTAACTAACTAAATTATTATTTTTTTTTTTTTTTTCTTTTTTTTTGTCTCATTTGTAGGTTGGAGCACATATGAAACCACTAACCATGTTTCTTGTAGGTTCTCATATTGCTCAAAAAAATGAACTTGAATGTTTAATCATTTGTCTTTGAATGCATGTTGCTAAAATGAACTTGAATGTTTAACCATTTGTCTTTGAATGCATGTTGCTAAAATGAACTTGAATGGTTAAACACATTTTCCATTGAATGAATGTTGCTCAAAACACACTCTTGAATGTCATGGATTAAAATCAATTTTCCTTGGAATGCATGCTTAAAAAAAACAAACTCAATCTTGAATGCAAAGGATCAATAAATCAATGCAATATCTCACACTTCAATTTTTGGTGCATTAAAAAGAACAAACAAATCTCTCTTTTGCATGCAATCTAGGCAAAGTTTGATTTTTGGACAATTAAGAAACTTTGTTAAGTTAAATACAAAATTGCAAAAATCAATTTGAGTAGTTCCTTGGACTCACCTCTTTTCTAATCACCCATCAATTCAACCATTGTTTGCAATCTCAGCGCCATTTATGGAGATGGGTCTACTTGAAAAAGGTGTTAAATGTTCTACAATCTAACTAACTCACTTGGTCTTTGAACGTTTGCTTTAACTTTGTCAAAAAATTTAAATGATCAAAACTCTAGATTAAATCGATCACACTTCAAGTTTGGGCACTAAAATTGAACAACAATTGACGTGGAGGGCCTCCGGGTGCGTGCTTGAAATCGAGTCTCACACACTTTTGTTTTAGGCTTAAAACAAACTCACACTCAACTTGAATGCCTTAAAGAAAATTAATCGATACTTGATGTGGAGGGCCTCCGGGCGCGTGAGTTTGCTTTTTTTGACCCTAACTCTTCTTCTTGTTTGCATTCTTCGATCAATTTACTTTTTTTGGCGCTTCAAGTTGGAATTGAACATTGTCTCTTAAACATGAGTGCTTGCAAAGTCTAGATTAGCACACATAAGAGTCAGTTGGTAAAAGAATAAGCATTTTTTTAGCCCAAGGTCATCCAAGTCTTCTCTCCCCTTGTCGTCTTTCGAGGCCATCTTGGGTGCATAAGATTAGGATCCAAAACCTTGTTTCTTTTTATGAGGCCTGCTTGGGGATTTCATCACCCCTTGGACGACCTCAACTCTAGCGTTCTGGTGGAGTATAAGAATCGGGAGGTGAATCGAAAAACACCTCTCTTGGGATCAAGATTTTGTCACTCGGGCTAAGCCTCAAGGAACTTTATACCCTTGAGAAGTGAAAGAGGAGAAGTCGGTTACTGCTCCTCTCGACTGTGTGACATCTTTTCGGTCTCATCTACGGATTTGGGCCTCACGTACCTTACATATATCGAGGACTCCCTAGCTAAACCAACTGTCAGCCTTGCAAAAAACCATTAAGGGTGTTAATGTGTTTGGAGTGACTGATCGAAACATTTGTAGAACATACACACTCCTCACCATAAGTATCACATTTTGAGAACCACAAACTTCTATCTGGGTGTTCCTATCTATTGCTTGATTTTATTTTACTTGTTGAATGAATGTTTACCAAACTTGGTCAATCGTAGTTTAGGGCACACTTAGCATAGTCACTACCTATTTTAGAAGTTGAACAAGTTGAAGCAAAACAACCAGAATCTCCCAAAGCCAAGAAAATTTAGGAATTTATGTCAGAACAACCCAAACCCAAATAGAAGTTTCACAAAGTCAAAATCAAGCCATCTCTGGCATACCAAGAACTTTTAGCCAAGAGAAAAGAAATAACACCAAGCCTGCAAATTTCCAAACTCCACAAAGCAGAGGATGAAGCTACCGATGAAACACTTCAAGAGGCCTGGTTAGAGTGCACCATCAAATTCAGCCAACATTCAGGAGTTAATCCTACTTATGCCTTACCAACTAGGCATGATTTCTATGATTAGACACCCTTGTTTCTCCACATCTTCTTGGATAAGCTTCACCTTAGAGTCATCTTTGTAGAAAAGCCAACCATCTTAAGTTATCCCCGTAAGCATTATTAGCTCATCCATCTCATTTAGAATCAAACCATCTAGCCAGCAATCCAAAATCTTCACATCCAAGCCTTCAAAATTTTTTGTCACCTTGCCAAAAGTTTGCCATTCCTAAAATCTTCCAAATCCACCAATCTCACCAAGGTTATCCCTTTGACAGAGCTTTGTCTAGGGTAATCTAGCTTTGTCACTTGTTATCCCTCATCACCTTGAGAAAAAGGTTGGGATCCACAAGTGGTCAATCTCATGTTCTTCCTAAAAGATCATCAATCTATCCTTAAGTTGACACAATCACCACCAAGCTTGCACATAGGAAAGCAGACCTTTTGTGCTTTGGCAACATATCTTTGAAGTTAAAATCCCCAACCCAATCCTCCTTAGGTTTTGTTATATAGCTTTGCCTCAACCTAGGAAATCATTTGCATAGAAAAGCCTTCCTCCCTTTTGCATCCACCAGCATTTGTTGCATCTCATCCGTAGGAGCATTTTTCATGCCACCCATCATTCGCTTAGCCAAGAAGAAAGAAACAATGGAGCCCTATCATTTGGATCGAACAGCCTCACCCCCCTTGAGAACTCAGCCATCCTTTAGCCCAGAGAAAGCTATGCCATCACCTACTGACATTGAAGCTTTCATGAACCAACCAGGAAATGCAGTATTGGTAAATGCCATTATAGACAAGAACAAAGAGACAATCATGGCTAATTTTCGAAGGGACAATGTAGGAACCTTTGACTTTGGAAGACCCCCTCCATTATCAGATCCATCTCACCCGTTGTTTGGGCAGTTGCCGCCACCCATAGGCTCTTATGATCCAAATTATCCTCAATATATGCCAAAAGAAGAGCCTCCAGCCAATCCATATGATCCAACAGACCCAAACATACCATCATCCACCCAAGTTGAAATCTCCATGCCGCAAGTCAACCCAGCCACCACCACTCCATCCTTGGTTCATACCTCTCCGCTCCAAACCCCCTTTACCCAAAACACCTCACCGTTCACCCCCTTCACTATTGCTGCTACTGCTCCCCAACCCAGCCTTCCAAATCCACCCATCTCCCAAATTAGTGCTAGCATCTTTGGCCAACCTCAACAATATACAATAGGGATGCCACCCATGGAGCCAAGTAATCAAGCTTTCATCACCCCAAGCTTGTTCACCACAGCCCAAAGCACAATCCCATCATTTCCATTAGGTCTTGGGAGCTCAATACCATCAGCCACAAATCCACAAGCTACTACCCTCACTCCACAAAGCTATGAAATCCCACAAGCTATTGCCAATTTTTTTCCAAGCTCCCAAGTGACCCTAGCTCCTGCCACCACTCTACCAAGCTTCCAAATCCAGCCACAAAGCTATCAAACCCCATCAGTTCCATCTCCCATAGCTATCATCTTCGTACCATCCATCAAATTGCTTAAAATCCTTCCACTTCCCCCAAGCATCAAAATCCCACCACCTATCAAATCCCTTCAATTCCTATCCACATCACCTCCAAGCATTTCCCAAATCTCTCATAATGACCCTTATGCATCCATCTTCTACTCACCCATCTCCACTACCGAATCTACCATCTATCCATCTGCTGCCTTTGAAGAGTCCATCCCTTCACCTCCTATCGCACCATCCACTCCAATCCAAACCTATCAAGATCCTACCCAAAATCATGTTGATATCCCCCAAAGCATAAATGAAGATATCATCGTACCATGTCATCCATCCATAGTGCAGTCACTATCCCCTCCATCTCCAAAAACTCAAGCCATACCTCCTCTATTGCAAGATATCTTTTCATCCCATTAGCTAGATCAAGATCCTATCCTACCATCACCTCCACTCCATGCATCCATCTTACCACCTATCCAAGCTATTCCACCATCTATAATCTACCCTCTTGGTTCACTTAAATTCATCCATGGTGGCCTCCTCTTAGCAAAGGAATTAAGAACAGTATCTCCCTGTTGCAGTACATCTGATAAAGCACTTCCCCCATCTTTCGCAAGCAAAAAGTATCCTCAGCTAGTTCAAATGCTCAATCGATGGCATTATCAAGGTGAAGGTTTAGGACCACAAGAGCAAGGAATCAGAATGCCTATTATTGCACAAAAGAATCTGGGATTTCATGGTCTTGGATATGTATCCAAAGGCTCACCATCTAAAGGTGTTGGTACACCACACCCCCAAAACAAGCCTATCTCCAAACCCACCATGCCAGACTCCCATCACTCCTTCAAGAAATCTTATGTCATCCCCCCTCCACCATCTATGCAACCCAAAACAACCTACCATATCCCCCCTTCATCCGCTAAATCCATATTGGGTCCCTATGTCCCAAAATCTACTATCCTCCATCCTCCTATCAGCCATCATTCAAATCCTATTCCCTCCATTCCTATGCAAGATCAACAAAGGCACATATTAGGGCACATCATCCATCATCATCCCCCTACACACTCTTCCATATCCTATTCATCTCACAAAGCTTCTCCTAACCATCTTCCCAAAGCTTACCACAGCAATGTGAATGCCAACTTCAAAATGCATAAAGCTAAAAATCCACATCCTAGGCAATCATATGGCTATTCTAAAATACATAATCCAAAAAGGAAAAATCCAATCAAAGAATGCAAAACAATGCAAAAGCCTATGAAAAGAAAATCCAAAACCATGTGGATCCCAAAGAAAAAAGTTGAAACCCAATGCATACTAGCATCCACCATTGCTAATCCCCCATCCAGTGATTTGTGTCCCCCATTTCCTAACTCCATCTTGGGTGCCTATACACGTGCTTCCACAAATCCTCCATCAAGCCCGCATCTACCATCTATCCCCCACATGCTCTTTTCACACCTATCCCAACATGTGCCAATGTTGATCCTGCAAGCATCCCCATCTCATGCTCCTTTCTACCCTTTTCATCCCTCCATCTCCTACCATCAATCCCATCTAATCCAATCTATTGCATAAATCACACATCCGGTGTACCAATAGCTAGCAACAAAATTCAACATTCCAACAGCCAGTGAAAAATTCCAAAAAAGCCAAAAATAGCTTAAGAAAGCCAAAATCATTCCAACTAAGTCCAAAGTCAAAAAGTCAAAAAATAATAATAATAATAAAGAAAAATAAAAATTGTCCAATAGTGAAAACTTGGCAATTCAAGCGCCTTGGACAAGTACCATCATGAAAACTTGGCAAACAAGCATCATGTGTAATCTAGCCATCCCCAGCTTAGCCTATCATCCTCATGCTTTTTCTCACATCTTGTCATCTAGCTCCATCTTCCAATTTATCCACCTATCTTTCATCCTCCACCTTTTATCTATCACCATCCACTTATCTCTTGTAGCTTCAGCCAACCATCCCAGCTATCATCCATCTCCCTAGCACCTTCAACTTTTCCATCCTAGCTTCAATCCTATCACATCCATCATAAGACCTCCTTTCGCATGTCATCTTCTAACTAGGGGAATTTTATTCCTTGGAGATCTTGTCTTGTCCATCCTCCCTTGTCATTGGTATCTAGCTCTAGGCTATCCTCATGCAAACCCAATGTCATCTCTTTATAGCCATCATAATCCTAACTATCTACCATCCTATCCAGCCATCTCATCCTGCTCCCCTAGCTATCCTTGGTCACAAAATCTCTTATCATCATTGGGATGCATCCTCCCCAAATCCATATCTTCTGCAATCACCCCATCCTTAGCTTTCGTATCTTACACAACATCGAACCATCCCGCTATCCTATCATCCTGAGCTTTTTCCTACTTGTAACTATCTTGGTCAGCTTCAGCTTGTAAATATCTTGGTCTGTCAACTTGTACATCCTCTTTAGCTTAGTACCATTGTATCTATCTAGCTTTCGTGTCAGTTCCTCCTTGATCAGCATCTTACACACATCGTACTCCTTGATTAGCTATTCCAATGCATCCTTTAGCTAGATTTCTTGTCACCAAAGTGTTATCCTTCTTAGTTTAGCTTGCCAGACACATCACTCATCCAGATCCATCAGCATAGGTGCTCTCCGATAGATCCTTGCAACATATAGCTTTCCTCATGTCTAATCTTGGTCCGTTAGTACCTCATCCTACCCATCTCGTTGGCAAACGGCTCTCTTTTGGATTTTCACTTTCTTTTGATTTGGAATCTTTCCTTTCGGGTCTTGAAAAATCTTTTTCAAGAAATCTCCTTGTTCCCTCCTCAAGGTTGCCACGATCTTCCATATCATGGTATGCAGCGAATGGGGCAATCAGAGCGTAAGGTCTTGATTAGGTCTTTTGTTTGTTTTTCTTTTCTGCTTGTGGGTTACCCAATGTCATTTCCACGCTTCTTCCTCTGGGATTCATGTGTGATACTGGGGCAATCCTTGCATGTTTGTTTTGAGTCAGTTCATCAATCCTTTGGATGGTTGGTGAAAAGGCCTTGATGTTCTTGGTAACCTTGGAAATTAACCAACAGTCCTATAGAAAATCTAGTGCTCAACTACATGGTGGTACTTCTCTTTGAAGTATCCCCCCCGCTCAAAAAAGCTTCAATGGATTCCCTTCATCTCCATTATCCCCCATCCATATCCAGCACCTATCTTAGCTTATGCATCAGTATCTCTTTGAATCACTCCTCACGCTTAGCTTTAGGGATCCACAATCCTAGTCTTAGGGATCCACCAATCAAATCAATCCACCAAGCCTCATCTTTCGAGATCCACAATCCTAGTCCTATGGATCTTTGAAACCCATCTTCCACCAATCTGACTCTTTGAAATCCTATTGCATCGGCTTTATCATTCCATCATCCCTCTCCCTACCATGGATTCCTTTTATAGCGCTCCACTCCTTCATGCCCTCCCCCCCCCCCCCCCCCCAATCCTGAAAAGTCTTAAGCTTGCTTTACTCTTGTGCCTCTAACTCTCCTTTATCATTCTCCCATAGTGAGAGTTTGAGCTAATTCAACCCTTTCTCTTTGCCAACCTATGTCTTAGCTCATCTCAATTTCTTGTACTTTTCAAGAAGTCATCAAGCCTCATTTCTCTCCCCGCCACCTTCTTGAGGGGGCATCATCTAAGTCTAGTCAGACTGGGGCAACCTTATTGCTAAAACATCTTCCTCATGTCGTCTTCACTCGAACTTTTTTGAAATAGTATTCTCTCAACACTATGTCAAAGAGGGGCAAAATGTAGACACCTAAATTTGATTACACTACTTTGGTAATCCTATTTAGTTATCTCTAAAGGCATCATTAATTAAATTCCTATTTAATTAATCCTTTGCCATCCCTAGCTGATTAATTTAATTAATCATCTATAGTCCTAATTGATAAATCAAATAACTTATTATTTATCAATTAAATCCTTTTCTCCTATCTAATTCCAAAAATCCCCATTTATTAAATAAATCTATTTGATAAATAAAACCTTCAAATCCAAATACCCCTAACTTATCCCTAATCCTCCATTTAGCCTAATCCACCCCATCCACCCATACTAACCAAGCTTTGCCACTAACTCACCCACCCTCATTAATGCCATCCACTTGCACATCTCTAACATCTCTAATCTAATCCTAAACCCAAGCCTAATCCACCTCCTAATGTTGTCACATTCCCTAAAAAAGTTTAAGACTTTCCTAAATCAAATCAAAGTCTTCCCTCAAAAATTCCAACCACCAAGTCATGAGTGCTCTTACAAACCATAAAAGACTCTTACAAGCCCACTCATGACTCTTACATCCATCTTCCACACTCTTCCCTCTTCCACACTCATCCCTCTTACATCTCTCTTATATACTCAACCCCACTCATCATGTCTTTAACCAACCCTTTACCCTACCCTCTCACACTCATCCTCCTTGTGACAAGTGTCACCTTCCCATTGGTGCTAGACAAGCACAATCCATGTGCTCCCCTTTAAGTGTATCTTAGCCCTCCTTAACCATCTCCCCATCCTTGCATCTAAGCCCTCCATCCCTCTACCCCTTGGCCTATAAATTGAATCCCCTCCCAAGCTATTTCAACAGAAATCCTTGAGCCAAAGTTATAATGCCCTTTTGAGAGCCAAAATCCATACCCATACCCTTATAATGCCAAATTGAGAGCTCACAAAGCTACCAATTTGCCATTACCCATCTCCACCATTGAAGCAATTGGGCAAGCAATTGAGCATACATCCCCAATCTACACATAGACACATCTCAAAAACAAGAGAACAATCTCATTTAGAGAGCCTATCCATGGCTCACATTCTCATTTGAGTTTGTCTTCTCTTTGTCTCTCATATATGTTATGTTAGTTTAATGTGTAAATGCTTTCATTGAATTAGTATTTCTAGCTCATTAGATTAGTGTATACACTTACAAACTGACATACAACTATTGTTGCTCTCTTGTATCTGCAAAAGGGAATTTAGGGTCATTTCAATTTGACATTGAGTCATTTGCAAAGGGTTGTAATTGTTTGTAATTGACAATTGTTAAATGTATTATGTTACAGGATGATTTATAATTATAAATTATAATACCATTTTTTTAAAATAGAGTTTATTCTATTAAATGCATTATGTTACAATTTCTTAAAGAAACTAGAATTAATGAAAATCTCAACATGTTAAAAAAATACAATCAATGAAAATCTCAACATGTAAGTTTGTAACATCAACATGATCAAAAAATAATTTAAGCATCTATAAAGGGACAATGAATGAAGGCTATAAATTAACTTCTACGAACATGTTACATAATTAATTAGTAGGTAAAGTCTTAGATCAGAGCTACTAGCCTACTACTTGATTCATGCAGAAGTTAGAACTTGAGGTTGAGACGTTGCTATAGTTGTCATTCCACTTGGACCGACTCACCATGACTATTATTAGAATCCTCCTCATTTATTGCATACAACATTTCATTGTCTGTTGTGTTTTCTTCATATTCACTATCAACGTCAAACTCACTATACATGTCAAAGTCAGCATCATCTTCATTGCTTCCAATATCAGGATATGAACCACTACCACTACCACTACCACTGCCACTGCCATTACCACTTGGGTTTGAAATGTTGGCAATCCCTCTTCTTTGACATTGGTTTCTCCAAATGCTGATAGCCCTATCATAAAAGAAATTTTCTACCTCATACTTAGAATTATAGAGCCTCAGACAATTATCCAAATTTTTGTCTAATTTGTTTCTAACCTTTGACTTCAGGAAGCCCAAAGTACTAAAAACTCTCTCATCCTCCATTGAACCCAATATCATTGTCAAACATAGATCGATAAGCTTGAAATATTCTAGTATTGCCTCTCTCAACCGATTGCTCTCACCAAGGTTTTTTCAAAGCTTTTTTACTACTCCCTTTTCATTTGGATTCTCCATAAGAGTATATTGTTCCCTCATTATGTTTGCAAAAGAATATGATTGATCTCTTAGTTGAGATTTATCTAAAATTCCATTTATAGTGACTTCATTTATTACTTTAGGTTTGCAAAAATGTTGAATCAAAGCCGACATCCTTCTTTAAAAATTAGTTGGACAATTTAGAGACGAATATTGTGGAAAAACAATTGACATTGGTTCGAGCAATTCCTCTGGAGGGAATCTAAATCTGATTTCTGATGAAAGATTGTAGCAAACTCGCTTGATAGAGTCAAGCACAAAGTCTTTGATGTTCTTGAAGTCTTCACTTGTAACACATGAAAGTACCTTCTCTAGTACTGATTCAACTTCACTTCCTACTTTATTGGGGTTGGAGTTAGGGTTGACATGGGCATAGTACTACATTGGTATGCCAACTCCACATACCTTGGCATATACCTCATTGTTTGCACCAATATGTAAAAAGTTTCCAGGATTGTTCAAATCTTAGATTTCTAACCACTTTGCAAACTTTGATCATCTAATGGTATTAATCAGTACAAAGTATCCAGGCTACTACATGTCATTTTACACAGCTTATTATATTCTGAAATGTACATAGCTCTTTGTTGAACCTTTTTTATAATATTTCTCATGTCCTATAGCATGGGGAGAATAGCTGCTAAAATTAAGAGGACCTTAACATTAATTAGGCTTGAATATAGCTAAGGGAATCTCTCACATAGAGTGGATTAGTCCAAGCAATGACGAGTATTCAAACATTACTCGATGTGTTGTTCCATCCAAAGAGATTCATTTGGTATCGTTGTCTTTAAGAAGTTTCCTCCCATCAATAAGTCCTTTAGCAAAGTGTTGAAATTCCCAAACTCGTTTTGAACTTTGACAAAAGTATTGGTAAATCTCTTTGATTAGAGATTCCACTTTACTTACACAACCAAAATTACTAACAATTTCAAAAGCTAGATTCATTCAATGGGCCATACAATGAATGGGAATAGCATAGGGTGCAAAATCATTCATGATCTTTTTGCAAAGACCACCTTTATGACCTTGCATAACTGAAGCTCCATCTGCTCCAACACACACCAACTTTTTACCAATCTCCATGCTATCCAAACCTCTAGATTCAATTAGAGTAGTCTTTAATAATTCATATAAATTTTCAATTGTTGCACTATGATTCAATTTAGTAACAGATAGTAGAAATGATTGACAACAAAGATTATTTACAATATAAACATGCATGCACACCTAGAAAGTATTATCAATTGTTGTAACTTCATCTAGAGACAAAGCAATGAAATTAGAGTCTTTAATATTTTCCTTCATATCTTCTTTTTCAACTTGTACAAGACATCTAACTCATTCCCACCCGTTGTTTACTGACCACTGATTATTCAGATAGTTTCGAGTTTTCAAAAAGGACAATAAGGCAAGAATTGAAGGGTAGTCTATCATAGGACATCCTCTACTCAATATATAAAACATCACACTTAATTGAACTACTTTTCTCATATTTTGCACTTTCATTGCTTTCCCAATGAAATCTTCAATCGAACCTTTTACTGTAGAATGTTGCTCCTATAATTGTTGGTGTAATTTGTATATTTCAAAATTCTTGATATTCAGATAATTCTCCTTTGTTTTCTAAGTTAGCATGGATTTTTCAACTCCATCTATAGTTTCCTTCTTGTAAACTTTACTAACATGCTTTTCTATGGTATCAATTTTAAGCTACAACCTCTTCTCCTTCTTTGTTATCTCTATGCAAATCTTACATCTACATTCTGTAGGAGGCTCACCATCAATTGGATTGGGCATTCGTTCAATGAACCAGTAATTTTCCACCCATTCTAACTAAAAATTTCTTTTGGACAGATCCTAGTGAGATCGATCTTTTGTCGATTCTAATTTTCTTTTCCCCTTTTGTGCATGAACACGATTTATGGAATCAGTTTTGGTTTTCTCACTTGACTAGTTCGAGACCAACTCCAACTCTATAATCTTAGTTGTGACTCCCTACTCAGGGGAAGTGCCTCCAAATCATGTTCAAGTTTTTCATCGACTAAGATATCAGGTCCACCAACTGGAACTTCAATACAGTCTGAGGGTCCAACTTGTGATGAATCTCCTTTTTCAATAAGTACTAGAGATCTAACTTGTGAATATTGTAGGTTTCCAACATTTCCACCACCAAAATATGCTACTATGGTTCTGTGTTTTGGTAATGGTGGCCTCTCTTGGCTTTCAGGGATCCTACCGAAACCCCTATTACCCCTCTTCTTCGACATGGAAAACTGATAAAGGCTGCAAAAAATATATCAACTTAGTTGTTGAACAAAAGACTCAACTACTTAGACTACATATAATAACAATAATACCATTCATTCTCAAAAAATGGGTACTACTACTACAGTATTACAGTCTACGGTACTACTCAATATAATTCACAAACCTATAGGCTATATTAGCAAGTGAGATGTCCAGTCACCAGTGGACACTAGACTGTAAAACTAAAAAAATAACTAGTACTACTATTGACATTAAAAATAAATTAAAAATCACTTGCCTTTTACAAAAACTAGGGTGCACGAGTCAATGGCCAATGCACTCTGCACTCTAAAAGCTTGGCAGCAATAAGAAATGCCAGTCTCTAGACTAAAAAATAGTGAATTGTGTAGAATAATAATATCTTATAGTCCAATCTAGGTTGGCGAATTAGGTGGGATTAACAAGCGGGAATGTCAAATGCAAGTGAAATGCACCTTCCTATGCAAGCCCATAGTAGGAAATAGTTGGCTAAATGGGGTTGGTGGTCGACACACGTCAAGAAAATGGTTGGCAACACCCAATCCAAGGGAAAATTATTTGGTTGTAGTAATGGTGAAAGAACGTGGGCCAATAAGAAATACGAGGCAAAGGCTAGCGATATGTTTAAAATAAATGTATCCAAAATGTATATTACATTGGCGATTGGACTGATATTTTTGACCAATCATGTGATAACTACTAGGTGACTACCCCAAGTGTTGGACCCAAATCCGATAAATATTTGGTGATGCAGTTGACCTGCGTTGCATGCGCTATTTGCCAAATGACAATTGACCCGTCAAATGAGATTGCCAAAAGGAAAGGATTCACCACTAAAGTAATCTCTGCTACTTAGCATCGCATCTTCCTCTTATGTTGAGCATCATTAGTATTTTTATATTAAATTTTGTTGTAAGTTATATAATTGTTTTCCAAATTGTAATGGTTCTTACTTGACATTCAAGTATGCCACTTGGAAATTTTATTAAACTTTGTTTTGTCTAAAAGGAAGAAGAGGTTGATGGTTCCTTGGTCTACTGGTGAAGTTGAATGGCTTACAAAGAGCCTACTAGGGATCAAGTCTTGCTAAGTGCAAGGCTCTGACACCATAAGGGATGAGGCTATGATTGTGCCTCCAGGTGATTTTGACAACATGGATGCCCCTCAGTCTTTGGCTCTAAGACAAAGAATTTTTAGGCATGTGTGGTCCCATATTGGGTTCCTAAATCTTCAAGTGGTGGCCTTCATTGGTTGGTAGCTCATAGGCCTCATGCCTTGCTAGGTTGCCTCGCAGGTCTGATCCCTCCATCGAGAGAGAGAGAGAGAGAGAGAGAGAGAGAGAGAGAGAGAAGAATGTGAATTATTTATTCTAATAATTATTGTTCATCAGAACTATACAATATATAAATGGGTTCAAATAATTTTGCATGTATTGAGTTAATTAAGGGGCTTGTGTGAATCTATTATTTTGTTTAGCAGTTTTAATAGTATCTAAGAGTGTTGCATCCTCTTGGCTCTATATAAGTCACAATAATTTTTTGTTATTATATTTTTTGAAGTTGTGGAGCTATATGTTACTATTGCACTAGGTGTACCAGTCTTGAGTATTACATATATTTTTTGTATTACATCAAAGGCGTATGTGTTTAGTTGGTTCTATTAAAAAATATAATTATTTTGGATAATATAAAAGGTAGGTTGATTGATTTTCTGATTGTAGACATCAATCTTAAGCAAGAAGTCTTGAAATTAGTTTGAGAATTAAATAAAGCACAACTTTTTCAGGTGTGATTTGGTTTATTCCTTGAGTAGAAGGATTTTCCCTGGGGTAAAAAAAGGAGTCATATATTTGTGTTCTTTTTCTTTTTTGTATATCAATTTCATATTATTCAAGTTCAAAATTTTAAGAACTATTACATGAAAGCCTCTCCCTCTCTCTTTAATCCACTCTCCAATCTACCTAGGTTTTTCCCAACAATTGTTGTAACACTAGGCACAAAATAAGGAAAATACCATAAAAACCATCATCCTAAAGGGAGTTCAATATTTGTTTTAAAAAAAATTAGGGGGAGAAGAATATAATAATATACATACACCTTCCCATGAAAGCAGTGTTAAGACTAAGGATTTCATCAATGAATCTCTAAAAGGAGGCCAAGGTAATAGTAAGCATTGTTAAAGAACCATCAAAAGAAACCCCACAAACCCACATACGACCCTCTAGGAGTCAACACAAGGGTTTAAATCACCAAGATTAATAATAGCATCCTAGCCACTAAACTCTTGAATATCATCTTAAAAAGGTTGTACAGCCACATAAAACCAACAAGAACAAAAACCAACAATGAGAATCCAAAGGACTTCAAATAAAAGGCTCAAACCCCAACAAAGGTCATGCCTATAGAGCCAAACATTTTTGCATTAAGGAGAAAAAACCTTGAAAGGATAGGCATGGTCCATGTCAAGGGAGGAACAAGCCCAATTTATCACAACATTCCACACCAAATCACTCACTATAGCCGTTGAATTATAGGAGATGAAGATGGAATAGACTAAATTAGAAAACAAATAACTATTCTAATCAAAATAAGTATTTCATCTACCAAATATTTGATAGAGATTCAACTCTTCATAAACACATCATTACATTATGTCATACACACAACTTCATAGTTTCCTTAGCTACTACTCTTATAACATAATAGAGCTATTACTCTTTACAACTCTACTAAGATGGACTCAACTCAGAGTAAGTACCATTTCATATTACATTATATTTATAGCCAATGTGTGAAGGTTAGCATTAAATCCTTAGCCTACATGGTATCTTTGAAGATATGTTAGTAATGAATAACATAAAATATCTAGAATGTCATCTAGGTCCAATAGATGAGATAAACACTACTTTAAATACCAGAGGTCATAAGTATATTGGATGGTGGATTTGGTATGTGGTATAATTTGTCAACATGTTGAAATTAATATATTCCAAAACACCCCCTTAATTTCAACTATGCATTTTGATATTTTTTACATATTTTCGTTAACTAATGTTTGATATGTAGAATCTTTAAATACTAGTGATCAAACCTAAGAAATTTCATATTGTTGGTGAAATTCTTTTACCATGAGCTCTAGCCCTCTTGGTAACTAGTCCATTATTAGTTTAGTTGTGAGACGCTTGTATTTTTGCACCTCCCATAGAGTCACATTGTGGGTGCTTGAAGGATCCTTCCTTTGGTGGCATTTATTGGGGTAATATATCAGTTGTTTACATAAATAGAATTGTATAACATTCAACCATATTACCTCCTTAGTCCATTGACAACTTTTTATACTTTCATCTCTTGATCTTTCTTATAAACAACTCTTGTTATATAGATCCATGGCCTTATTTATCAATATGCCTTGGCTTTCCCTTTGGAAAACTCTAGTGGTTGTAGCCAAGTACACTTCTATTAAGGTCGGTCCTTTTTAATTAGCTGCAACATTTCTTGTGATCATTTCTAGTGTCACTTCTCACTAATTGCTTTGAATTCAATAGCTATCACAATAAAGAACATTCTACTTATTTTTATATGCTAGCAGTGTTATGTTCAAATCCAACAAGATGCTCCCAATGCTCAACACATTCATTCATAGATCTTAGCAATGAGGCCAAAAATAACTCCATCATAGTAGCATTCACACAAGACACAATAAAAATAAAAGAGCTTGTGACTCACAATTCATCTTTCTTATGTTGTTTTGCAAACTTTAAATATGTTTCTCCTACAGTCTTTCACTTTCACTCAATCTTTTGTCTCCATGATTTGCAAATTTTGTTTTGCTCAAACTTATGAATAATAGTAATTTTTTGCATCTCCCATTAGGACTAGCTTAGAATAAAAATGCTTTTAATCGTAGAATAAACTCAGATTGAGTGGATTTATTGACCCTTCTCTCTATTTTCTACAATATCTTCATTCTTTCTTAAATTAGAAACCTTGCAACAAAGGGAAACAAGATCTTCTATGAACAACAAATTATTTTGCCAATAACCTTCTTCAACACCTATGTATGCGAACTTGACAACCTTTGATTTAAAATACACCTTCCTCAAGATATTGGACACTCCTCACTCCATTAGGATCATCTACTTGTCTAGGATCTCCAAGATCATCTCCTATTAGCTCTTATACGAATTGTAGGATGTAGAGATAGAACTTAAAGTAGAAAACAAATAACCATAATGATCAAAATAAGCATTGCATCTACTGAACATTTTTTAGAGATTCATCTCTTCATAAACAAATTATTACATTATATTGTACACACAATTTATAGAACTTCCTAAGCTACGACTCTTATAACATAATAAAGATACTACCCTTTACAACTCTACAAAGCTGAAATCAACTCAGAGTGAGTACCAATTTATATTACATTATATTTATAGCCAATTTAAGGAGATCAAATTTGAAGCTTTTGTCTATGTATGGTAGCTGTGAAGATAATTTAGCAATGAATAACATGAAATATCTAGAATGCCATATAGGTCCAGTAGATGAGATAAACACTACTTTAAATATCAAAGGTCATATTTGGTAGATTAGATGGTGGATTTGGTATGTGGTATAATATGTCAACATTTTGAAATAATTAATATACTCCAACACTCCCCCTTAATTTCAACTATGCATTCTAATATTTTTACATATTTTCATTAACTAATGTTTGATATCTGGAATCTTCAAATACTAGTGATCAACCTAAGAAACCTCATACTATTGGTGGAACTCTCTTACCATGATCTCTATCCATCTTTGTAACCAATTTATTATTAGTTTAGGTGTGAGACACTTCTATTTTTGCACCTCCCATTAAGGCACATTGTGGGTGCTCAAAGGACCTAGCTTTAGTGGGATTTATTGGCTTCATATATTGCTTACATAAAGAAATAGAATGCTATGACATTCAACCATATTACTTCCTTAGTCCATTAACAACATTATATACTTCACCTTTTGATATTTCTTATCAACGCTTATGTTCTATATCTTCTGTATTTCTATACCTCAACTCCCCCATTGAAATACTAGTTGTTGTATCCAAGTACTCCTCTATTGAGGTAGATCCTTTTTCATTAGCTACAACACTTCTCGTGATTATTTCTAGTGGCATTTCTCACTAGTTTATTTTAGTGCAATAGCTATAGCAATAAAGATCATTCTACCTTTTTTCTATGCTAGCAATGTTATGTTCAAATCCAATGATATTCTCTCAATGCTCAACACATTCATTCATAAATCTTTGCAATGAAACAAAAAAAAATCCATCACAATACCATTCACAAAAGGCACAATAAAAATAGAAGAGCTTGGAAGTTATAGTTCCTCTTTCTTACATTGCATTGCATTATGTCAAACACACAATTTTATAGTTTCTTGAGTTACTAGTCTTATAACATAATAGAGCTACTACTCTTTACAACTCTACATAGATGGACTCAACTTGGAGTGAGTACCAATTTGCATTACATTGTATTTATATCCAATGTGAGGAGATCAACTTTGAAACCTTGGTCTACATGGTAACTATGAAGATGAGTCAACAATAAATAATATGAAATATCTAGAATGTCAGCTAGGTAAAGTAGATAAGATAAACACTACTTTAAATGTTATAGATTAGATTTGGTAGATTGGATGGTGGATTCAATATGTGGTATAATATGTCAGCATGTTGAATTAAATATATTCCAACATGAAGGCACAAAGATAAACTCATATGCAAACAAGTTGAACCCAATAGACAATCTATGTGTATGCGAAATAGAATAAAAAAACTCTTTTTACTAAAACCTAAGGGAAAAATGAAACCCTCAGACCCTCATACAAAAGGAACAAACCATGAAGCTCCACACTCCATCCATCGCCATCAACATCCTCCTTATTTTAATCTCCACCATCCTCAACTCCCTTACTCCTCGAAACCCTAGCACCTATGCTCCTCCTCCCACTTTCTCATTTATTGCAGATGAATCATATAATTTATTTATTATATTGTTAAGTACTATTATAATCCTTATATTTCATATGTTTACATTTATGTCACTCAAATATTTCAATATGTTTATCACACTTTAAAATTATCAACTTGTCATAGGTGTATCTATTTGTCAATTTTATGTCTGCCTCCTAGTTACCTAATTTTTTGACTTGGAATAATTAGATTGTATCACTTAATTTAATTTATTTTCAATGAAAATTAAGAGCTATTTCTTACAAATATTGTTGAAAATAAGAAGAAATCGCTTCAAAAATCTAGAAGATGTAAACACAAATATCAAATTTTTGGAAGACACCATTTTACTGAAGTTGGAGAAAGAAACAAGGAACTCTTTTATACATATATGTGCACACAACAAGGGACATTGAATGCACATAAGCTCGATTAAATGTTTGATTTGACATGGAGGTGAAGCTGCTGCAGATTTGACACTAACCATGCATCACGCCTAGCTGGATATCATTTTGAACATTGAGGCTGATGTGCCACAATGACCTCACCCCCATCATACGATCAAGACACGCCGGTACAATTATTGCCCTCATTTCTTCACTGTAATTCACCACAAGCTAAAATACAGACCCCCCAATTTGGCTCCAATAATATCTTCTTTCCATGCGAAAATATCCCTAAATCTGTCAAACAGGACAAGGCGGAAAACTCTCATATAATTGTAGCGTCGACAGCCATGGCGACTAATCCAAATCGAGCTGTTTACAGCTCACACTTTCCCTTTTTCACACCGACGCCCCATTTTTTCCAACAACTCTGCTTCTATTCATCTCTCAACAGTGTTCAAATCAGCTTCTATAAGTACCCGCTGCCCCCTATCTTCTTTACAAACAAAGTAAGATAATCCCTAGTATTCGGAAGTTTCTGAGATATGGGCAGCTTCTTCTTCTTCCGTGGGGTTTTTGTTCTCTCATTGCTTGTATTGCTCAAGGGAGGCACTTGTAGTCTGGACAAAGAATTCTATGTTTCCTGGGCTTCAGACCATGTTAGATTCTTCAATGGCGGCCAGGAGCTTCAACTCACCCTGGATCAAAATTCAGGTAAGAAGTTACAAATTCAAGCTGTTTATGTGAGCCAAAATTTGGCGCTGATAAGATTTGGTATGTTTGTTTGACAGGTTCAGGCTTTGCTTCGAAGAATAAGTATCTGTTTGGGAACATTAACATGCAAATCAAGCTGGTTCCTGGAGATTCTGCTGGCACTGTCACTGCTTATTATGTGGGTATCCGAAGTTATAGTCTTAATTTGGTTGATACAGAGTGATTTATTATGAAAAACAACTTATGTTTAATGAATTGTGTTACAGCTTTCTTCAGAGGGAGCCAACCATGATGAGCTGGACTTTGAGTTTCTTGGAAACAAGTCAGGGGAGCCATATGTTGTTCAGACAAATGTGTATGCAAGTGGTAAAGGTGATAGAGAACAGAGGATTTACCTCTGGTTTGATCCCACCACAGACTTCCATTCTTATGGCGTGGTGTGGACTGCTCAGCACATTTTGTATGTTAAATTTGCTCAATCAGTATTCCAAAATCAATTCTTTATATATATAAGATGTTTCCAGCTCTCCAAGACCCTTTTGATTTTGATGACCGGGTTGTGGTTATATTGATTGCAGATTCATGGTGGATGACGTGCCAATAAGAGTGTTCAAGAATAACAAGGCAATGGGTGTTCCATATCCAGAGAGACAAGCCATGGGAGTGTATTCGAGTTTGTGGAATGGGGATAGTTGGGCCACACAAGGGGGGCTTGTTAAGATAGACTGGTCGCATGCTCCCTTTGTTGCGTCATACCGCAATTTCAATGTTCAGTCAATGGCAGCATCATTGGCACAAGGTATGAATGGGGTGAGTTCAGAGCAGTGGAAGAAATTGCAGTGGGTGAAGAAGAATTTCATGATATACGACTACTGCAATGACAAACAGAGATATCCTCTGCCTCCACCAGAATGTACAGCAAACATGTAAAAGTATGATTTTAGTATGCTCTGTATCGTTATAGTCATGGTAGTTTAGTGCAAGGAGGAGATGCTCCGCCAGATAATTATGGTAACAGAGATTTTAACGGGAGAAATCAATTTCATACGTAAAGATCTTCATACAAAGTAGTTTGTGAGAAGTTAGTTCCAATAATCAATATAAGTCTGCGTTAAAGGAGATTATTCAAAATGGTCTAAGGTTTAAGGTTGAGTGGTAAAAGTATTTGGTTTTTATTTAAGAGATTTAAATTTGAAATTCTAAAATAATATTTTAAAGAGTACTTTAAGTTGTTTAAATTTGAGAATCTTTAAGATAAAATCTTAAGCTCTTGGTTCTCAAAGAAATATGTATTATTTTACTTGTGAAGAATTGTACTAAAAATTATAGACATGTGACCACCACAATTTGTATCAAGATTATATCATTTAAAATATTATAAAATTTAATTAAAAGTATGAAAAAAATTAATTAAAACTAAAATTTGCAAGGAGTGTATCATAAATGATTAGAAAATATTAAAAAATAATATTAAAGTTAAATTATGTAAAATGTTCAGATTTCAATTTAAATTATTATTCATGTTATCTTATTTAACAATAATAAATTATAATTATATTAATAAAATAAATGGGCTACAGGCGATTGCTTTTTCAAAATGTATAGGGTTTTGTGATTTAAGTGAGGAAAATTGTGAGTGTTTAGACTGCAATCTTATAGAGGGAGCTTCTTAGATAAATGTCATTTAAACAAGTCGTACATGCACTATTATTAACATTATTCTCCCTTCTTCAAAGAAAATTATCAAGTTTATGTTTTGAATAATATGTATGGTTTGGATTGTGAAGAAATTAGTTAATATATGGTAATTGTAAAAAGGTAAAGTTGTTATTAATACATAACATATAGTTATTAATGACATGACATATATTTTGTCTTTTGGTTAAGGGAAAATGTTTTTTATCTCTACCAAAATTAGCATAGGCCAATAGGATTAGTGAAAAATGTGAATTATAAAATCTTAGAAAATAAAGAAAAGATGTAAACATATGAAATTGTATTTGAACCTCTTAAACTCTATATTGTGATTGATCAATTTAATTAAATGAATGAATTGAATGCCTTTGCCTAAAAACTAATAAATTATAATTATGAAAAATAAATCAAATATATACTTATATTTAATTCAATTTATATGGATGATGTTAATAATTTGAAATGAACATATCTTCTCTCAATTGTTGTGATGATGTAGTTAAAGGTGGCGGTGAATAGCGCAAAGTGAAATCCAAATAAACATGATAGGCAATGTCTATACAGCGACGAAAATGCACTTCCATACGAAGGAGAGGACTTAGTCAATTTTTTAAAAAGTTAGAAAAAACAATGTAAAAGAAGTGCATTTTCGTGGTTGTATAGCCACGAGCAACATGATATGGATGAGAGCATGATTCATTCCTCCTTTGTTGTTAGTCAAGGTCAACATCAACGTCAATCTCTACTTCACAACTTTGGACAACCAAAGAAGAATCTTTCAAACACAATTGCAACACCAAGTGGGAAGTGGACTATAGTGTGAACTCATATTTTAATATTATTATGGACTTTTAATATTATGAAATCTAAACAAAAATTGGGAAAATTTAAAGAAAAATTAGCACAAAAGCGATTAGGGAAATGCTTGAAAAGTAAATGTTCATAAAATTACAACTTGGAAAACTTATTTTTAAGATATATTATAAAGTGTGTTATTTGAAAATTATGATACATAACTAAGTAAAGAAAATAAGTTTTCTTTAAAAAAGGTTTAAGTTGTATTTAAGTAAATGATATAATATTGACATATATAACAAATTTATTAGACAAGGACACGTGTATTTAGTTTTATATATGCAATAAGTAAATTTATTATGTTAAAATGGTCAAACATCAAATCTAGTCTCTTGATCTCTATGTATAGTC
This sequence comes from Cupressus sempervirens, assembly GCA_028749045.1. Lineage (NCBI taxonomy): Eukaryota > Viridiplantae > Streptophyta > Pinopsida > Cupressales > Cupressaceae > Cupressus > Cupressus sempervirens. The sequence continues at coordinate 693,424,086 of CM053787.1, forward strand.
ATTCAAAAGATATTGTTTTGATCATGATTTGATGTAGGTAAAAGTATAATATTTACAAATTTAGTCCATTTTATGATCATTTTAGTAGGCATGTATAAATAGGTAATAAATCTTATCTAAAATATAAAATGTACAAAAAAAAATGTGAAATAAGAATACACTATAAAATGATGCATTGTAGTCTTTAAGGAAAGTATGCACATCCCAAACAAATATTTAAAGAATTACATGTGATAATCCTACAAACTAGCACTTGCACCAAAAGGAGGTGCAATTGTTATGCAGATAGTTATGTATAGTAAATGATAAGTTGTAAATGCAAAGGTCTTGGCAATTTAGAACAATTTGATCATCCTCATAAGAACCATATGCTTGTAAAAAATGGGACCAAAAATTTAATCAAAACCAAACCCTAATATAAGACGCATTAACTCAAATCATAATAATTACTCATGTCCTAATTTTAATTGAACCTTAAGCCTATCACGCTTTAATAGTAATGTATGTCTTACTAAAAATACATTAGAGATAAGATTCTCTTACTAAGTTTACTTCTTTATCACAATTATGTGTAGTGCTTCATCATTATCAATAATAAATGAGTCGATTTGAGAAAAACATTCCAATGACTCATTTTAGCATTGATACAAGTGATAATCATAGTAATGATCAAAGTAAAGTATGTTATTATTGACGATAGTTTCATCCAATGAGTAATCATGCATTTAAGTGAAAAATAAATCATATACAACTTAAGAGAGTTCTCTACCTCCTTCCTAGGAACCTTCTTAAAACTCATCAAAGGTGGCTTGATTTGAGGGGGAGAATTGACCTTCATACCTCTAAAACTTTTCATAAATTGAAGATTGAATTTTAAAAGTAGTCACGCAATAGTCAAACTTGAATTTGTGTGTGTGAAGATTTATATAGTTGTGTGGGAAATAAAATATTTACAACAAGAATGGCTAGTTTTTGTCATTTCCCAAACACCAATTATTGCAAATTCTTTGTGTTTTGAAACAATGAATTTGTATTCTATATGTTATTAGCTTCTTATGAGGAAGCAAAACAATTCAAAGGTCAAGAAAAATGATAGTTGTTCCATTTTGATAACTTGGAGGGAAAATATACTCTTAATTTGGTTGACGCGGACTAATTTTTCAAGAAGACCAACTACTTTTATATGAATTGTATTGCATCTTTCTTTTGAGGGAGCCAACCATGATGAATTGGACTTTAAATTTCTTGGAAACAAGTCAGGAGAGCCATACTTTTTTTAGACAAATGTATTTGCAAATGGTAAAGGTGACAAAGAATAGAGGATTTATCTCTAGATTGATCCCACCATAGACTTCCACTCCTACAATGTACTTTGAACTCCTCAACACATCTTATATGTTTCACTCTTTGATCATTAATGGAAGTTATTTCTTAACCCTCATGACCCAATTTCTTAAAGTATATACCATGGTCAAATCCAACTATACATATGTTCTCTCTACTTTTTTCAAGCAATTATTTTTCAATCTTCTTAACTGAATTTGAATCATGTAAAATTTGTATTCATGGTGGATGATGTGCCAATAAGAGTGTTTAATAATAACAAGGTAGTTGATGTTCCATATTCAGAGAGACAAGCCATGTGAGTGTCTTCAAGCTTATGGAATGGGGATAGTTGGGCAACAAAAGAGGGGCTTATTAAGATAGACTAGACACATCTCCCTCTATTGCATCCTACTGTAATTTCAATGTTTAGTGAATGGCAGAATCAATGGGAGAAGGTGTGAATGGGGTGAGTTTAGAGAAGTGGAAGAAATTGTAGTGGGTAAAGAAAAATTTCATGATATACAATTATTGTAATGACAAATAGAGATATCCTCTACCTCCTCCATATTTTACTGCTGGCATGCATGTGTATGGTTTTAGTATGCTTTGTAGCATTATAGTCACGGAAATTTAGTACAAGGAGAAGATGTTCAACATAATTGTACAATAATCAACATAAGTTGAGGCTGAAGGGAACTATTCAAAATGTCAATATATAATATATTTATATAAAGTAGTTTGTGAGAAGTTAGTTTCAATAATCAATTTAAGTTTGGGTATAAGAAGATTGTTCAAAATGATCCAAGGTTTATGATTAAGTAGTGAAAATATTATATTTTAATTCTAAATATTTAATTTAAAATTTAAAATGGTGTGTGTGGTTGTGTTGATCTCAGATTAGTGTTTACTAATGAGTGTCCACACACTTAAGTCATTTACTTAGTTCACGTCGAATAAGTAGTACATGCCGAGCACAACATGTATATAATAGAGCATGTCAAGTCCACAATGAGTGCTGAGCCACTCATGTGTCGAGTCACTCAAGTGCCAAGCAGACAATGTATGTTGAGTAATTCAAGAGCCAAGTAAGTAGTGCATGCCGAGTGATACAGATGCCAAGTCAGAGTATAGAGAATAGTATATGCCGAGCATCAAAGACTTTAGATGCCAAGTAAGACAATTTTGTTATAGTTATTTGTAATGACATAAATGACTATGCAAACCATTTTTTAGTCGACTTAAAGATTGAATTATGATATTTGGAGATAAGGACGAATCCTAATTTGGATTCCCAATGCATTACATGTAGCCAAACAAAAAAAGGAAAGGTTTAAATGGAAAAATGGATGAATCATGGCTGTTGATTCATACCTAAACCTAAGTCACCGAAGTCTTCTTAAGGAGGACAACCCTAAACTATCTATGTTGTGAAGAAGGAGCGAAGGTAGAAAAGAGAGAAGTTTGCATGTGAAAATAAAGCATTCATGGTGGCTAAGGAATTATGAACTAAGATTACATTGTAGAATCAGTTAAAGGAGAACAAAGGAAATAAATAGTATACAGCAGTGAGACATCCAATCAAAAGGATCAAGAGTACATTAGTATAGAGGTGATATGTCATCAGGCAATCAAGTGCTAACTGCAAGATCAATGCTAAGTCATTCTAGCAAGTGAATCAGTTGAATCTCTTAACAGAGTAGTCCTAACAAGTTGTATTGAAATCCTTTAACAGGGTACTAACTCAATTGTGTGTTGAAGTCCTTTAACAAGGCACACTACTAATAGGGTGTTGAAATCCTTTAATAGGGTGAGACCTAATAGTCTTTGTAAGCCTTTAACAAGGTAGACCTCTCATAGGGTAGATCATGTCTCATGATCAAAACATTGTAATCTTCATTGGATACACTTTATTACTACAGTAGTGAAGATTTGTGGGTGCCATCCCCACCCCAATTTTACCTTTTCATTGGAGGTTTTTTGGGTAATCATATCTGGTGTCATACATTTTTGAATGTTTACTTGCTTTCATATTTTAGATGTACATGACTTACACAATATTTTAGTTTACTTAGTAAAAGTGTGAGGTGGATGTGTGGTCAAAGTTTTTATGGGTAGAAGTTTAAACTACTGATGCACCCCCCACCAACCCACCCATCCCCCCCAAAGTTTACCGTTCCTATTGTAATTCCAACAATATATTAATAAAAATATAATGGCTTTGCCATGTTTGCCAAAAAAAATTGAGTAATTTCTAAGATAAAAATTTAAGCTATTGTTCTCAAAGAAGTATGCATCATTTTGTTTTGTAAAGAATTAAGTATTATAAATTATAGACATGATTATTACAATTAGTGTCAAGATTATATCATGAAAAAAAATCATAAAAATTGATCCAAAATATGGGGGGGGGAAGATCAATCAAAATCAAAATTTGCAAGAAGTGTATCATAAATAATTAGAAAATAATAAAAAATAATGTTAAAGTTAAATTATGTAAAATATATAGATTCTCAATTTAAATTATTATTCATATTATCATATATAACAATAATAAATAATAATAATAAAATAAATGAGCCATGTCCCATTACTTTTCCAAATAGTAATAAATTATAATTATGAAATGCATATTAAAAATAAATACCTACATTTTAATTTATATGAATTGTGTTAATAATTCGAAATGGACAAATTTTCTCTCAATCTTTATGGTGACCTTGTTAAAGGTGGTGGTGAATAGCATAAGGTGAAACCGAAATAAACATGATATATATGAAAGCATAATTGATCCATCTTTTGTTGTTAGTCAAAGCCAACATCAATGCCAATGTCAACTTCACAACCTTGGACAACCAAAGGAGAAGAATATTTCAAGCCCAATTTCAACATCAAGTGGGGAGTGGGCTACAGTTTTAATTCCTCTTTTAATGTTATTATTAAATAAAGACTTTTAATATTATAAAATCTAAACAAAAGACAAATTAGTACAAAAGAGATCATGAAAATGCTTGAAAAGTAAATGTTTACAAAAAAATAGCTTCATAGACCATTTTTTTTTTTAATATATAATAAAGTGGTGACCCTATTAAAGGTGGTGCTCAATGAAACAAGGTGAAACCCAAATAAACAAGATATGGATGAGATAATTAATCCATCTTTTTTTGTTAGTCAAAGTCAACATCAATGTCAATGTCAACTTCACAACCTTAGACAACCACAAGAGAAGAATCTTTCAAGCTCAATTACAACACCAAGTGCGGAGAAGGCTATAGTGTTAATTCCTCTTTTGATGTTATTATTAAGAAAAGATTTTTAATATTATGAAATCTAAAAAAAAGACAAATTAGTACAAATGAGAACATGAAAATGCTTGAAAAGTAATTGTTCACAAAATAATAGCTTTGAAATCTTGTTTTTAAAAATATTTAATAAAGTGTGCTATTTGAAAATTAGGATAAATAATAGTGAGTATAGAAAATAAGTTTTTCAATAGAAAATTTTAAATGGTATTTAGGTAAATAATATAATATTGACATATGTAATAAATTTATTAGATAAGAACACGTGCATTTAGTTTTATATGTAATAAGTAGATGAGGTATTGTGTTAGAATGGTCAAACATCAAATTTGGTCGCTTGACTTCTATGTGTAGTCATAAAAGAGAATGCTTTGACTATAAGTAGATGTAGGTGAAAGTATTAAATTTAAAAATCTAATTAATTTTTTCATCACTTTAGTAGGCATGTATCAATAGATGATATATCTTAGCTAAAGTATTAAAAAAACAAAAAAACAAAAATGTAAAATAAGAATAGACTAAAATATGACACATTATAGTCTTTAAAGAAAGTGTGTATATCTCAGACAAATATTTATAAAATCACATGCCATAATTCTACAAAAAAAAAAATCATAAGTAAAATATAACCTTTCATCTCAACAAGATATTAAACAATTAATAAAAAATTATATGCCAATAAATCCTACATAAATCAGTATATATTAAACATGGAGAAGATAATCTAACATGCAAAATCATTTAGGATAGTACACAAGAAATATGAAAAACTACTTATACCAAAAGAATAAATGGAACTTTATCACTTAGAACAATATAAAAATTTCATTAAATATAGCATACTTTGTTGCTAGGTGATTTGTATATATAAATACAATAGTACATATATATATATATATATATATATATATATATATATATATATATATATATATATATATATATATATATATATATATATATATATATATATATATATATATATATATATATATATAATCGATTCTATTTACGTAATAATCAAATTATTAATAATCATTTCAAAAAAGATAAAATATAATTGACATAAAAATTTGAATTAGGAACATTTTTAACAATCTTTCTATTATGGTATATATAAATAATCATTATAAGTTTAAAACTAGAAAAAATAATTGTACAATCAAATCAACTAATGGAAAAAAATTAAACATTTTAATTTTAATATATGTGAAATATGTTTTTCTTTTAAATTTAAAACTTGACTATTCTAATTCGTCTACATATAAAATAAAGAAATCATGCAAATATAATCAATCTAATTTTTCATCAAAGAAAATGTTTTCATTATCCACACAATAGGGCTATCAACACATGGTTTACATCAATATTATCGATTCTATTTACATAATAATCAAATTGTTAATAATCATTTCAAAAAAGATAAAATATAATTGACATAAAAATTTAAATTAGGATCATTTTTAACAATCTTTCTATTATGGTATATACAAATAATCATTATAAGTTTAAAACTAGAAAATATTATTGTACAATCAAATCAACTAATGGGAAAAAATTAAACATTTTAATTTTAATATATGTGAAATATGTTTTTTTTTTTTTTTTTTAAATTAAAACCCGCCTATTCTAATTCATCTACATAAAATAAAGAAATCGTGCAAATATAATCAATCTAATTTTTCATCAAAGCAAATATTTTCATTATCCACACAATAGGGCTATCAACACATGGTTTACATATAGGTCCATGGGGATGTTGTAGTTACATCATGGTACCAAACAACTAAAATATCATGACAAGTAACTAAATATATAAAAACTAGGTGGAACAACACTTTCATGGTCATACACCTAGAGACCCTCCATACATTTCCACAATTGATCTAGAATTTTTTAGTATAAGGAGATTAGCCTCCAATAGATAGTCAACATACAATATATCATTAGGAAGGTAAATGGGTAGCGATTGTTCCATAACTACCCACATTTACTCACATCTTAAACAAATTCCCTCATCTAGTTCCTTATAAACGTTCAAAAATAGATTTTTCTTCTTCAACATTGTGGGAAGAATTTCATTACACCAACATTCACAAATATTTGCTTACCGAAAAATTAAATATCAAAATAAAGGAATTCAAAATCTAACAAGTGTGACATGTACTTGTCATTAGAATGCATTATAATCTAAGAAATATCCATTGAGTATTATAATAACTAACCAAGTAAATGTAAAATAAAATGACAGATGTATAACAAAATTATTATTCTTTAATTATGTATTATATAATATTTTAGTATTAAAAAATTATATAAGATAACTTTATGGTTGCTTTAATTTTTAGAGATGAGAGATGTGTATTTTCGGAAATGAATATTTCTTATTTTCTACCATGCACTATTTATAGTAAAATATTAAAGAAGATATAATATATAGCATGTTAATCATTATGATTAAATGGTAATGTATTGTATGGTTTTGAAAAATATGGCTAACAGTAAGTATTTAAATCAACTAAATTATTTTAAATATAAAAGATAGTTAACTATATTGTAATAGCTAATAATTTTATCAAAACTGTAGAAATGTTAAATGCTAATAAAACTTCATAACTATCCAAAAATGTAGCCAAAAAAATAAATCAATATGGAGGAAGCCTCTTAAAAAGGGTCCTATAAGACCAAATCAAATGAATGAATCATCATTGAGATATATAATTTCAATTTAATAAATAAGACTAATAAATTAATATATAAACTTTATAAATTTTTGATTAACCAAAAATAATAATTTATGATTGGTTGATAGATGTTAAAAACTAATTCACTAATCGTGCAAAGTGAATATAATATTAGTAGCCTATGGCAAGTACAATAACATGGTAAATATACATGTGTAATTTCAACAATAAATCAAACCTAACCACATAAGTTGCATGAAAAGAAAGATAAATGCTAATGGTTAAACAACTTTCACATAGGGTAAAATAAAATGTTGTCTGCACAGGCCAAATAAAAATGTCACTGACAATAGAAATAAAATATTGGATAATCATCCAAAGTTGCACATTATATCATTACATATCTACACATTGAAGCTGCCATGAGTTATGCTTCATGCTTTGTTTTATGTCTTGGGGGCATATTTTATTTTCATTCTCCCATCTTTGACTTAGATATTTCCCATATACCATGTATGACTCTTATCCGGCCCAATTCTCCATCTTTGTCTTCTACTTTACAAGGTTGTGATATATAATACTTTAACTCAATATGCTCTTGTAGGTGAATTGTTGTTTCTAAAATAAACCTCACTTGATTGCATCATGATATTATTGGTGAACCCATCTATTTATGCAAGAAAAAAGGCATGGAATTACACGCAATAGACTTAGGTTCTCCATCAACAAATGTCCTTAAAAAGGATGATGCTTCACAACTTCCTTTCAAAACTGTGAGGCCTAGGAAAACATCGTCTTTAAAGAATAAAGATATAAATCCTACTATTACTCAATTTAGAAACTTGAATCCATATCAGACAAGGTGGCTTATAAAAGGGTGTGTTACCATGAACGAATAAATTCACTGATATTACATGTGGATCTGATAAAGTTTGAATCATTTTTGTGAGGTGTTGTAAGGAAGCACTTCATAGATATGAGGTTATATCATAAGTTTACCTTACTTTGATACATTCAATGGGACTCAAATGCCCAATGGGTTAGGCACTACTCTTAGCTAGGAGATTGCATGTTCTTGTTGTTTCATGTATGGTTTTTGCTACAATTTAAATCAAAATCATATTTCCCTCTTTTGTTTATAGTGTTGGGAGGTTACACAACTCATTCTCCTTGAAGATGTGAGTTCAACAAGTGACTAGCCTTGATTTGGTAACTCTCTTTAGAGTTGATGCCCTAGTAACTTTAAGTATATACAAACAACTCACCCAAGAATTGTAGCCTAATTGATTGAGCCCAGTTGGTGAGGTATAATTGGTTCCTTTATTATATTGTTCACTAAGGAATAAACATCTAGAGCTATGCTCCAAATGATGAGGCTTTGATTGTGTACTTGACGACTTTAATTTAATTGATAATCCATAATCCTTAGCTTCAATTGAAAGACATACCAACATAGAGTTGTACTTCTATATTAAAAAGGAAAATAAATTCATAGATGATATTAAATCTTGTACCACAATAAAAATATCTAAAAATAAATAAAATATGCAGTAAAGAAAAAAATCTAAATACAAAGGTTTATAGCTCAATTTGTTTGATCACAATTCATTTTAATATCCATCTTGCCCCCTTCACTTGTGATGCAGCCAAACCCCTTTCAAGAAAATACTCAAAATAATAATAACACAATATAGATTTTCAAAACACCAGATTCTTCATTCAACTTCTTCAACTCTATTATACCTTACAATGAAAGAAAACACCTACTTATTACAATTCTGATAATTACCATATTTATCAAATTTTTGGAAAAGATAAAAAAAATTCATTTTTGGTAAATTCCAAAATCCATCCTACGAATCCTAATTTTTTCCTAAGAAAAGACCCCAACTAAGGCCAGATGAATTGCCAACTAATCTATGAAATCAAGTTTATGGTTTCAGACTTATTAAAAAAACAACTTTCTAAAAAACTAGAAAAAAACACAACTCAATTTTAGAGGTCAAGATGAAATTTCAAGCTCCCAAAAAAATGTGTCAAAATGGCCACCTGTTGAGCTGAGCTCATCGAAATTCCAAATAACTCCTCCTCATGCTACTGCCTATTAAATTTCAGCCAAAACCCATATCCGAGTCAAAAGTTATGACTCCAAAAGTTGATACATTAACTCGAATGATAAACAATGTAAAAAGAAGGTTGTTAAAATTTTTGATGAAACATAGACTTGTGCAAAGTGCAAAGGCACATTTGTAGATTGTATTTATAGGTACATATTTTAGCTAAAGCTAGCGGATCATATAGACACACTTTGGGTTGTTTCTTTTGATGAACTTGCCACCTACTTTCTGGGTATGTCTACACATGAATTATATATGCTCCAATTCAATGAAGATGCAAAGATTAATGAAGAGATGGTAATCAAGAAAGGATGTTTGAAACAATTCCTCTTCACTATCTCAATTGTATATGATTCAAGTCACACTCAAGGTTTCTTGAATTTGATGATCACAAAAGTTTGTTCTCAATCTTGATGGAGACAATGATTCCTTGCTCGAGAAAATGGATGATATGGAAAACAAGATTTCTTGAATATACCTTTGTTCCTTCTTCTCTAATAATACTAGTACATACCTATACTTCCAATGTTGATTTTATTTTCAAGTATATTAAAAATACTATATATTTGGTGGATTTAAATGTTTATGCTTGCATTTAGACAAAATGCTAAATTGGTCAAGAAAATTGATGGTATAAAAAACAAGAGTGCTAAAATATACCTTTTCTCTTCATCTCTAACACTACAAGTACATAATTGTACTTCAATCATTGTGGATATGTACATCCATGTTAAAAAGTAATATATATTTGATGAATTTAAATATTTGTGCTTGCATTTAGTTGGGCTATACAATTAAAAAATGTTGAAATTACTCGATCATCTCATTACACTTAGTATTGCAGCAAAAACACACCTTGAACCAAACCCCAATGTTGATGTTCCTCGACTTCCAAAAGAAATTTTTCTATATAAAGGCCAACGAATGATGTTAATGAAAAACCTTTGGCTTCAAATACGCCTGGTAAATGGATCACTTGGGGAGGTGGTAGACATTTTGTATACATTAGGTTGTAAACCCCCATAACTACCTCTATATGTGGTTGTTCAATTTGATAATTACAATGGCCCACCTTGGGACCAAGATGACCCAAAAAATTTATCTGCTACACCTATAACCTTGGTTAATCAAAGACAAATACCACTATCCATGTCATGGAAACTCACAATACATAAAACCCAAAAACTAACACTTCACCATAAAGTCAAGGAGGGCAACTAAAGGTTCAGGAAGGTCCATTATAAGGTCAAGGTAAGTAGGCACAATAGTTGAATTATATTGCATTATGTATAGATAGTATTGTTAACTTATTATTATTACAAATGTAATACTACTTATGTTGATAGTAATTATTTATGTTTAAATATGTTTTCTTCTAAATGATATATAGGGACACATTGGGTAATTAATAATGATAAACTTCTAATAAATTAAGATCATAGAACTAAATTGGATTTGAATATTAAGATCAATAATTGTAAGAAATAATGATTGACTATAATATGAGAATTGTAGTGAGCTTGGAAAACACACCCAATTGAACTAAAAGATACCCCTTTCAATGGGATGGCTAACTAATCGAGGATAGTCCTATGAAACATGGGGGGTCTTCACAAAGGATTATGAACCTCAACTTGAAAGGTAGTTTCAAGAAGGAAGGATGAATAATCTAGTTTCATTCCTCATGACATAGGAGATCCTCCGAGATGCTAGGATTAACCTCAAATAGAAATAATAGTTACATGAAAATATAACCAATATTAGAAAATAGTAGAATGCACATAAGAGAACACAAGACACCAAGATTTTATGTGGTTCACCCAATCCCTGGGCTACATCCACCAATAGAAAGTCTCATATTATTATGATCTAGTGATTACAACCTAATTACAATCTGCATCCCTTACAACTCAATATCGCCACAGGAACCAATTTTTGCATCACACCATATGAAAATCCCTAACCCTAAGCCTTTTTATACAAGCTTATTATTACTTATATAATTAGGGCTAGAATAATAGAAAAAATAGTAGCCAATTCCTTTTAAAATATAAGGTCAATTTTGGCTTCGGGGGCACTACCCCTGTGGGGGTGTTACCCTATACTATGATAAGAAGCACACCTAGGATGCTGCCCCAGGACCCCATAGGGACACTGCCTCTTGACCCTATCTTGGGGGCGTTGCCCCCAAACCCATAGAAATAATCTTGAGGGAAACCATGCCAAATAAACCTCTAAGTTTGATTAGGCTCTACATCACAAAAATCTCCTACTTGGAGACTAATCAGACTCCACAATAATAACCTCCCACTTGGAGATTGATCATAGCACTACTAAACCTATAGCTCCCACTAGAATATTAAACCACCTTGGACTCTATTGTTCTTTTAGTCTATTCAATCTAGAACCCTTTTCACTGCCTTTGTAAACATATATACTAGATTGTCATTTGTATGTATATTTTTTAGCTTTGACTATCCATCATCCAAAACTGACCGAATGAAGTGGTACCGCAACTATATGTGTTTTTTTTTTGAATGCAAAGCTGAAGTCTTTGCAAGATGAATGGCACGTTGGCTATCTGTGAACAAATAATTATCCCTTTATGGGGGTTCCAATTCTTCCATGAAGAACTAAAGCCATATCATCTCCTTGGTTGCCTTTGTAGTAGCAACATACTCTACCTCTGTAGTTGATAAAGCATTAACCTACTGTAATTGAGAAACCCAACTCACTATTGCCTTGGCACCAACTATCAGGATTAAGCCATAGACAGAAAATAAAAATTACATGCAAATATAACCAATATCAAAAAATAATAGATCACATAGGGAAAAAAAACAAGACACCAAGATTTAACATGGTTCACCCAATCCCTAGGATACATCCACTAAACAGCAAGTCTGATATTATTACGATCTAGTGATTACAACCTGATTACAATTTGTAATCCCTTACAACTCAATACCACCACAAGAACCAATTTTTGCATCACTCACTATGAAACACTCCCTAACCCTAAGCCCTTTTATACAAGTATTTTTTGTCATTTTAGGGTTATAACATGTCGGCCATAAATTGGCAAATATTAGCCCAAACTTTAGTGGCAAATCTGTGAAAAGTACCAAAAAAAAATTGGAAACACCCAAAGAATTTATGAAGTATGTATAGTACTTCCCTGATCAGTCACCACAAACTAACAATCTCCCACTTGCGAACTGATTAGACTCCACACTAGATAATAATCTCTCACTTGGAGACTGGTCCGATAGCAATATCCCTACCACATGGGGCTCCTACTAGATCAAACCACCCTAGACATTGCTATTCTTTTATCCTTGTTTAGTTTAGAAGACCAATTGAAGCTGAAGAGGAATTCAACTTCTCCCTTGTGCCCACCTTTGTAAACAAATCTATTGGATTTTCATCTGTATGTATCTTGTCTAGCTTGTCTAGCTTTAATTGTCCATCCTCCAAAATTGATCGAATGAAATGGTATCGCAAATGTATGTGTTCGATCTTTGAATGCACAACTGAATTCTTTGCAAGATGAATAGCACTCTGACTATCTGTAAACAAATAATTATCCTTTTGAGGGTGTCCCAATTCTCCCAAGAAGAATTGAAGCCATATCATCTCCTTAGCTATCTCTATAGTAGTAACATACTCTGCCTTTGTAGTGGATAAAGCATTAACATTCTATAACCTAGAAACCTAGCTCACAACTGCCCCACCAATAGTAGAGACATAACCTATAGTACTCTACCTGGTATCAATACCCCTTGCCAAATCTGAGTCAACATAGTCCTTTAAATTAGTAGTAGAGCCCCCAAAGTGTAAACACTTATTAGATGTTCCTCCCAAATATCTGAGAATCCATTTGACTACATTTCAATGCTCAATTCCTAGATGACTCATATACTTGTTTATGACTCCCACTGCATGTGCAAAATCTGGCCTTGTACATACCATAGCATACATCAAGCTTCCTACAGTTAAAGCATAGGGTACCTTAGACATCTTATCCTCCTCTTCTTGTGTCTTGGGACACATCTCCTTAGTCAACTTCAAATGACCAAGCAAAGGTGTGCTGACAAATTTCACATTCTTCGTAGAGAAATGTTGCAACACCTTCTCAACATAATCAACTTGAGATAGCGTCAATTTTTTTTTCTTCCTATCTCTGCGAATCTTCATACCAAAGATTTTTTTGCTTCCCCCAAATGCTTCATAGTAAATACATGTGCTAACTGGCATTTCAACCCCTTAATATGATCCATGTTAGACCCAGCTACAAGCATATCATCAAGATATAAACATAAAATAATGTAGGTGTCATCATCCAACCTCTTAAAATAAACACAATGATCTAAATGACACCTATTGTATCCATGCTCATGCATAAAACTGACAAATGTCAGATACCATTGCCAAGGTGCTTGCTTCAAGCCATATAAACTTTTCTTCAATTTGCACACTAAGTTCTCCTTACCTTTGACCTCAAATCCCTGTGGCTGATCCATATATATCTCTTCATCCAAATCACAATGAAGGAAGGTTGTTTTGACATCAAGTTGCTCTAAATGCAAATCTTTAGTAGCCACAATACTTAAAATAGTATAGATAGAAGTCATATTAACAACAAGAGAAAATATCTCATCAAAATCAATGCCCTTTTTCTATGCAAATCCTTTTACAACTAACCTAGCTTTAAATATTTTCTTACCTCCATCCTCTTCTTTTAATCTGTAAACTCACTTATTCTGTAAAGATCTTTTACCTATAGGAAACTTGCATAAATCCCATGTCTTATTCTTCAGCAAAGAGTTCATTTCATCTTTCATTGCAGACTCCCACTGAATCTTAGTATCCACTTGGATAGCTTCATTATAACATTTAGGTTCACTAGAATCAATAAGTAAAATAGAATAAAAAGAGGGAGAAAATCCTTTTGGAGGTCTAATTTACCTTGTTGACCCTCTAACATTCACTAGTGTGTGTGGTGTTTGTTGTTGTGATTGTTGCACATCATGAGGAATGGCTGGAACATCATCTTTTGGAGTATCATCGAGCACTACATGATCATCTTCTTTCTTCTCATGTTGCTACAACAAATCTTTGTACAATACTTTCTCATTGAATATGACATCCCTACTTCTTATAATTTTATGATTTTCAAAATCCCAAAGCCTATAACCAAATTTGTTAATGTCATATCCAACAAATACACATTTATTTGACTTAGCTTCCAACTTGGTTCTATTTTCAAAATTTAAGTGAGCAAATGCTTCACAATCGAAGGTCTTGAGAAAAGAATAACTCACCTTCTTACCAGTCCATGCTTCCTTTGGAATACCACAACCCAAAGGAGTAGAGGGACCTCTATTAATCAAATATATAGCAGTATTGATAGCCTCCACCCACATGTGTAAGGGCAACCTAGCATGCAACCTCATGCTCCTTGCGTGCTCCATTATAGTTATGTTCATGTGTTCAGCCACTCCATTTTCCTATGGAGTCCTTGTAACATTTTTTTTCTATGAATATCATTAGTGGAGAAATAATCTTCAAATTCATGACTGCAATACTCACCACCATTATCAGATCTAAGACATTTTAATTTCTTACTAGTCTCATTTTGAACCAAGCATTTCCATTTCTTAAAAGTTTGAAATACATTAGATTTCTATCAAAGTAAATAAATCCATACTTTTCTAGTTGCGTCATCAATAAATGTAACATAATAATGAGAGCCTAATCTCTTAGTTCTTTTTTCCTTCTCAGTCTTCACAAAACTCACTCTCTTTTATTTTCTATACATGCAACTTTCACAGAAATCCATATTAACACATTTTAGACCTTATAAAACTTGCTTTGAATGAAGTAATTTCATACCTTTCTCACTCATTAGCCCAAGTTTGTTATGCCACAACACTATATCAGAATCTACCGCAATTATTTGTTCTCCCTACGAAACTATAGGAACTATTTTTGAACATTCATTTTTCTTTCAAACAATCAAAGTAAAAGGAACAATATAACCTATACAAATATATAAGGTGCCTACTTTCACACCTTTTGCTACTACAAGGAAAGCTTTTGAAACCTTCCAATTTTTATCATTAAAAGTAACACCCAACCCTCATCACCAAGTTTCCCTACTAAAATTAAATTCTTACTTAGCCTTGAAACATCTCTTACCTCATGTAGTAGCCAATGATTCCCATTCTGTAACTCAATCTTAACTTTTCCTTTTCCAACAATCTAATAGGGTTCATTTTCCTCCAAATAAAGATGCCCAAAATTCCCTTGGACATAATCAATGAAATAACCTCTATGAGGTGTAGCATGAAATGAAGCACCAAAATCTAAAACCCACGAATCAACAACACTTTCTAAGGATAGAAGTAAAGCATCCTCTTCAAATTTTTTACTTACCACATTTTTTTCTTGCTCCCTTTGATTTTATGTCCTTCATTGTTCTTTCGAGTCCAACAATCTTTCTTCTTATGCTCTATTTTACCACAGTACCAGCAATCTTTCAGTCCTCTAGATTGAGACCTCTTCCCCTTTGACTTTCCTCTTGATTTTCCACAATTTCTAGAATTATTTCCTCTCTTAGTCGCTCTGCCTCTGATTTGTGCATTCAAAGCACTTCCTAATGTAGATCCACCTGAGGATTTCCTACGAGTTTCCTCATGCATAATAACACTGATTGCATCATCAAATTTTAGGGTACTAGATCTTGAAACATAATTACTCATAGCCATTATTAAGCCATTCCATCTTTCAGGCAAAGAACACAAAATCAAGTGAGCCCTAGTTTCTTCATCGAAATTAATACCCATAGAAGATAACTGACTAGTAACAATATTAAACTCATTTAAATGATCTCTAACAGATCCACCTTCTGTCATTTTCATATTAAATAAATGCTTCATGAGAAATACCTTGTTTGAAGCAGAGGGTTTTTCATATAGTATTGTTAGGGTTTCCATCAACTCTTCTGTTGTCTTCTCTTTTGTAATGTTAAATTTCATTGATGGTATCAAGAATAATCGAATGCTTCCAATTGTCTTTCTATCTAAAATCTCCCAATCCTCATCTAACATAGTTTTTATGTTTCTTGAATTTCCCTTCCAATGGCTTCCATAAGTCCTTCTGATAAAGATAGTCTTCCATTTGCATCTTCCATAACTAAAAGTTCTTCCCATTAAACTTCTCCACGTTTAGCTTACCCTCATTTTCCATTGCTCCCACTCAAATGTGAGACTCTCACTCAACCATGAGACCTTCCTGTAGAAGATCACTAAAAAAATATGACAGTTTGGCTAAAAAAGTGATGACTATTTGGCTTTGATACCGTTTGTTAGGATTAACTTTAGACAAAAATAATAGTTACATGCAAATATAACCAATATCAAAAAATAGTAATCACACATAAGAGAACACAAGACACCAAGATTTAACATGGTTCACCCAATCCCTATGCTACGTCCACCAACAACAAGTCCAATATTATTATGATCCAGTGATTACAACCTGATTACAATTTGTAATCCCTTACAGCTCAATACCACTGCAAGAACCAATTTCTACATCACACCATATGAAAATCCCTAACCCTAAGCCTTTTATACAAGTTTTTTGCCGCTTAGAAAATTATTCCTAGAATAATAGAAGAAATAGTAGCCAGCGCCTTTTACAATATAAGGTCATGTTTGGCTTCAGTTGAAAACCCTTGTGGGGGCATTGCTCCTTGACCCCACCCTATACTATGACAGGGAGTGCACCTAGAGCGCTGCCCCTTGACCTCGTCTTTCCCCCAAACCCCTATAGAAATAGTCTAGAGGGAAACAACATTGAATAAACCTCTAAGTCTAATTAGGCTCCACATCGCAACATGAGAGGGTGAGGGATCTCGATTGAAAGAATCCTTCAAGGTGTATAGAAATATTGGCATTCTTAGAGATCAATTACTACAGTTGAATTTAATAGTCTATGCTACGTATTATTTCTATAAGAAAACTTGTCTTAAGGAGTGGGGCATTATAGTGGTATCAGAACATAATCCTGCCATCCTATGGAACTCGTTAGTCAATGCATTATCAGACCTTAAATAATGATGGAAAAGGAACTAGCCCAAGAAATAAGGAAATTTATAGAACAAACTAATGAGACATTTGAATGGATTAAAAACTCCAATAAGGTACCACTATAAGCTATACAAAAATTAAACACCAATAAGAGAAATGTACCCACTACGTGGAAAATCTCTTTAGTCTTTCAAGAAGAGATGAGAGATATGAAGACCTCCTTATTGATGAGTTTAGCTTCTAGGACCAGAACTTCTTTTTAAAATGGATAGTAGATTGTGAGAAGCTTTGACCGATCAACAAAACATGTGCTTTGGAGGTACGTCTATAATTCTTGTCAGTGACTTAGCCCAACCACCCCTTACATGGATAAACCAATCTATGTATAACACTCAAATGCCAATTACCTTTGGGAGCTATTCACAATGGTTATCACATTGACTACCATATTTCATCAACAAGGTGGCACTCAAATACAAATTACTTTTTGTTGCATGTTGCAAAACATGCACAATGCAGAATCGAATGAACTTGATTGGGAATTACCAATGCAATGTACAAACAAAACACAACACTATGTGTTTTTGAACAAATTGCATTGACCAGTCAATTTACCTTTACTCTAGAAAAAAATTAGTTGGGATACACAATAAAAATGCTGGAATTACTCAATCGTCCTGTTGCACTTAGTATTGCAACAAAAACACACTTTCAACCAAACCCCAATATTGATATCGATCACCTTCCAAAAAACCTCTTGCCATGTAAAGGCCAATGAACAATGTTAATGATAAAACTTTGGATTCAAATGAGTCTAGTAAATGGATCACTTGGGGAGGTAGTAGACATTTTGTATACATCGGGTTGTAAACCCCTAGAACTACCTCTTGTTTAGTTTGATAATTATAGTAGTCCACTTGATAATTATAGTGGTCCACCTTGGGATCAAGATGACCCAAAAAGTTTACCTATTACACCTATAACCTTGGTTAATCATAGACAAATACCACTATCCATATCATGGGCACTCACAATACATAAATCCCAAGGACTAAGACTTTAGAAAACAGCAGTGGATATTGGTACAACAGAACGACAAGGTTTGACTTTTACAACTATATCAAGAGTTAAATTACTAGACAACCTTCATATAGAGCCACCATTCTCCTTTGAACAATATTCTTGAATGAAAAAGAATCCATATACCATTAGTAGAATGAAGGAAGAATTTTGATTGCAACAACTCTCACTATAGAGCAGAGAGGTACAAAGTATCATACTTTCGCTTAATGTATGTAACTCTATGTTAAATTCATTTATTTTTTACTTGGTTTCATTGAAAAAATTTGATGTCATATTTCCCTAATGTACATAGTTATTGTGTAATAGTATGGTGAAAAGATGCCCCTTGAGGTGATGCAATGTGGTTTATTCTTTCTCTTAATAAATGTGACTCTATGTATGTATACTTAATTGATTTTTAAATTGTCTACATTTAAGCAATTCAATATCATCTTTACCCAATGTATAAATTTTTTGCGTAATAGGTATGGTGAAAAGATGCCCCTTGTGGTGATGTGATCGATTTTTCTCTGATTGATGCATATTAACATAAATCCAATGTCTACTATTACTAATGGTGTTTACCATATTTATATTGTATTTAATGTGTATTGCATTGTGTTTACATTGAATGAAACTAATTATTATAATATTTATAAATTGACTATGTCAATTTTACAATCTTTAATTTGTTTTTCTTTGTATATACACCTTTCATGTCGTATTAAATATTTAGTAAGAATATATGTAAAAGCTATCTAGGTACCCCTTGCTCCTTCGGGTGGAAGTGCTAGTATTACATATCTACACTAAAGCTGCCATGAGTTATGCTTCATGCTTTGTTTTATGTCTTGGGGGCATATTGTATTTTCATTCTCCCATCTTTGACTTAGATATTTCCCATATCTCATGTATGACTCTTATCCAGTCCAATTCTCCATATTTGTCATCCATTTTACAAGGCTACTATGCTTTGTATGACATCTGCAGAGACGCCCAGGGGCATTGTGTGGACATAAGCTTAGGGAAATCATTGATATGACATAGAATTGATTGTCACCATTCATCTTAGCTGGTACTACTGGAATGTCCTCAGCTAATGATCAAGACGTCCCCCGTACAATTATTCAATGGAATTCACCACACAAAAGATACAGAGCTTCCAAATTATCCTAGTTGTGGCGGCTGATGCAAATTTCACTAGTTTCTTCTTCCCATGAAAAGAAGACCAAATCTGACAAAGAGGACAAGCTAGAAAATTTTGATACAATTGTCGTATAGATGGCCCCTGTAGTGATGACTCGTTTAAATTGTGTTGTTTACAGCTCAGCCCAAACAAAGACTACTTCATTTTCCCACCGACACCCCATTTTCCAACTACTCTGCTTACATTTCTCTCTTCACCCTCTTCATATCAACTTCTATAAATAATCCCTTTTCCCCTTGCTTTACAATCAAAATAAGTTAATCACTGCTCAACGCATCTTGTATGTTAATTTGCTCAATCAACATTCCAAAATCGATTCTTTGTATACCGCAATGTCTATGTTCAGTCTATTGCGGCATCATTAGCAGAAGGTATGAATGGGGCGAGTTGAGATGTTCAACCAGATAATTATAACAAATATTTTAATGTGGGAAAATAATTTCAATAAGATCTACATAAGTTTAGGCTGAAAAGAATGATTCAAAATGTCCATAGAAGCTAGTTTCAATAATCAATATAAATTTGTGTTTAAGAAGATTATTCAAAATGGTCTAAAGGTTTGAGTTTGAGTTGTAAAAGTATTAGATTATTATTTTAGAAAATTATATTTGAGATTTTAAAATGGTATTTTAAATAATATTTGAAGTTGTTTAAATTTGAGCAATCCTCAAGATAAAATCTTATGTTCTTGTTCTTAAAGAAGCATGTATTTGTATTTTATTTTTAAGAATTAAGTATTATAAATTATAGACTATGGTCACCACAATTCATATCAAGATTACGTTATGAAGAAAAGATCATAAATTTGATTTAAAATATAGAAAAAAAAAAGTCAATTAAAACTAAAAATTGTGAAGAGTGTATCATAATGATTAGAAAATATTAAAAAATAACATTAAAGTTTAATTATATAAAATATTCAAATTCTCAATTTAAATTATTATTTATATTTTCCTATAGAACAATAATAAATTATAATTATAATAATAAAATAAATGAGCCATATCTCATTACTTTTCCAAATAATAATAAATTATAATTATGAAATGTACATCAAAATAAATACCTATACTTTAATTTATATGAATCAAGTTAATAATTTCAAATGGACAAGTTTTGTCTCAATCTTTGTGGTGACATTGTTAAAGGTGGTGGTGGATAGCACACGCTGAAACCCAAATAAACATGATATGGATGAAAGCACAATTGATCCATCTTTTCTTGTTAGTCAAAGTGAATATCAATGTCAATGTCAACTTCACAACTTTGGACAACCAAAGGAGAAGAATCTTTCAAGCCCAATTGTAACACCAAGTGGGGAGTGGGCTATAGTGTGAAGTCCTCTTTTAATGCTATTACTAGCAATTGCACCTAAGAGTACAATAGGTATGCCAAAGATAAATGGAAAATCAATTATGGAAAATATATAAAGAGGAGAGGAGGAGGGAAAATGACATTACTTTGTAAAAATATCTTTGTCTCTCTCTCTCTAACTCTTTCTATAACTCTCCAACTCTTTCTATAACTCTATCTCTCTCTATAACTATTCACATTTCTCTAGGTATCTCTCTATCATCACATAATATAAATATTCTTGTTATACTTCTCTAACGAGTTATCACTCTCATGTTTCTCCTCTCCATATTTATACACATCTCCCTCCCTTTATTCATCTATCTCTTTCCATCACCCCCTTTCTATAAGTTTAATAAGTATCTTCATCTATATTTGTCTTTCCTCATCTCTCCCTCTATCTCTATGTACATTGTATTTTCTTTCCATCCCTACAAATCTCCCCCTCACTATGTCTCTCTATATATGTCTTTCTACCTCTATTTTTGTCTATATCACACTCATTCTCTCTTTTTCATATATTTATATCGTTCATCCCCATTATCTCCCTCCCTCCCTCTCACACACACATACACACATGGATTTTTTCCTTATGTCTCCTCTATATATATCCATCTCTATCTATCCCTTTAACTTATCTCGTCATCTATCCCTTTTCTTATTCACATATCCCTCTCCTCTATATCCATATTTCTTGTTAGGATTAAACCATAGACATAAATAAAAATTACATACAAATATAACCAACAACAAAAAATAATAGATCACATAGAAAAGAACACAAGACAACAAGATTTAACTTGGTTCACCCGATCCTAGGGCTACATCCACCAAACAAGAAGTCCAATATTTTTACGATCCAATGATTACAACCTGGTTACAATCCGTAATCCCTTACAACTCAATACCACTGCAAGAACCAATTTTAGATCACAACTATGAAACAATCCCTAAGCCTAAGCCATTTTATACAAGTATTAAACTCTTTAGGGTTACTACATTTCAGCCATAAACTGATGAATATTAGCCATTACTTTGGTGGTGAATATACGAATGGCGAATCTACGAATAGTACCAAAAAAAAAATTCAAGCTGATGCCCTAAGCCCCAAAGAATTTATGAAGTATGTATAGTACTTTCCTAATTAGTCACCACAAACAAACAATCTCCAACTTGGGGACTAATCAGGCTCTACACTAAACAAGAATCTTCCACTTAGAGACTGATCTTGTAGCGATGTCGCTACTCCATGAGGCTCCCACTAGATCAAACCACCCTGGACTTTGTTGTTCTATTATTCATGTTCAGTCTAGAAGACCAACCAAAGATGGAGAGAAGTTCAGCTTCTTCCTTGTTACTACCTTTGTCAACATAACTATTGGATTGTATTATCATTTGTATGTATCTTCTCTAGCTTTAACTGTCCATCCTCCAAAATTGATTGAATGAAATGGTACCGCAACTGTATGTGTTTAGTCTTTGAATGCAAAGCAGAATTCTTTGCAAGATGAATGACACTCTAACTATCTGTGAACAAATAATTATCCTTCTAAGGATGTCCCAATTCTTCCAAGAAGAACTGAAGCCATATCATCTCCTTGGTTGCCTTTGTAGCAGCTACATACTCTACCTCTATAGTGGATAAAGCATTAACCTTTTGTATCCTAGAAACCTAGCTCATAGTTGCACCACCAATAGTAAAGACATAACCTGTAGTACTTTGCCTGGTATCAATATCCGCTGCCAAATATGAGTCAACATAGCCCTATAAATTAGTAGTAGAGCCCCCAAAGTGTAAATACTTATTAGATGTTCCTCTTAAATATCTGAGAATCCATTTGACTACATTCCAATGCTCAAATGTTGGATGACTCATATACTTGCTAACTACTCCCACTGCATGTGTAATATCTAGCCTAGTACATACCATGGCATACATCAAGCTTCCTATAGCTAAAGCAAGGGTACCTTGGACATCTTGTCCTCCTTTTCTTGTGTCTTTAGACACATCTCCTTGGTCAACTTCAAATGACTAGGTAAAGGTGTGCTGACAACTTTAGCATTCCCCATAGAGAAACATTGCAACACTTTCTCCACATAATCAACCTAAGATAGCATCAATGTTCTGTTCTTCATATCTCTACAAGTCTTCATACCAAGAATTTTTTTTGCTGCCCCCAAATCCTTCATAGAAAATGCATGTGGTAACTAGCATTTTAGCCCCTTAATATGATCCATGTTAGACCTAGCCACAAGCATATCATCAACATATAAACATAAAATAATGTAGCTATCATCATCCAACCTCTTAAAATAAACATAATGATCTGAATGACACTTGCTATAGCCATGCTCATGCATAAAACTGTCAAATTTCAAATACTATTTCCGAGGTGCTTGCTTCAAGCCATATAAAATTTCTTTCAATTTGCACACTAAGTTCTCCTTACCTTTGACCAAAAATCCTTGTGGCTGAGCCATATATATCTCTTCATCGAAATCACCATAAAGGAAGGTTGTTTTAACATCAAGCTACTCTAAATGAAAATCTTCAGTAGCCACAAGACTTAAAATAGTATGGATAGAAGTCATCTTAACAACTAGAGAAAATATCTCATTAAAATCAATACCCTTTTTCTATGTAAATCCTTTCACAACTAACCTGGCTTTAAATCTTTTTTTACCTCCTTCCTCTTCTTTCAACCTGTAAACCCACTTATTCTGTAAAGCTCTTTTACCTACAGGCAACTTGCACGAATCCCATGTCTTATTCTTTAGCAAAGAGTCCATTTCATCTTTCATTGTGCAGACTCCCACTGAATCTTAGTATCCACCTACACAACTTCATCATAACTTTCAGGTTCACCAGCATCAATAAGTAAAATAGAATACAAAGAGGGAGAAAATCTTTGTGGAGGTCTAATTTTCCTTGTTGATCATCTAACATTTATTGGTGTGTGTGGTATTTGTGGTTTGCACATCATAAGGAATGGATAGAACATTAGCTTTTGGAGTATCATCCAGTACTACATAATCATCTTCTTTCTTCTCATGTTGTTGCAACAGATCTTTGTACAACACTTTCTCATTGAATATGACATCCCGACTTCTTACAATTTTTTGACTTTCAAAATCTCAAAGCCTATAACCAAATTCGTTAATGCCATATCCAAAAATTACACATTTCTTTGACTTAGCTTCTAACTTCGTTCTATTTTTAGAATCTATGTGAACAAATGCTTCACAACTGAAGGTTTTGAGAAAAGAATAACTCACATTCCAACCAATCCATGCTTCCTCTAGAATACCACAACCCAAAGGAGTAGAGGGACCTCTATTAATAAAATATATAGCAGTATTGATAGCCTCTTCCCACATGTGTAAAAGCAACCTAACATGCAACCTCATGCTCCTTGCACACTCCATTATAGTCTTGTTCATACATTTAGCCACTCCATTTTCCTGTGGAGTCCTTGGAATAGTTTTCTATCTACGAATACCATTAGTGGAGCAATAATCTTCAAATTCATGACTGTAATACTCACCACCATTATCATTTCTAAGACATTTTAATTTCTTACCAGTCTCATTTTCAACCAAGCATTTCCATTTCTTAAAAGTTTGAAATACATCAGATTTCTATCTAAGGAAATAAAACCATACTTTTCTAGTTGCATCATCAATAAATGTAACATAATAATGACAGCCTCCAAGGGAAGATACTTGAGCTAGTCCCCATACATTGGCATGCACAAGCTCTAATTTCTCTTTTTTCTTTTCCTTCCCATTTTTTACAAAACTCACTCTCTTTTGTTTTCCATGCACACAAATTTCATAGAAATCCATATTAACACATTTTAGACCTGGTAAAACTTTCTTTGAATGAAGTACTTTCATACCTTTCTTGCTCATGTGCCCAAGTTTGTTGTGCCATAGTGTTGTATCATAATCTACAACAACTATTTGTTCTCACTGCTCAACTATAGCAATTGTTCCTAAACATTCATTTTTCTCTTAAACAATTAAAGTAGAATGAACAATATGACCCGTACAAAGATATAAGGTACTTACTTTCAAACCTTTTGCCACTACAAGGAAACCTTTTGAAACCTTCCAATTTTTATCATTAAAAGTAACTACACAACCCTCATCACCAAGTTGCCCTGTCGAGATTAAATTCCTACTCAGCCTTGGAACATGATGTACTTCATGTAGTAGCCAATGATTCTCATTCTACAACTTAATCTTAATTTTTCCCTTTCCAACAATCTAACCAACTTCATTATCCCCCAAATAAACAAGTCAAAAATCCCCTTGGACATAATCAATAAAATAACCTCTATGAGGTGTAGCATGAAAAGAAGCACCAGAATCTAAAACCCATGAATCATCAACACTTTCTAAATATAGAAGCAAAGCATCCTCTTTGGATTTGTTACTTACCACATTTTCCTCCTTGTCTCCATTTGATTTATCTCCTTCATTTTTTTTTCAATTCTAGTAATCTTTCTTTTTATGATCTGGTTTCCCATAGTACCAGTAGTCATTGGGTCCTCTCGATTGAGACCTCCTCCCCTTTGACTTTCCTCTTGATTTCCCACGATTTCCAGAGTTACTTCCTCTCTCAGTCATTCTGCCCCTGCTTTGTGCATTCAAAGCACTTCCTGATGTAGATCCACATGAGGTTTTCCTATGAGTTTCCTCACTCAAAATGGGTAAAAGCACAAATTTGTGTCACCTTTTATAAAGAAACGTGATATCAAAATGTGACAGTTCAACATTAATGACAAAAAAAAAGGTATTTGTGTTTAAAATATGAAGATGATGTAAACTAATGAAATGTGTAGAATTGTATGAATTTTATGCCTATAATTTTTATAAATTTTTTGACTTAGAATTTATTCATTTTATTTTATTTTGAAGTCCCTTTTTTAACTGTAAAAAATATAAGATGTAGTTCCCGTCAAACAAGTATGTGCAAATCATCTTTTTTTTTTCTAATTTGAAAATATTTTATAGATGACATGTATAGCTAGTGAACAAAAAAAGAAATAATTATTTTTGATGTATATTTTCTTTGTTATAAGTACTCAAGTTCGACCTTGTCAAAATCAAACAGTTTTTTCCTCCCGTCAAAACTTCCCTATCAAATCTATACCTTCTTGAAAAAAAATTACATATTCGTGAAGAGGATTCTCTCCTGTAGTGATAAATATAATTTTTTATTTTTTTGATATGATTTACTATTTTTTTTTCATTTTTTGAGAGAGCATCTTCTGAAATGTTGAAATATCGACTTATAATATTTTGAGATTATAACATATTATCACTAATCAAAACACTCAAAAATTTATATAATGATGATATTGAATCTAAGATCTATAAAAGGGTATTTTTAGTTTTTGAAAAAAATTGAGTTTTGATAGAGAAATGAGATTTGACCAAAACAGGTTTTTGTATCACAAACAGTGACACAGATCTATGCTTTTACCCAAATAACACTAATCACATCATCATATTTTAGGGTACTAGATCCAAGAACAGAATTACTCACAACCATTACCAAACCATTCCAGCTTTTAGGCAAAGAACACAAAATTAAGAGAGCCCTAATTTCTTCATCAAAACTAACACCCACAGAAGATAACTGACGAGTAATAGTATTAAACTCATTTAAATGATCTATAACAGATCCACCTTCTGCCATTTTCATATTAAATAAATGCTTCATGAGAAATACCTTGTTTGAAGTGGAGGGCTTTTCATATAGTTTCACTAGGGTTTGCATCAATTCTTCTATCGTCTTCGCTTTTGTAATATTAAATGCCATCGATGGTGCCAAGCATAATCTAATGCTTCCAAGTGCCTTTCTGTCCAAAAGATCCCATTCATCATTTGACATAGATCCCTATTTATTGGCTTTTCCTTCCAATGGCTTTCATAAATCCTTCTGATAAAGATAGTCTTCCATTTGCATCTTCCATAACTAAAGTTTTTCCCATTAAACATGTCAACCCTTAGCTTACTCTCATCTGCCATTGCTCCCACTCAACTGTGAGACTTTCTTGTAGAGGATAACTGAAAAACAACTAGGCTCTGATAGCACTTGTTAAGATTAAACCACAAATAGAAATAAAAATTACATGCAAATATAACCAACAACAGAAAATAATAGATCACACAGAAAAGAACACAAGACACTAAGATTTAATGTGGTTCACCCAATCCCTAGGCTACGTCCACCAAACAACAAGTCCAACATTTTTACGATCTAGTGATTACAACTTGATTACAATCTGTAATCCCTTACAGCTCAATACCACCGCAAGAACCAATTTCACATCACAACTATGAAACAATCCCTAACCCTAAGTCCTTTTATACAAGTATTAAATCACTATAGGGTTACTACATGTTAGCCATAAACTGGTGAATATTAGCCATTACTTTAGCAGTGAATCTGTGAATGGCGAATCTACAAATAGTACCCAAAAAAAAATTCAGGCCGATGCCCCAAGCCCCAAAGAATTTATGAAGTATGTACAGTACTTTCCTAATCAATTACCACAAACTAACAATTTCTTAACATCTCTCCATCTATCTATATCCATTCCTCTAACTCTATTTATCTCCCTCTCTTACCTCTCTTCTTAATATATTTCATTACCACTCAACCTCTCATCTCAATATCCCTCTTCTTCTCAAATACCTCTCTCTATTGCCTTACTCTTTCTGCACCATCACTTTGCACATCTGTCTCTTATTATCTCCATTCCCCTCTCTCTCTCTCTCTCTCTCTCTCTCTCTCTCTCTCTCTCTCTCTCTCACACACACACACTCACATACACACACACACACTTTAATATATATTTTTCTTTATGTCAAGAATAACATATCAAATAATTATATATTTAAATTTAAAAATGCTATTGTAAATCATTTAGATTTATGAATATAAGTTTTCTAGATATCATTTTTTTATCTATATTATCTTTCAAATATCATTTGGAATAAGTGATCTTATCCTTTATGACACTTTATAAAGCACCTCTCAAATTTATAAGCTCATTTCAAGAGAAAAGATTCTTCTCAAGAGGAGCTTTGATTCAAGGATAAGCTTCAATTATTATTCATTATTAATTAAAAGGCATGAATATAAAATCTAGATGAAAGCAGGTGAATGATAAGGATAGGAAATGGAATATACTTTCATATCCAAAATGTGGTTATAATAATATGGGACAATACTCTTTTAACAAGGCAATTGAGAACTAACAATAATTATAATCTGAAGTGCAATATTTTTTTAGAAGCTTTTTTATGATCTAAGAATGAGCATACCATGCTCCTTAGTTAAGGTTTTATTGAAATATTTCTCTATAACACCTAAGAAATTAATAATTCATATATATCATTTTCACATGATGCATTCTTGTACAACATATTTATATATAAATATATATAATTTACTAATTTGATATCCTACAATCAAATATCAAAGTTCTCTTACTATATGTCATGAGTAAACATAATTGTAATACATATATTGAGCTAGAGAAATAATCTAATATGAATGACATAATAAATGGAGGGTGAAATAATTTATCAAATCATTTATGTCAAAGTGTTATAAAATAAATTTTTATTTAAATGTTATGAATATAAAAATCAATTGTGTTGGAACAAGTAAATGAATGAAAAGGAAAGGAAAGGAAAGATGATTTCATAGTTTCCTTCTTAAAGGACAATGAAGTAGTCCAATATTGTTATAACCATTGAAATATACTTCTTTTTTAAAAATTTGGTGCTTGAGCTTTGAATGCACTTAACATATTCTTCAAAAAATTAGGATTTAATCAAAACGTTTCTTTATATCACATAATGCTTTAATAATTGATATACTATAAATTAATATTAAAATTTCAAAAATAGTCCTCCAACTTGTAGAACATAGAATACATAGAGGATGAAATAATTAACCAAATAATTAATGTGAAAGTGTTATAGAAAATCTTTAATTAAATGGTATGAATAAAAAAATAAAATGGTTGCAAAAAAGTAAATGATAAAGAAAGGAAAGAAAAGACACTTTCAATGTCAATAAATAGTAGACCTTTTAGAAAGCACCTAATTGTCAACAATAATTGTAATTTGAAATATATTGATTTTTCTAGAGACTTGAGTTTGAACTTAGAATTCACCTACTGCATCATCAAATAATTAGGATTTAATTGTACAATGTTTCTCTATATTATCTAATAGGTCAGTAACTAATATATATTTTTCATATGATATTTTTTTTACAACATATTTATATATAAAATAGTCATATTCAACTATTTAAAATCATACAACCAAATATCATTTTTTTAACTATACATCATTAGCAATAAATTGATTATAACTTATAGTTCATTTTGATGACATCATAAGATATGAAAATAATCTTGTATAGGCCCTCTTCTAATATGAGATTACAAATCATTGACTTTTCTACAACCATAATTTATGACATTGTCAATTATTAATTAAAAGGCATGAATATAAAATCTAGATGAAAGTAGGTGAATGATAAGGATAGGACATGGAAGATACTTTCATATTCAAAATATGGTTATAATAATATGGGACAATACTCTTTTAACAAGGCAATTGAGAACTAACAATAATTATAATCTGAAGTGTAGTATTTTTTTAGAAGCTTTTGTATGATCTAAGAATAAGCATACCATGCTCCTTAGTTAGGGTTTGATTGAAATATTTCTCTATAACACCTAAAAAATTAATAATTCATGTATATCATTTTCACATGATGCATTCTTGTACAACATATTTATATATAAATATATATAATTTACTGATTTGATATCCGACAACCAAATATCAAAGTTCTCTTACTATACATCATGAGTGAACATAATTGTAATACATATGTTGAGCTAGAGAAATAATCTAATATGAATGACATAATAAATGGAGGGTGAAATAATTTATCAAATCATTTATGTCAAAGTGTTATAAAATAAATTTGTATTTAAATGGTATGAATATAAAAATTGGTTGTGTTGGTACAAGTAAATGAATGAAAAGGAAAGGAAAGGAAAGATGATTTCATAGTTGACAAATGGTTATAATAGTATTGGACTACTTCATTGTCCTTTAAGAAGGCACCTAATTGATGACAGTAATTGTAATTTGAAATATACTTTTTTTTTAAAATTTTGGTGCTTGATCTTTGAATGCACCTAACATATTCTTCAAAAAATTAGGATTTAATCAAAATGTTTCTCTATATCGCATAATACTTTAATAATTGATATCCTATAACTTAATATTAAAATTTCAAAAATAGTCCTCCAACTCATAGAACATATAATTCATAGAGGATGAAACAATTAACCAAATAATTAATGTGAAAGTGATATAGAAAATCTTTAATTAAATGGTATGAATAAAAAAATAAAATGGTTGCAAAAAGGTAAATGATAAGGAAAGGAAAGAAAAGACACTTTCAATGTCAATAAATAGCCGACCTTTTAGAAAGCACCTAATTGTCAACAATAATTGTAATTTGAAATATATCAATTTTTCTAGAGACTTGAGTTTGAACTTAGAATTCACCTACCGCATCATCAAATAATTAGGATTTAATTGTACAATGTTTCTCTATATCATCTAATAGATCAATAACTAATATATATTTTTCATATGATATATTTTTTTACAACATATTTATATATAAGATAATCATATTCAACTATTTAAAATCATAGAACCAAATATCATTTTTTTAACTATACATCATTAGCAATATATTGATTGTAACTTGCAATTCATTTCGATGACATCATAAGATATGAAAATAATCTTGTATAGGCCCTCTTCTACTATGAGATTACAAATCATTGACTTTTCTACAATCATAATTTACGACATTGTCTATGAAACAACTTATTTGCACCTTAGTAAAAAAAAATATTGCTAACGAGTTCAATAGTATGTTAGCATATATGTTAGTTAATTGCATTAATACATGTTAGTAATTTGCTAACACTTACAATTAGCTAACATATATGCTAACATACTATTGTTTGTTAGTAATATGTTTTTTACTAAGATACAAATAAGTTGTTACATACATGATGTCGAAAAAATGTCAATACATAATGCATTAGATGGGATTGAAAATCATGCACATATTATTAAGCCAATTGCCTTGTTGAGCAATTAACTCTTCTAGGAAAGAAATTGTTGTTAAGATTTTGAACTTTACAATGTATTTGAATGAAAAACCATGAGTTGTCTTTGATGTTTATATGATACATTTTAAAGTTAAAAATCTTAACAACAATTTATTTCCTAGAGAAGTCTACTACTCAATAAGGCAATTGGCATAATAGTGTGTGCACCATTTTCAATCTCGCCTGATGCATATGTATTTTGCATTGTTCCGTACTTAAAGATAGAGTTTAATGAAGTAACAACTTTAAGAGGCATTATTTCAACTAATTTGGATGTGTCTTTTTAGCAAACTATTAGACAGTTCCACTACCTTAACAATGCTTCAATCTAGGGTATTTTTAGTGGCTAATATTCGTAAATTGGCTAATTTTAGAATTTTTTGGCAAGTGATTTGGCTAATAATTTAAAATTTGATACAACCTAAATCACCATAATTTTATAAAATTTAGTTCTAGAATATTTAAATTTGCTCACTAATTTATTTTATTAAAAAATTAAACTAAAATATTCGCCATAATATTTGTTACATGATTAGATTTGAGTCACGTAAATATAATATTATTGGATAAATTAAATTCAAATGACCATTAACTATCATAATTATTAGTTACTTTAGGGATATATCACCAATATTTAGTCTTCATTATTGATTTAAAGTATATGTAACAATCATCATAATATTCCTTGAGGTAAAAAAATGTTCAATTTTTATTTGTAATATTTCATGGTCATTAATGAACTTTCTATTATTATTGAGATTCATCAATATTTAATACAAAAAAAATTATGATTTAAAAATAATCACCAATATTAACAATATTAAAAATTTAAAATTGAGATATTCGCCAACAAAAATAATTTTATTTTTTGAAAAATATGAAAGATTCGCCAATATTTTATATCTTTTTTTGGAGGCGGCTTTCTTAAAGTTTACCCTACTTCAATCTAATGCTTCAATATTTTGCATGAATGTCTACAAGACCATATTGGTAAATGTCATTATCATGTGTGTTTTCAATGGTACTCCATAATCACTTTCAAATCTCCATTAAACAATTGTAGAAAGAATATTAGAGGTGATTCGATAAACCCACCACTTGAATGCATTTGAAGTTTCCAAAGCTTTTCATTACCATTTTATGTAGGACTTACACATCTGACCACATTTCATGAATGGCATTTCTTTAAGATATTTTGTCAAATAGTTCACACCTTTCTTTAGGCTGTGACTTTTTTTGGTTAAGTAATTCTCATGTTATACCTTTGTTTTTAGTAAAATAGGTTTTACGAGGATCTTGAAAGCCAAAAGTTTTTACAACATATCTGAAATAGAAATATTAAGAAAAGTCTAGCTACAATGCATCTGCTTATCTAAAGTCAAACCCAAACAACAGGCCCATGACCAGGATACAAAAAATCGGCTACACTAGAAAAAGAAAAACCAACTAAGCTAGTAAAGGCGAGACAAAAAGGAAGTACTAACTATTAATTCTCCATATCTAGAACCTGCAAGGTCTCTACAACTTCATTGGTCTTCTGGTTGTCTGTGTCCTCCTGGTCTTGGTTTTGAGCATCCGCCAGATCCCTAGTTTCTTCTTAATCATCCTCAGCTTGCCCAATGTCCAGACTGGCCTTCTCCATCTTTTCCCCACCAAATCCAGCACTCTTTAATGATTCACCCAGACTATTAATTTTCTCATTTAGGGCATTCAATGTGGCAATCACCTAACTAGCCAAGTTCTGATGGGAGAACTCCATCCTTTGGACCCTTTGTTCAACCTTGGTGATTATATCCTCCTAGTTAGCATTGAGTCCCTAGACTTTGCAATGTTATTGCCTTCCATCCTAGCTTCTCTTCTTTTCATTGCGCCCTTGGTTGCTATTGATACTCTGGCTTCTTTTCCCCTTAACGTCTTCAATTTCATGGAATAACCATTTGATAGATCAAAAATTGTCTATCATGTTGTTCTTTGCATTTTTCAAAAGATTAAGCCTAGTTTCCCTCACATTATCATATATAACAACCAGTGCAGGGTCAATGAGTTCATCAAAGTGGGCTTTTCCATCATTATCTTCCATCACTTGGAGACTCGTTGGCTCCCTAACTATCCCCAATTTCGCAATATTTGTGTTCAAATTCCTCCAAGACCTCCTCCTATTTTTAGTTATCACCTCCCAACTCTCTTTCCTTAGAATATCTAGCTTCTCCTCAGATGGAAAAATAGAAGGGTTGAGGCATGGAGTCTCAAGAATCTGGTCATTGATTTCCTACGACAAAGCCTCATCTGCTTTCCTTTTTTTGGTATTCCTTGACATGTAAGCTAAATCCTCCTCCTCCTTTTCACTTTCCCTCCCCTTGTCCTCCTCCTTTTCATCATCCTCCCCATTCTTCTCTTCCTTTGATTCTATATCCTCTTCTTCATCATTATCGTCCTTCTTCTCCTGAGGCTCAGACTTTGGGGGAATGGGGGTAATCCTCTAGGACTCTGTCTACAAGGAATGTAGATAGAAGGAGTAACTTTCCTTTCTTCCTTAGGGTTTTTACCTTTAAAGGAAGCATTGTCCTCTTCTTCCAAATTTATGCAATGTACATCCTCAGAATCTAAATTCTTAGTTTCCTTAGAAGCACACCCAGTATCACCGAGGGATTTTTCCCTAGTTTGAGTCTTCAAATACTCATAGACTAGGAGGAGTAATCCATCGTGAAGGGCTGGCTTAATAGTAGATTTCCCCTTAAAACCCTTGATACGCTTACTCATGGAGATGAAAAGATAAAAAGGAAAAGATATTTTGATTCCATGCCTAAAGTGGTTAAGCAGAACAAAATGATTCATTCTGGTCCTATCAAATCCAGGATCTAGAGAGATATATTCAATGATAATCCTTAAGACATACCTCCAAAGCTTTTTAATTGACTCCATCTCGTAATATATCTCCACCTTGATGAGTTTTTTCCTCTCAACTTCATCCTTTGCAAAGACTTTGACAGCATTGATCAATAATTTCTTATCTCTGAAGAAGTTACTCCCTTCTAAAGGGATCTCCGTAACGTAGGCAATCAACTCCGCATTGACATGGTGGGTGACCCCATCTATCTTGACTCTCCCATTTTTCCAGGATTCCACCATAATCTTGGTGATCCCAACATCAAATTCATGGAGCTTCTCTAGGAATCTTGTGATACATCCCTTTTCCAACTTATGCCAAACCTTCAGTTTCTTCTTCCAATTCTCTGCCTCCCCCAATGGCTCCCTCCTACTTATCTCCCCAACCATGGTTTTCTTAGGTTCAGTAAACCCCCAACTGCTCACTATTCTCTTACAACCTTCAACCTCTTTCAAAATGAGAAACTTGAAAACATTTTTGGATTTATCAATTTTAATGGTTGTATAGAAGACAACCCATAAAGTGTGCCAAATGTACACGCTATCATAGTTTGATAAGAGCTCCGCATGATTTTCATGAACTCCCAATCTAACGTGCAATCTAGCATATGTTCCCATAATTAATTTTGGATTGGTTTACTACTTCCATGGATGCAGTCTAGCAGAATTAAATTATTCACTACCGCTAGAAAGTTGTCGCCAATGTGCCATGTCATCGCTGAGTTTTTGGTGACCACTTCATTTACGAACCAGTCGGCAGTTGAATCATGGCTGATATGGGTCTTGTTGAATTTATTGAGGTTAGAATTTAACTCCTCAATCACATTTGCAATGGTCCAAAAAGGCACAGAGTGACCATTAAGACAATTTATGATATTTAAAGAATCCCCCTCCAGCCAAAGGTTCTCAATCCTAGAAGCTAGGGCCAGTTTAACAATGTGACTAGCCACGTTGGTTTTTGCAAAATGATTCCTCTGATGTCCAAGTGGGTAGGAAAAAGACACAACACCTCCTGCATAACTATTTTTGATGATGCCTCCACTACCAGCAAGGCCAAGGTTTCCTTTGGTAGCCCCATCGAAATTGGCTTTGTACCAATTTTTAGGGGGGAAAAACCATCCGGCCTTCTATCTTTTCCTAACCCTGTCCTTTTTCCTTTCTCTATTGTTCCCACCTTCTTCAATATTTCCTTCCTTTGTGATGAAAAAATTATCCCTCATTAATCCTTCAATTTTCTCAGCAATAACAAACTTAGGGGATTCCCTGTCTCTGAAAATTCACTTATTCTGCTCTTTCCAAATTCCCTAATAAAACTGTGGAAGGGACCAGGAGCAAATTAACTAGGTTATCATACCAAAGTGTGAGCTTTTCCATTAGCTGAATAATTCTTGGATATTAGCTAGGGGACACCAACTGACCCCAAAGTCCCTAGTCAAAAGGCTCCAAACTTTGGAGGAATAGGGTTAATGAATAAATAAGTGATT
This sequence comes from Cupressus sempervirens, assembly GCA_028749045.1. Lineage (NCBI taxonomy): Eukaryota > Viridiplantae > Streptophyta > Pinopsida > Cupressales > Cupressaceae > Cupressus > Cupressus sempervirens. Next base: position 693,459,841 of record CM053787.1, read on the forward strand.
GATTGTCTCCAAGTTGTGCTTACATAAACTACACCTGTTGGGGATAATTTGACCTCTCTTAGCTAAGTTATCCAAAGTAAGGATTTTTTCTTGAAGCAAAAGCTAGAAGAAGATGTTAATTTTAGGGATAAGGCTAGGAGTCCAGGCCTTAGCCCAGATGGGTTTCTCCATTCTATCCCACAATGAAAAATACCCAAAGGTGACAGAGTAATGCCTATTCGAGTTATCTCCCCAAATGACCTTATCCCTTTTATTATTAATGAATATAGCATTCAGGCTACTCAACAAAGACTTAAGATCTAGGGATATCATAGTCAGGTCTTGCCATCCATTACCAGTTCTATAATCACTAACTTTTAGACCATATCTTTTTATGCATGGCTCTACCCATCTTCCATAATTAGGGTGTTCAATAAGAGGTCCCTGACTCATCTAGTTGTCTTGACAAAATTATATATTTTCACCTTCCCAACTTTCCATTTAGCCTTGGACTTAGCCAAGAATTTTTCCTTTAGGATCCCATTCCATATGTAAGATCCTTAAGGAATCTTTCTCTCATGAAGCAAAAGGCTGAGAGATTGCCTTCGCAGGTATTTTTCAATCATGATTTCCCTCCATTCTCTAGTGCTCTAAAAATGTGCCAAATTTGTTTGGCTAAAAGGGCATTATTAAGGTGTTTGATTTTTGTAATACCAAGGCCCCCATAGCATTTGGGAAGACAAACTTAGTCCCAAGCAACAAGATGATATCTCTTGTGCTCTTCAACCCCTATCCAAAGAAAGCCCTTCTAAATCTTCTCCATTCTGTTAGCTTTCTTAGTTAGGATCCCAAAGAGACTTAAGGCATAAGTGGGGAGATTTTGGAATATAGATTTCACCAAAGTACATTCTTCTGCCTAGCTAAGGGTAGCACCTTTCCAGCCAGCTAATTTCTTGTTGAATCTATCAATATGTTGTTCCAAAAAGATTTCGAGGGTTTGGACCCCAAAGACAAACCAATATAACTTGTTGGAAGGGTCCCAATACCACTTCCTAGGATATAAGCAATTTTCCTATGTCTCTCTAGTGAAGTATTGATGAAATAGACCAAGCTCTTATCCCAATTGATAGCCTGGCCAGAACCCCTAGTGTAAGTATTCAACAAGCCCTTAAACACATTTGCCTCCTAGACCAAAGCATCTCCCCCCAAAAGAGTATCATCCACAAATTGTTGTTGGGTGAAGGAAAATCCACCTGACAATGGCTTGAGACCTTTAAGACTCTAGTCCTATCTTTTTCTCATAATTAGCCTTCCCAAGCATTCTAGCAAAATGATGAAGAGAATAGGGGATAGGGGATCACCCTATCTCAACCCTCTCCATGGGAAAAAGAAATTTGAGGGGGAACCATTAACCAGAATAGACAAAGAAGGAGAAGAGACAAGCTAAAGGATAAGTTTACGTACCTAGGAATCAAAACCAAAAGCCTGGAGGACAGCCTCCAAGAAATTCCAATTCACCCTGTCATAAGCTTTAAACATATCAAGCTTGAGCAAAAAACCTTCCTTCTTACTAGCTTCAAGAGAGTGAATCATCTCATGAACCATGATAATAGAGTCTAGAATCTATCTCCCTGGGACAAAACCAGTTTTCTATGGGGAGATAATTAGGTGAAGAACACTGAGGAGCCTTGTGATTAGGACTTTGAATATGATTTTATAGAAAGAGTTGCAAAGATTGATGGGGCTAAACTTATCCATCAAATCTTCCCCCAAGATTTTTAGTATGAGAACCAGAAAAGTGGCATTGAGTTCCTTCAAAAAGTTTCTAGCCCTAAATAATTCTTGCACAACCTTCACAATGTCCCCTTTGACCACCTCCCAATAGACCTAGAAAAAGAAGGTTGGGAAACCATCTAGGCCAAGGGCCTTATCACCTAGAAGGGAATTGAGAGCTTGAAAATTTTCCTCCAGGGATGGGATAGCTTTCAACATAGACTTGTGGTGGGCTTGAGAAGGAATAGCAAAAAGAATTTCCTCTTGATCAAGCACTGAGAGAGAGGGATCCTTGGTGAGAAGAGAAGAGAAAAATTGCACTGGTTCATCCACTATCTCATCATCCTTGGACAACAAAGTCTATCCTTTCTTGATGCTAGAAATCTTGTTATTGGCCCAGTGTTTTAAAGTACATAAGTGGAAGAACCTAGCATTCTAGTCCCCTTCTTTAAGCCAATTGACCCTTGATCTCTGTTTACAAAAATGCTCTTCCCTAGAGATGATTTTGTGAAGGTTAGAGAGAAGAGACCTTTCCTCCAGCCAATTCTAATCATTATATCCATCTTGCTAAATCTCTTCCTGGACTATACAGAATTGATCGGTCTTCTCATCCTTTCCTTGGAAAATGTGGCCAAAATCCAATTTGTTCCAGACTTTAATATTTCTTTTCACATTCTTCAATTTTTGGGCAATTCTAAACATTGCAGTACCTTCCACCTCAATGTTCCACCATGAAGAAATCTTGGATTCCAAGGTTGTGTGGGAAATCCATATTTTCTTGAACCAAAAAGGGAAAGTTCTTTTCGATCAATAAAGGGAAAACAAAGAGAAATATGAGGGAGTGGTCCAATCCAAATCTAGGGAGAAGGGAGAGTATACAAGAGTGGGATTGCAACCAATCAAGGGATAAAGGGCTCTATCAAGACGGACTTGAATGCATTCCCCCCCAACTCTCCTGTTAGACCAAGTGAATCTTCCCCCCAAGAGATCAACATCCATAAAAGCCAAGTTGTTAATGACTTTCAAAAGGTCTAACTTACTTTCCTGATCTAAGGCCAACCCTCCACATTTATCATCATCAAAGAGGGGGAAGTTGAAATCCCCCATAATAATCCCTTTGTTTATGATGTTAATGCTAATAACCACTAGAATATTAGTTCAGAAGACCTTTCTCTCCCTTTTAGAATTGGGAGCATAAAGATTTAAGATGAACCAAGAATCATCACTATGAGTATGGGACACCTTGCATAGGAGGGCATTGCCTACATTATAGATAATAGATATTTGATAAGCTTTATTATTATAGAGAATCAACACCCTTGCAGTAGCTCCCTATGAGTTTGTGGCCTCACTGCTCATATTTTTGTTGAAAGAGAGTTTTCTTACCACATATTTTCTCTTTTTGGTTTCTTGAATTAATAAAAATTATGGTCTTTGATCTCTGATCATATTCCTAACTATCTCCTATTTGTGAGCCCCATTTAGGCCCCTTATATTCCAAGATATGATCTTCATTTCTTACTTCCAGAGTATTTCTTGATGGTTCTCAGGCTCCCATCTACCAATTTTTTTATGGTCTCTTCTTGCAATAACTGATTCAAATTTTTCCTTCCTGGAGTCTTAGGTTTAGCCCCCAAATCACCCTTAACCCTACTTCTAGTTGTCACTAGTGACAAAGGAGTTTTATTACAATTATTCTTCTTTCTTTTAACCAAACTCTAGCCATTTATACTATCTTGAGAGCATCTATCAATCCAATCTTCCCAATGTGATATTTGATCTGGAGAAGAGTTGTTAATAAGTTCTAAGATCTTTTTCCCCAAATCTTTGGAAACTGGCAAAATCTTGAGAGGAGCAACAAGACTTCCCACCTAACCAGACCCATCACCGATAAATCTGTCATTTAGATTGTGATCCTCTGCCCTTAGGAGATCAGCAGCACCATTATTCGGGGGTTCTGGGTCAGTGAACCTTGTAATCTCCAACCAGGGGGTCTCTTGCCTTCCTACATTTTGCTCATTCTTAATCAGCACAATGTCTCCTACCTCAGTTGTGGCATCAATAGTTGGTCCCTCCACTGTAGGCACCTTTGGATCACTACTGTAGACTCTATCCTACTTATCTAAGACAGAGTGGGTGGAACCTTTTCCACTAACATCTCTTTGAACTTATTCATGTCTAGTAGCATTCTTCTTAACCTCCCTGCCATCCTAGATCTTGGGCTAGTTAGCAAATTTGCATTTCTAGATCAATTTCTTCTTTCCCTTGATAGAAGTGCTAGTGGGCTTAGATTTCTTCTTTACTTTATCAAAGGTAATAGGAGCCTTACTTTTATGCTTCATAGCTCTTGGGCACTAATTTTCCTTGTGGTCAGCCTTCAGACAAAGGAAATAGGCAAAAGGCACAATTTCATAGATTAGTTTTTTAACATGCACTCCAAGTTTGGAGTGAAACGTCACTATTTTAGGCATCTATGTGCCTTCCCTAACCCCTACGCAAATGCGAGCATAATTGAGATGTCTTTTAGAGGCTGTGATTGGATCTATAGACAAAAGTTCTCCAAAAGACCTAGCTAAATCCACAAAAATATCTTCATTCCAAAATTCAAGTGGCAGTTCGAGCAATCTAACCCAAACAGGGGCTTGAATGAAAAAATAGTCATTTAGATTCTACTTGGAAGACCACCTCTAGAGGACCAGAGTGGAACAACCAATAGGCCATTGACCTTCACAAAGAATGTTAAAGAGATCTTCCATTCAAGTGAATTCAAAAGATAGAAAACCCTTAGCCATGGTCATGACCGAAACTTGGCCTTTAAGAGCCCATTTCCTCTAAATAAAAGACTTCACATCATCTATATTAGGTCTAGGCCCTAGAAATTTACCAATCAAGGTAGAAGCCATTGATTGAACGCTATGATCGATAATTTCATCTGAGATGGAAATGGTGCAAGTACCTTTCTCCAACTCAGTAAGAATCTTAATAGGCAGGAAAGAGGACTTACCTGAGGGCTTGATCCCAAAAATAGATGACCATTTGGCTAACTGGCCCACTTTGGGAACCAAATGAATCTTCACCACTTCCTTGGGGGGAGCATATGGGTCCCCATTCGATTTCTCTGACTGATCCCCTATACAAGACCCCTGGCCATCCCCCTTCTACAACCCGTGCTCTAGACCAAGGTTCTGATTCTGACACTCTAGAGGAATCTCGCCCTTCTCTAAATTCAAATTTTGAATCCCTCCACTTGTGCTCACCATGCGTAATACTTTCAGTAAGTATGTTATGCCTTTTTTGCCAATATAATCCATGAAATATTATTTGAGAAATTATTTCCTATAAATTAGATGCTTCCATACTTTCTGATTGTTGTGGCTTTTTGTTGAATTATGTGATATAGATCAGTTTGAGATGACATTTTTATGGAAATTGTAATCATTAAGTTTTCTTCTAGTGCCCTCTCCTAAATCTTTGAAGTCTCCCCAACGTAACTTGTGCTCTTCTCAACTTCATTGACAACATCTCCTTATGGAATTCTTTTAAATAGGCAATGTTCTTTTCACATATTCACCATGGTATGTGCACTTACAAAGTATTTTACTATCTTGATCATTTCATTTCAATTGCATGTATTGGAAGTGCTACCCCTTCATTATTCGGCAAACAAAGGAATAATAAATATCTCCAATAGAGGAAATTATCTCCTTATCACTCTATACAGCCTTAATCATATCAAAGAGTATTTGAACTGTATTAAATCTAGGCATTGAATGTTTAGTTTACTTGCACTGACAATGTGTTATCATCTTTAGAGATTTAGATAATTGGTTGTCAATGAAGTCAGATTCGTAGTGTTTGTTGATTTTCATCCAAGGAGGTTTTAAAGAAGTAAAAAAAGAAATCAATGATCATGATTTATTGGATGGTCGTCCACTATTTTTAACCACTCTCAATTGTGGACACAACTATCCTTCCTACAAATTACACCATTGACTAAATTTCAAAAAAAATGAAAACACAATGATTTTTTTTTTTAAAATTAGCATTTGATCTTCATGATCTTTATATTTTGTGATCGAAAAAAAAACAAAAAAAATTGTGTTTGACCATTTTTTTGTCTTTGGTGCATTTTGTCTACAAATTAGCTAGCGCCCTCAACCCTTGATGGACAAAATTAGCTTCTACATCTCATATAGGGGAATCCCTTCAACATAATTAAGTAAAGACTTTTAATATTATGAAATTTAAACAAAAGACAAATTAGTACAAAAGAGAAAATGAAAATGCTTGAAAATAATAGATTTTACTATTCACAAAATAATAGATTTGAAGTCTTATTTTTAAAATATTTAATAAAGTGTGCTATTTGAAAATTATGATAAAAAATAGTGAGTATAGAAATAAGTTTTTCAATAAAAATGTTTAAGTGGTATTTAAGTAAATAATATAATGGTGAAATATATAATAAATTTATTAGACAATGACACATGCATTTAGTTTTATATGTAATAAGTAAATGGTTTATTGTGTTAAAATTGTCAAACATTAAATCTATGTGTAGTCATTTTATTTCTATGTGTAATCACAAAAGAGAATGTTTTGATTATAATTAGATGTAGGTGAAAGTATAAAATTTATAAATCTAGTTTATTTTGTCATCACTTTCGTACGCATGTAGCAATAGGTGATATATCTTAGATAAAGTATAAAAAATACAAAAAACTAAAATGTAAAATAAGAATACACTAAAAATGACACATTATAGTCTTTAAAAAAAGTATGCATAACTCAAACAAATATTTATAAAATTACGTACCATTATTCTACAAAAAAATATTTGTTTGTAAAATATAACCTTTCATCTCAACAAGATATTAAATATTTATATGTCAATAATCCTACATAAACCAATATATACACAAGAGAGAAGATAATCTAACGTGCAAAATTATTTAGGATAATACACAAGAGATATGAAAAAATACTTATACCAAGAAGAATAAATGGAATTTTATTACTTATAAGAATAAATGGAACTTTATCACTTACAACATTATACTTCATGTGGTGAAGAAGGTATGACTCCATTGATAAATGCTTTGGTGCAAAGATGGGTGTTGCTTCTCTCAAGGGTGGCCTAGGTCTTCCTCTTTGTTTTTACATTCACAACTCGAATGGAGGTGGAGCAATTTCCTATTGAGGTGGAGATCATATTTAGGCAATGGGAAGTAGAGGAGACTCTCATTGAAATGTTGTGTACATGTGCTACTTTAAGTAGCTTGGCTAGCAGAAGAAGGGGAAGCAATGCTTACCTCTGGGGATTGATCTTCCTCCTCTTTGCTCCTCTCATTTACATTATGATGTGGGAGTTTTTGGGGGGCTACAAGACTATTGACTACATTTTCCAAAGCTAGATGTTGATCTTTGCATGGACCCATGGTTGGAAGATATGTTCTTTGTTTGTTAAGGTTGGAGGTATAGTCTTGTTTGGTCTTATATTTATTTTAGGATTTTTATGGATGTAAATGGCTTGAGTTTATCTCTTTGTTGTGTTGATGATTTTTAGTTTTTCTTGTCCCTTTGATCGAGTGATTGTTGGAAGTTTTGAAGGGCACACTGTAGTCCTTCATTGTTGTTTTTGGTTTAAGTCTGAAGCTATTATGGGGGCTTGTCACAAGATTTTCAGTGACAACACTAATCATGGTCGATGGATCATTCATTTGTGGACCTTTGTCTTGGACAGAGAAAGATCTAATCTTATCGCATCTTTCACTACTAAGCACTAGTAATGTTTTGTTTTTGAAATAAAAAGTGACCAAAAACAAGGGGGTCGACCCTTACAACCAAAAAGCTGGTAACCAGCACATTACCAAAAAGAGACCAACAAATAACCTTAACAAAATGAACTAAAGTTTTTCTAGGCCATAGTAAAACAAATGCATGTTACCAACTAGCATTATATATAAACAAACCACCTAAACTATAGTAGCAGTCTAATAAGTCTATCATACTACGAGAGTTTATTATAAAAACTATTGACATAACCATGCCTACTCAAGTTTGAGCAACTGCTGAAAACCAACAAAACTAGAACCAACATATAAACATAAACTTTTGGATCCAAGGATCCCCAAAAACTAGAAAACTTAATTAACAGTTTTCTCCTTTCCCTTTGCAGCGAGTAAAATCCATGCCTAGTCATCCACAAATTGGAGGGTAGTAGCAGCAATGTGGGGAAGAACCCTTCCTCTAAAGATTTAACCCTCATTTCCAATTTGGCATACGCCTTCAATTGCTCCTTTGTCTCTTCCTTATTATCTGCTTCCACCTTCATAGCTTCCTCTTTAGCATTTTATGCTTGGTTATCATCCTAAAAAACCCTAGGGTTAGTAAAAACCTTAAGTTTATCTTTGGCTGGGGAGGATAAAGTGATGGGGAAAGTGTCCACTTTTCTGCTATCCTCACATAAGGTAATGGGCTACAGAGTAAAGCTGGCAGGGACATGGGTTGTCTCTATGTTAGCAGCATTACCAGCTGCCACTTGAGTGTTATTCACATACAACTAGGCATTTCCAATAGAATTGTCCACCGAGTTAACATTTTTTTCTACCTCCTCCATTCCTTCTTCTCCTTTGGAATCCTCCTCATCCCCATCTTCTTCATTATTTTCTACTCTCTCTTCTTTAGCTTCTTGAACCCTGAACCTATTGGATTTTTTTTTGTGTCTTGCTTGGGATTGAGCAATTCTCCTAAACCTTCTCCTTGCCTTTCCCTCAGTCTCCTCCTCTGAGTCCTCCTCTTCCACCACCACAGTTTTTTCCATTTTAATTTTTTTACTACCCTTTTGTTCCCCAATTGTATCAAGTTTTTTCTTCTTCTTATTTTCATGGCTAGGGGAGGGTCATGGGGTATGAATTTTTGTTCCAATACTAGTACTCGAGGGTGAATTTTGATGATGGCATTGGTTTTCAACCACCACCACCCTAGGGGGACAAAGGGCAAGGTGGATTGGTATAGGAGAAAGATAAGGCCTTGGTGGATAATGGTAAAATTTTGCCCTTTATTTCTTTTTTCCCTAACATCACTGACCATATCTTCAAGAGAATGTAGCAGAAAAATGGGATAGAAATGAAATCCCTAATCTTGAAATGATTCAACAAAGGGAAGTGATAATAGAAGTAAACATCAAACCTGCCCTCCAGCATCAGATATTTCATAAGAACTAGGCACACATCATCCCATGGAGCTGGCATTTTGTCCCTCTTAAATCCTCCCCTATAACGTACTAGTTTCTCACTATCCACAAAAAAACTATTCTTACTGGCCTCATCCGTAGTTTTAGTAACCTTCTTCCATTTCTTTCCTCTCATTGAAAGACCAATAGCCATGGCTATCACTTTTGGATTCACTTGAAAAGTGATTCCATTAATGGTGATCTTGCAGTCGTTCCACCCATTGATAAACTGAAGGGCACAATTGTCATCATACCTTGCCATCAACTACATGTAGGGAAAAAAGTCCCCCTCCAAAAAAAACTAGGTGGCCATCCTATCTTTGAAGTTCTCCATTTTCATGGGCTCCAGCCTATTCAAGTCCCCTCCCATATCTATCTTGCCAATTTCCTGTTCCCCCACATCTCTAATGTGCATCTGAACCTCCTTGATTGCAAAAGTACTACACCTACAATCAACCCTGAGTCTTTCAACAATAAGTAGAGAAGTTTTATAGTCCTGTGCTTGATACACTTCAAAATCCCTATCGAATTCATTATGGGATTTGTGAATGTATGGTATCATAATTTTAGCACCATGAAATCTTTGACAATCTGATAAATGATATCCTTTGTACTTTTAAATGGGGATATATTTCAATTTTGCAATGTGTTACCATGATGATGAAGTGACATTCCTCTTAATTTGCATTCACTCATATTTCCATCAGTACGGCCACATCTCCTCATTTCCCTAAAACCTTTCTTAATTTTAGCACACTTCAACTCATGCATGCCAAATTTGGCTCCAGTGTTAAATATTAAAGACATTATTACATAATACTCCATCTACTTTTCTTGCTTATCAAGGATTTAATGTCTTCGTTAAGATTCTCCATATTCCTCCAACACGTGAATGTTGTAGATTTAAACCCCATGGTAGCTGTCATGTCGGCCACTTTATTTCCTTCCCTATAGATGTGCTACAGGTGGACTCTTTCCATCCCATCTAAAATATGCTTGATATCCATGCTTATAGTCTTGATATTCCATCCTGGTTGGGACACCCCATTAGCCAAGTCAATGATTAATTTGGAGTCCCCTTCTATTGTTATTTCCTTGATTTGCCTTTCACAAATCAGTTGTAGCCCCTAAAACAAATCCATTGCCTTAGCTAAATTATTACTTCCATTTCCCATCTTGCTAGTATAGACTAACAAAGCATCACCCTTCCTATCTCATAGCACTCCACCCACCACTCTTACACCTCCTCTAGCAGAACCATCTAAATTTAGTTTGAAATGTGTAAGGGTAGGTGGTTTCCAACCCATTTTTTGTCTCCTCAATATTTTTGAGTTGTCAAAGAGGAGAAAATCCTCAAGACAACCCCATTTTTCTGCATTTCTCAGTTCCACATCTATAAAGTCCATTTGGCTCATAAAATCATTTAGCTCTTGCAAGCTTTCTGGGCAATCCCTATTCCCACCCAACTTCTCTGAGTGGTATAGGGGAGTATTACAGTCACCCATACACATCAATTGCTTATCCTTCATAGTTACTATAACCCTAGCTAATTTATCATATGTTTCCTTCCTCCCTAGCTTGTTATTAGAGGCATAAATGTTAATCAATCCCCAACTGTGAATACTAGCTTGAAATTTAGTTATTATGGAATTTCTGTCCTTCCAAACCTCAACTCCCATCATAGAGTTCAGGTTCCACATAGCAATACCCCCTAAGGCTCCATCAGCCTCCATATGCATGTAAGCAACACCAGGCCAAACATGACAAACCATTTTATCAAAATTGGTACTAGACATTTTAATTTCTTGTATTAGAACACAATCGACTTTTTCTTGAAAAATACTTTGTTTCAGAGCATATTGCTTTTGGGGTTATTCAAACCTCTTAAATTCCAATAGAGGAAAATCATTTCTTACCTCAAGTAATAGTCTCTAGTGTAAGTTGCTTACCACTCGCCACATTCCTTACTACTTGTCTTGTCCTGGTTGCTCTACTAGATGGCCTTCCAGCAGTCCCATAGGCACCCACATATGGCTTTTTACCCCCCCCCCCACACACACCTTTCTTTTTTTGGACCTCCCATTCCCCATTTTTCTCTTCTTGTGGTGAGGTAGGGCTATGTTCCTTATTTTCCTTATCAATGCTTGCCATGACTTTAGCTGCAATCTCTGTTGGGGATGCCTTAACCATTTTTACGGGGGTACAAACTTTTACATGGGTATCACATTCTGTAGCCATAAGATCCTATAGGTTTTTACCTCCTCGATATGCTGGTGAGCCAGGAATAGGGTGGCAAACCTCCATTTTGCCTTCCTCCAACAACTCACCTTCCTTTAGTCCCCCCATGGGTGAACTCAATAGTTCCTCTAATTCCCTTTTATAGGGATATTCTTCCAATTTCTTCTTTCCCTCCAAGGCTTCCTCTTCCCTAGTAGCATTATGCTCTATGCCTGGGGTGGCAAGCACGGGGTTAACCTCCCTAGTTTTTGTTGCAGCATTCTCCACTTCCTGCCTTGAGGCTTCTAAAGGTTCCCCTATAGTTTTGATAACAATCCTTGGCATACTCTCCTTCTATTTGTCCTTTTGCATTCGAGCCTTGTAGTCCACAATAAGATGTCCAAACTGGCCACATTTCTAGCAGAACAAGCCCACATTCTCATATTCAATGAGCTAGACTTTCTCTCCCCATTTGGTCTTAAGTGTAACCACAATTGGGAGTGCACAATTCAATGCAACATTCACACAAAACCTTGCATAAACCAAGCATGATTTTTCCATGGTTACATTATCCACTATGACAGAAATGACCAAAAGAATTCCCCACCCATCTTAGGATTATTTCATCCCAAAATTCAAGGAGCAATCCAGGTAATCTAACCCAAATTGGGGCCAATTTACTTAGCTCAACGCTAGCATCAAAACTCGGATGCCACTTTGTCAAAGCAAGGCAATGCTTCCAATAATACTAGGTACTTGAGAGAATAAGATTAGTGTCTTCCTCTGAAGTAAATTTGAAATAAAAGAGGCCACTAGGCATAGCAAAATCCTCCACACTGCCTCTAACTTTCCATCTCTGACTCACCCATTTTTGGACCATCTCGATTGTTGGTCTAAAAGTAACAAATCTACCAACAACACAAAGTTTGAGACCTAAAGTCACACTGACAATCAAACTATCAAGGAGGGAGATCATCGGTCCATCAAAACCATGGGCAATCTTGGGATCCTCTGAAATGGCCTTGGTCCCCTTTGAATGGGCATTAGTCCTCGAGAATCCCACAAGCGCATTTTTCCAACCCATCAAGGACCCATTAGCCATCATCTGACCACCCTCGGGAGAACCACCAATAGAGCCACCTCTGCCCAAGAAAAAAGTGTTGGCAAAAGACATCCCAAGATCCCCCTAGACCCACAACCATACTTTGTGTCCTCCAAGTCCCTGCATAACGCAAGCACCATTTGTCGATTCAGGCGAGGAGATAAATCTGAGGGCTCAGGGCCCACCATAGAATCAAAATTCAAATTCAAAGTTGAGTGGCAAGTTGTAGAGCTCAAATTTTCACTAGTAATGTTTTGTTACTAATGTGTAGAGGTCTAATTTTACTTTGGGTCAACACCCACTAATTGTTGCTTTTCTTAATAAAAAAACAATATAAAATTTTCTTGAAATATAACATACTTTGTTGCTAGGTGATTTCTATATATAAATACAATAGTAGAAATATATTTTAAAATATATATATTATCAATTCTATTTGTTTAATAATTAAGTTATTAATAATAATTTTGAAAAAGATAAATATAATTGACATAAAAAAATTCAATAAGAAATTTTTTTTAAAAATCTTTCTATTATGATATATACAAATAATCATTACAATTCTAAAAGTAGAAAATATATATTTACAATTAAAATAAGTAATGGTAAAAAAATTATCTCGTTTTATTAAAATAATAGCTATTCCAATTCATGTTCATACAAAATAAAGATATCATGCAAATATAACCAATCTAATTTTTCATCAAAGAAAATACTTTCAATATCCACACCATAGGGCTATCAACATATGGTTTACATATAGGTCCATGGGGATGCCATAGTTACATCATGGTACCAAACAACTAAAATATCATGATGACTAACTAAATATATAGAAACTAAGTGGAACGATGCTCTCGTGGTCAATGCCCCTAGACACCCCTCCAATTGATCTATATTTTGTTAGTACAAAGAAATTAGCCTCCAGTAGGAAGTCAACATACAATATATATCATTAGAAAGGTAAATGGGTAGTGATTGCTCTATAACTACCCATATTTACTCATATCTTAAACACATTCCTTCATCTAGCTCTCTATAAACATTCAAATATAGTTTTTTAGAGATGAGAGATGTCTATTTTGAAAAATGAATATTTCTTGTTTTCTATCATGAACTTTTTATAGTAAAATATTAAAGAAAATATAATAAATAGCATGTTAATTATTATTTTTAATCAAAAAAAAAAATTACATGAGATATTGAAAGCTAATGAAAAATAATAATTTTAAAGGTAATTTAGTGTATGATTTTGAAAAACATGGCTGAAAGTAAATATTTCAAATCAAATAATTTATTTTTAGTATAAAATATAGTTAACTATATAGTAATAGCTAATAATTTCATCAAAACTATAGAAATATTAAATACTAAAAAATTTGATAACTATCTGAAAATATAGCCAAAAATAAATCAATATGGAGGAAGCCTTCAAAAAAATGGGGCATATAAGACCAAATCAAATGAACCAATTATCATTGAGATAAATAATTTCAAAAATAAAAAATAGTACTATATAAACTTTATAAAAAAATTATTAGCCAAAAAATAATTTATTATGATCAGTCAATAGATGTTAAACTAGTTCACTAATCATTCAAAGTGAAAACATATTACTAGAAGTGTGTAACTCAAAAATAAATCAAACCCAACCACATAAGTTGCATGGGAAAAAAAGGCAAATACTAATGGTTAAACTACTTTCACACAAGGTAAAGTGAAATGTAGTGTAACACAAGCCAAATAAAAATGTCACTGACAATACAAATAAAATATTAGATAATCCTCAAAAGTTTCACATTATATCACTATGTGACTAACATAAGTTCATGAACAAAGATGGAATTTATGGTCATGATTATAACATAGTTTTTTATGTGTCTTTTATAGAGTTAGGCATACAAAATACTCATTTATCATGGTAATATACTTTGTTAAAAAGGTGTGTAAAAACCACGTGTTATTTCCTAGAGGTTAACATGACTAAACACTTTCGTATGCTATTTGCATTACCCTTATATGTAGCCATAAAAAATGTGAGGTGTACTTAATTATGTTGCACAATTCCCAGAAGTGGTGCAAGTAATTGCATTAGTACTATCATGTATGATTCCAACCAGTACATGCATGCCTAAAGTTGTAGTAATGGTCTTGCATGATGCAATTGAACAATTTAATACAATTACCATTCATTCTCCCTTGCATGATTCTATAAGGCACCTTCATGGACAAGTATGTCTACTACAATCTTACACAATTGCCTTGGGTCCTTTAGAATCTTTTTAATAATTGTCATAATATATCAAATGTCAAATCAACACATAATTAATAGTCTTGAATGATTTAGAAAATAAACAATAATTTTCATTTAATTGCTAACTCTATAATACAACCTTTTCTAAATTACGACACAACTGAACTTAAAATATAAAATACCAAAAATAAGATCAACCTTACTATAGACTAAGAAAGTGCACTTCTCTAAACCATTCTATCCAAGTTATTCCATAGAGTTGTAAAGCTTGAATGGTTGCTTAGAGCTTCCTAGTCATGAAGTGCAATCTAGGCAGACAAAATAAGCATAGAGAGGGCTCTCAATTGAGCCTTAGAAATGCAACTATTGGAAATCTGGTTGAAAAAAAATACTATCAAAGAGGGAGATTGTTGCAAAGAAGGAAGATTGTTGATGCAAACTATTTTCAATCATTGTTTTGTCATTGATGTCAAACTTTTTATTTGTAGGAGAGACAATTGCTTATTAGATTCAAGTACTATCACTTAGTTGATTGATGAAGAGGATTTGATCAACAAGATGTAACAAGAACACCTAAGAGAAAGGTTGAGTTATGGTTTTGCAATGAAGTGTAAGGATCAATCAAGACAATGGTAAAATGATGTATTGATAATATACATGAAGATACAGAGGATGGCCACACTTACAAAAACTGGAAGAATAAGTTGTAACAAGGCTATCTACAAAGCTTAACTAAGTTCATCAGTGAGTGCAAAGCAAGCTAGATTGAGACCAGCAGATTTTCAATAAGTGTCAAGCAATTGCAAAATCTAGTGTGTGCCAAGTGATACAGAAGGAGCCAAGCATGTTCAGGTGCTGAGAAAAGTAACAAGTGTCAAGCATTAGAAAAACTTAGTGGATGCTGAGTGAATCCATAGTAGGTGTCGAGCATCACTAAAACATAGTTGATGCCGAGTAACATAGTATTTTTCGAGCACTAGAATTTCAATCATGTCAAGCTACTGCATTATTGGAAAAGTCAAAGATTTGCCAGATCTGAGCTGACAAATTTGTTACCTTGAATTTTTTGAACTAGATGAAGGATAAGAATGATGAGCTAGATGCATAGAATTTTAGATAAACTATTTTTTAGGTGAATTCAAGAGGATTCTTCATGATGTTTCTAGAAGAAACAAGATATGGGTGAGATTCAATGAATCCTACCTAATCCATTCAAACTAAAATTAAAGGAAGGAAATATCAAGTAGAAAAATTAATTCTAGATTCCTATTTAAGGAGTCATGGGCCAAGAAGCAAGAGTTGCTAGTGTGCCAAATTGTGAAGTGGTTGAAGGGTGTCAAGAAGAAGACATCGAGGTGAAGGAAGAACAAAGCACAAAGACTCTACTATGATAAGTGGTTAGAAAGAGAAGATTGCATTAGTACATTAAGCATGCAGAATCAAGGAGACAAAGCTTGAAAGGAGGACAAGTTGTTAGAGCTAAAGAGATTGAAAGCTAGGCAAAGCGTTATGAGCTTAACATAGATCTAAAATCTGCAAGATAAGTTGTGAATTGTAATCAGGTCAAAACCCCTTGTTGTTACTCTTTAAGAATTGTGTCAGCTAGGGTAAAATCCTATGGACTTAAGTTGGTTTAATAGCCATTTGTAAATCCTTTAACAGGGTGACATTCCAAATGAATGTTCTAAAGTCTTCTAATTAGGCCCACTTCAAATAGGGTGGTTAAATCCTTTAACTAAGTCACATTTAATAGTGTGTTGTACCATCTAATAGGGCAGGCCTTTCATAGGGCATCACTTCAGAAGAGTGAGAATTGAGTAGCATGTTACTAGTGATTTTTACCAAATTGAGTTTCCACATAAATCACTGTGTTATGTGTTGATTCTTCATGTGTTATGCTTCCATGTTGATTTATAGTAACTTGCTAAGTAGAAAAGTTTAAGCTTGGATGAATGAATTGTTTGATGGGCACACTTTACTTGATGAAAAACTTTTATTGGGACATTTGGACCTTGAATAACTGATTCACCCGCTTCTTAGTTATTCTAAAGCATTTCTAACAATTGGTATTAGAGTCATTTGTTTATTTAGTTTAGATGTACTAGAAGCAGGAAGATCAAGATGTCCAAGAGAGAAGTTCCCAAGCTCAACAGAGATAACTTCACTGCATAGAAAAGTCTAATGAAACTACACCTTGGATCAATAGGTGACTATGCAAGAACCTCAATTATAGTGGAACATGTAGATCTAGTTGGACCCCTTATTGCAGATGATTTGAACAAAAGGAAGGAGCATAACCAGGTAATGCTAGAGAATTCCTCTACCCTCAACTATGTTGAATTTGATGACATCAAGGGATGTGACTCTACATTCAAGATGTGGAGAGCTTTGTTAGATATCTATGGAGGATATTAGAATATTCAAAGAGCAAAAAGAGAGAGCCTCAGAGGAAAGTTTGATGACATGAAAATGGAGGAAGGTGAGAATGTTGCTCAATATGCCTCTAGAATGAAAGAAGTGGTAAGTGCAATAAGAATTTTGGGTGGTCATTTGGAAGATGACACTGTCAATAGAAAATACTTAAGAACCCTACTCCCTATCTATTCTATAAGAGTTTCAGCCATCCAGGAATTAAGATGTGTACCAAGAAATGCACTAACTTTTGAAGGGATAGTAGGAAGACTTACTGCATTTGAGTTGTCTAATTTTCATAACTATAGACTTGAGAATCTTGAATCTGCTTTCAAGGCCAAGCTGACATTGAAAGATGATGAGGAGGTGAAATCAAGGAAGAAGAAAAAGGGAAATTATGCATCCAGTGACAATAGCATAGATGGGGAAGATGTGGAACAATTGGAAGCATTGTTGGCCAAAAAATTTCATAGAGGCAAAGGTAAATTCAAAGGTAAGTTGCCTATCATATGTTTTAATTGCAATGAAGTAGGACATAATGCTGCTAGATGCACTCAGAAGAAGAACTAAAAAGAAGGAAACAAGTACAAAAACAAAAGAGAAGATTATAGCAGAGATTACAAGGAAAAAGGAAAAAAGTGCTTCATTGCTGAAGAAGAAGATTCTGATGATAATGATGATGAGGTAGTCTATGCAGCCATGAAGGATAAATCAGATGAAGATGAGGCAATAGCACTGGTAACCTGTGTGAACAAAAATGACAAATGGATCATATAAAATGGATGCTCACATCATGTGATAGGAGATAAAAGTAAGTTTATTACCTTTACTCTGTATGATGGAAATAGTGTTAGATTTGGAAATGATGCTCCATGTCAAATCAAGGGAAAAGGTTCTATTAAACTTACAGAGAAAATCTCATGTGATAATGCATACTATGTTGAAGGATTGAACTATAATCTGCTAAGTGTGTCACAACTAGGCAATGTAGGCTGCAAAGTAGAGTTTGGAAACAAAACTACCAAAATCTATCATACTAATGGAAATCTGATAGGAAAAGGTGAACAAACTAGGAGTAATCTGTTTTAACTAGATATAGAAGATGCAACCTATCTCATTGTAAAATTGATGATGTGTGGCTATGGCATAAAAGGTTGTGTCATGTTAACTTTGACAATTTGATTAGTATCATCAAAAAGAAGAAAGTTAGAGGTTTTCCTAAGATGAAGAAGCCTAAAAATACACTATGCAAACAATGTCAACTAGGAAAGATGACCAAGCCAAGTTTCAAAAGTAAAACTTACACTTTCAAAGAAGTATTAGAGCTAGTCCATACAGACTTATGTGGCCCAATAGAAGTCCAAAGCTACCAAGGAGATAGATACATAATGTTGTTTGTGGATGACTACTCCAAGATGATGACTGCCATTTTTTTAAAGCAAAAATTTGATGCATTTCAAATGTTTAAGTGGTATTTGGCCAAAGTTGAGAAAGAAACAGGAAAGAGTTTGCAGTGCCTCAGATTAGATAGAGGAGGAGAGTTTACATCAAAAAAATTTGAGACATTTTGCAATGAAAAAGGAATTAAAAGACAAAAATCAACACCAAGAACTCCACCTTAGAATGGAATTGTAGAAAGGAGGAATAGATCAATGATAAATTGTGCCAAAACATTAATAATGGAGAAGAATGTTGCACTAAAATACTAGAGAGAAGCTCTAAGTACTACTATTTACATCCTAAATCAAGTCCAAGTCAAGAAAGGTACAAATGAAACACCTTTTGAATTATGGTATGGTCACTCACCCAATGTAAAACATTTCAAAGTATTTGGTGTTAAATGCTATATTCTTAAAGATACTAAAAATGGCAAGTTTGATGCAAAGAGTGATGAAGGCATATTCTTTGGATACTCCACTAGAAGTGAGGCATATAAGTGTTTGAATACTAACACTAAAAAGATTGTGGAGAGTGTAAATGTAAATTTTGATGAGCATGCAAAAGTTCAAGTTAATGAATCTAAGAAACCAAAAGAGTACAAATCTTTTGTATACTTCTATGAAGGAATGCCTACTAAAGAAGAAACTACCAATCAAGTTGGAATTTAGCAACAAATTTCAATATTAGCCAAGTCAAAACCAATGAATATCGAGCTGCATTTAGAAGCTGAGTTGCAGAATGAAAATAATGCACATTATGACTCTAAAGTTAGTACACATGAAAGAGATGATGATAGTGATGTGCATAGTGACTCTAAAGGTGAAAGATCAAACATAGAAAGAAGGATAGAACCAAGACTATCCAGATATGTGAGAAGACATCACCCTACAGAACAAATAATTGGTGACAAGGAAGCCAAACCAATGACAAGAAATAGACTAAGGAATGAATCATGTCTGATGAGCAAGATTGAACTTAAAATAGTGAAAGATGCACTACAAAATGATGACTGGTACAAAGCTATGGAAGAAGAAATAGATCACATAAAGAAAAACAAAACATGGACTTTAGTTCCAAGACTAGCTAATAAGAATGTGATTGGTACAAATGGGTGTTCAAAAAAAGCTTGATAAGAATGGTGAAATCATAAGAAATAAGGTTAGATTAGTCTACAAAGGTTATGGACAAGAAGAAGGACTGGACTATGGGGAAACTTTTACCCCTATTGCAAGAATGGAAGGAGTAAGAATACTACTTGTATATGATGCCTATAAAGGTTTCAAAGTCTACCAAATGGATGTAAAGTTTACTTTTCTAAATGGTATACTAGAAGAGGAAGTCTACATAGAACAATCAGAGGGATCTATTGATGGCAACAACAAGGATATGGCCTAAAAATTGCACAAAGCACTCTATGGTTTGAAGCAAGCACCTAGAGCATAGTATGAGAGACTACACAAATATCTTGTGAAGATAGGATTTGAGAGAACAAATGACAATAGCAACATGTATATCAAGGCAGAAAAAGGTAAAGATATTTTGATATCTAAAATCTTTGTTGATGATATAATATTTTTAGGAAAAGATGTTCTTTGCAAAGATTTTGCTAATCAAATGAAACTTTGGAGAAATTAAATTCTTTGCTGGATTGAAAGCACATCAACTAAATCATGGTATATTTGTGACCCAATCAAAATATATCAAGGAGATACTCAAAACTTTTAGCTTAGAAGACTCAAAACCAGTTAATACACCAATGGTAAAAGGACAAAAGCTATCCAAGAATGATGAGTCTGCTGAAGTGAATTAGACATTGTATAGATCAATGATTGGAAAGTTGTAGTATTTTGTGCATAGTAGACCAGACATTGCATTAATAGTTGGAATAGTGGCAAGATTTTCTGCAAATCCAAGAGAAAATCATCTTATGGCAGTGAAAAAAATAATAAGGTACTTAAAAGGAACAGGTGACTTCAGCCTGTATTACAAGAGGAGTAAAAGTTTTGAATTGAAAGCGTACACTAATGTAGATTAGGGAGGTAATATTGATGACAGAAAGAGCACTAGTGGAGAAGCACTTTTCTTAGGTAAGAGATTGGTCACTTGGACCAGCAAAAAATAAAGTTATACCTCACAGTCTATAGCAGAAGCTGAGTGTGTTGCAGTTGCTATCAATTGCACCAATATTGTATGGATCAAAAATCTATTGCAAGGTATGAAGGAAGAGGTAACTAAACCTATGATACTCTATTGTGATAACACAAGTGCCATCAGCATATCAAAGAATCATATGATGCATGTCAAAACAAAGCATATTGCAATTAAGTATCACTATGTAAGAGAATTGGTGGAAGACAAGCCAGTGAGAATGGAATATGTCAACTCAAAGGAATAGATTGTTGACATCTTCACCAAAGCATTACCTAAAGATGCATTTGAATATCTTAGAGGTAAGTTAGGGGTGATACCCCTATCCAAGGTTACTTGAGAAAAAGAAAGACTGCCTTGCATCAAATGATTGGATTGTTGAAATATTGCAAATTGATACAAAGGATACTTACTTTAGGATTTTTTTGCTTGAAGTAATCAAAGTGCAGAAGTTCCAAATTGGAAGTTCTAGAAGATGCTATACTTGCATGTTAAGATGCTGAGATAATACATCTTTGGCATTGTTTTCAAAGAGGGAGAAATAGAAAAAATTGATCAATAGCATTCAAGTAGCTAATACCAGAATAGTAGAACATGAACAATGTATACAAAGGTGGAAAGAATGAAAGAGAAAGTCAGAAGTAGCACAAGAAAAAAGTGAACAGTGAAAAGAAAAAGGAAATAGTAGCTAAGAGGGAGAAGTATAAGTAAAGTAATCAAGATACAGATCAGAGAGGGAGAAGTGAAAAATTGATGGTAACACATTTTTCTTTTTTGGCATTTGACTTATTGTTCTAACCTGGTTAGCATTTTGATAACTTGGTTAAATAGTTTAGTCTGATGGTTGATCAGTTTGGTTTTCCATCAATGCCAAAGAGGGAGATTGTTGGAAATCTGATTGAAAAAGAATAATATCAAAGAGGGAGATTGTTGCAAAGAAGGAAGATTGTTGATGAAGACTATTTTCAATCGTTGTTTTGTCATTGATGTCAAATCTACTATTTGTAGGAATGACAATTGCTTATAAGATTCAAGTACTATCACTTAATTGATTGATGAACAGGATTTAATCAACAAGATGTAACAAGAACACCTAAGGGAAAGGTTGAGTTATGATTTTTTAATGAAGTGCAAGGATCGGTTAAGACAATGGTAAAATGATGTATTGATAATATACATAAAGATACAGAGGATGGCCAGACTTAGAAACACTGGAAGAATAAGTTGTAACAAGGTTGTCTACAAAGCTTAACTAAGTTCAGGAGTGAGTGTCAAGCAAGCTAGTTTGAGCCAAGTAGATTTTAAATAGGTGCCAAGAAATTGCAAAATCTAGTGTGTTCCAAGTGATACAGAAGGAGCCAAGCATGTTCAAGTGCTAAGAAATGTAACAGGTGTCGAGCATCAGAAAAACTTAGTGGATGCTGAGTGAATCCACAATAGGTGTTGAGCATCAATAAAGCATAGTTGATGCTGAGTAACATAGTATGTGCTGAGAAGCAGAATTTCAATAGTGTTGAGTTGTTGCATTATTGGAAAAGTCAAAGATTTGCTAGATTTGAGCTGACAAATTTGTTACTTTGAATTTTGTGAACCAGATGGAGGATAAGGATGATGAGCTAGAGGCACACAATTTTAGATAAACCATTTTTAGGTGAATTCAAGAGGACTCTTCATGATGTTTCTAGAAGAAACAAGATATGGGTTAGATTCAATGAATCCTACCTAATCCATTTGAGCTAAAATTAAAAGAAGGAAGGATAACGTAGGAAAAGTAATTCTAGATTCCTATTTAAGGAGTCACAAGCCAAGAAGTAAGAGTTACTAGTGTGCCAAATTGTGAAGTGGTTGAAGGGTGTCAAGAAGAAGACATCGAGGTGAACGAAGAATAGAGCACAAAGACTCTGCTTTGATAAGTGGTCAGAAAGAGAAGATTGCATTGGTACATTATGCATGAAGACTCAAGGAGATAAAGCTTTAGAGGAGGAAAAATTGTTAAAGCTGAAGAGATTGAAAGCCAAGCAAAGTGTTATGAGCTTAATATAGATCTAAAATCTACAAGATAAGTTGTGAATTGTAATTAGGTCAAAACCCCTTGTTGTTACTCTCTAACAATTGTGTCAGCTAGGGTAAAATCCTATGGACTTAGGTTGGTTTAATAGCCATTTTTAAATCCTTTAATAGGGTGACATTCCAAGTGAATGTTCTAAAGTCCTCTAATCAGGCCCACCCCTAATAGGGTGGTTAAATCCTTTAACTAGGTCACATTTAATAGTGTGTTGTAGCCTTTAACAAGGTAGGCCTTTCATAGGGCATCACTTCATAAGAGTGAGAATTGAGTAGCATGTTACTAGTGGTTTTTTCCAAATTAGGTTTCCACATAAATCACTATGTTATGTGTTGATTCTTCATGTGTTATGGTTGTATGTTGATTTATAGTAACTTGCTAAGTAGAAAATTTTAAGCTTGGATGAATGAATTGATTGATGGGCACACTTTACTTGATGAAAAAGTTTTATTGGGACATTTGGACCTTGAATAACTATTTCACCCCCCCTCTCAGTTATTCTAAAGCATTTCTAACAACAACCCTTTCTAGTAAACTATAAAATGGGAGATTATTTAGACAAGATCAAGAATTCTAGTCACAAAGAACTCTTTAGTATGATATGGAAGAATGAAACTATGCTAAGTTGAGATGCAAAATACAACTAAACTAAGAAAAAAAAAAGTGTTACCAAGCCATGTTAATTAAACAAGGCGACCTATGCTATTACAAAAGGAAACTAAGCTATTGAAAATAAGCTAAACTAGTATGAAAATGCAAGAATGAGACAAGAAGATAGAAGTTCTCCACAAAATGCTCCAAGAAAACTTGTTAGTAAACATGTAGCATAACATTAGCTCAAAAATGAGATCCTAAGAGAAGAAAAGAGCTCTCCCTTTCAAAGGTGTATGGATGCTTGAGATCAAGATCAAGAAGTGGATGATCAAGGTTGGGAGTTGACCTTTAGCATGATCCATGTGCAAGATCATTTTGACCAATTAGAAAGAGTTGGGTTTTCATGTGAGACAAATTCTTTTAATTTAATTTGTAAATAGGAAAAAGACTATGTGTGCACATTAGAATGGGTTGGAAGAATGGGACCTTTTATTTAATTAAAATAGGGCATGTTCTTTTAATAAAATATGGACTTAGGATATTATAGTCAAACTATAAGTTAAAATAAAATAAAATATTTTTTAGCAATTTGGCCTAGGCATATGATTGAATAATTTAGCCAAAATGCTGAGAAGGGGTCTTATAGTCTAAATGAACATTTTTAGGTGATTCCATCTTCCCCTCTTTGACCAATGTGTGATCCATCTAGGAACACATAGCATCAAAGAATAAAGAAGTCATGTAGGAAGTAACAGATAGAGAGATCTAATTTCAAAGAACAAAATGTCGAGCGATATGCCAAGTCCTGAATACCCAGCCTAGTAGAGATAATACTGAACACTAGGAGAGCTCAAGAAAAGTAATAACATCAAGTAGAGCAAATAGATCAAGAGAAAATGGAAAGTTCTAGCATATTCTCTTGAGAAATAGATAGTCATAGCAAGCAACCAATTCACAGTAATGATAGAATATTATTGTGCCCTCATGATCAAAATTGAAATGAGGTAGAGAAGATGTATAAATGAGAAAGATATGATCAAATCAAGATAAAACAAGGTCCATGATGACATATATGTGATTAAAACCCAAGAGTGACTATTAAGAAGTGATAGAATGTCCCATTTTAACAAAGTTTGACAAGTAAGATAAAGAGTCAAAAGTAGGTCAAACAAAGAATAAGGATGAAATGAAATTAATAAGAAGAGCAACCAAGAATAGAAATGATGAAGAAATGAAGAAATGATGATGTTGCAGTGAAGATTCAAAGATTAGACCTCAAAGGGTCAACTAACTGCATAGAAGAAGGCAGAATTTTAAAATGAAAATTTGACTATCAAGATGAACTCAAATTTCAATTTTAATCTTGAAAATCAATCTAGGATGTCAAAATTAGCTAGGGGTATAATTTATCACAAAGATCCAAGACTTTGAAAAATTAGGTCAAAATGTTATATAAAATATCCAAAAAGGGGAGATAGATGTGACGATAGGAATCAAAGAAGCATTAAATTGATATGGCCGATAAGAAGTGAAATATGTGATGAAGAGGAAGGAAGAAAAGGTGAACATAGTTAGCTAGCATGTCCTTGAAAGATGAAGAGAGAGATTTTGTCAACATGCAAGATGCAAAGGCTAAACTAAAATGAACCTTAAATGCAAACTAGTATGTAAAAGATGTAGTTGCAAGAGATGCATAATTAGACTCTAACTTTCATCATTGAGTGTTATTTAGGAACATCAAAAAGATCGTAGAATCATCACTAGTATAACTATGAAGATATGAATATGATCTATATCAAATATTGGAGAATCCAACCTAAGCATCATAGACATATAGGTCAAGATGACTAATGCAGTTATATTCCCTAAGTTTCGTATAGAAAGATTACACCTGTATCAAAACATAAGTGCTAGGATAACCCTCAAGTGTGGTTTTGTGAAAATAGACAAAGATGATACATTGTAGGCCCAAATTGTCAAGTAGGACAAGCACAAAATCTCTCAACACCTTAGACTAACAAAGTATACCCACAAGTAGAAAATAAGTAAAACATGCCCCATGCCCCGAGTCTTGTAAACAATGACATCCTCAAAAGATTATTAGGGAGGGAATACTCAGGAAAGAAATTGTCATAGACAGCACACAAAGAAGATAAAGTTTAACATGTCTCAGCAAGTTTAATATTTAATTGCATGTGTGTAAGTCAAATGGTCATTTCTTTAAGACTCGTATCTAAAGTGGGAAATATCATAGCATCCTAGACCATAAGTAAGATATTTGAAAAGTGTTGAGAAACACTATTTTAGATGAGTTTCCAAATGAAACCTAATGCACAAGAAGACCTTGATTATCTAAGTAGTCATACCCACTAGATGATGACAAGAGTTGATTTCAAGCTAAGAAGGGTATTGTGAAATGAATGAGCGTGAAGTGAGAATGATAGACATAGGTGTGAGGGTCTCAAGTAGCACCTGTTTCCAATTTTTCACCACTTCGCAAATTTTTTCAAGACTTTTTGAAAAAAAAAAAAAAAAATTGGGTGATGCATCAAAGTGCCTATTGCTAGGTTTTTACTAAGATGATCATTTTTTTCAAGATATGTTCCATTTTTTTAGGATTTTTTTCAGCATCATATATGGTTTTTTAGATTTGTTCAAGATCATATGATATATACAAATATTTGAGCCATGAGAGCCTTAAGCATAGAATTTATTCAAGTGTAAGATATTGATAGGCTCAAAGAGTTGCTCCCCCTCAGGAGTAAAAAGGTGGTAGGCCCTAGATCTTAATGTTTTTGTGACAATGTAAGGCTCAAATTTTCCTTTTTGTTCTCTGTTCTGTTGATTCTTACTATTCATTCAAAGAAACAGTTCACCCACTTGGAACTCATGAGGATTTACCATTTTTATAGCTAGTAGATATCCTTTTCTGATAGGCCCTCATGTGATCAAAATTGGCCTTGCAGTGCTCATCTAAGGTTTCTAGCTCTAGGGTCCTCATTAGTAATTAATCCATGTAAAGAGATTCACAAAGAGAAAATCTTGAGTTCTAGAGGAAGGACAACTTTATAACCATAGAATAGTTCAAAAAAGGTGTAGCCCATGTAGGAGTGTGTATGGTAGTCCTATAGCCCATAGGTTTGGATTGATTTTTAGATGCCAATCCCTACCTAATTTGTGAATTGTTCTATGCAATATTTTCAGCAATGTCTTGTTTGAGGCCTTAGCTTGGTCATTCCCTTGAGGGTAGTATATGGAAGACCAATGTTGCTTGATTTTGAATTCCTTTTAGAATTTCTTAAGGTCCTTATTCTTGAACTGGCATCCATTATTGGTGAAAATAGAGGATAGGATACCATAGTGAGAAATGATTTGGTTGAGTATGAATAAAGCAACATGTTTTCTTGTAGCAGTAGATAAGGGAACAACTTCAACCCATTTTGTGAAGTATTCAATCATGGTAATGATGAACTTGTGTTCACTAGACAAGGTTGAGTGAATTTTACCAACCAAATCAAAGGCCCATTGCTGAAAATGCCAATAGGTGATAGAGGGGATAATCTCACGCATGGGAGCATGAATTAGGTTTCCATCTAACGAACACTTCTTGCATGATTTGGTGTATTAGATAGCGTCATCCTACATAGTCAACCAATAGTAACCTGTCCTAAGTAGTTTTTGAGCAAGTGTGAGGCCATAAGAATGTGCCCCACAAATGTCATCGTGGACTTTAGCCAATTCCTTTCTAGATTCTTCTATCTCTAGACACCTATGAAACATTTCATCTAGACCCTTCCTATATAAATCACTAGAGACAAGGGTATAGTGTGAGGTTTTAGGGAATAATTTGATCATGCAAGTAACAAACGATGGTGAAATAGTGAGAGAAATCATGGCCGAAAATAGTACAAATTACATGGTTGTTGAGGGAATCATAGGTAGGGTGTCATAATTCTTCCACCAGGAACTCAATGTGAGATTCATGTTCTTGTAGTTGTAGAATAGATGCTAAAGTGTTCATCACATCTACAGCCTTATTTTCTATCCTAGGAATTTGTTGGAATGTTACAAATGTAAAATAGTTCCTTAGGGCCTCAATCAGTTTCTTATAAGGAATGAGCTTATCATCTTTAGTTTGATTTATCATTACTAACTTGGCTAATGACAAGTTGGGAGTCCCCATAGATGTGTAGTTCTATAATTCTCCATTTGCGAGCCATTTTCATCCTATTAGTTAAAGCCTCATACTCTGTTATATTATTAGTGCATGGAAACACAAGTTTTATGACTTTGGGATTGTATAACCATGAGGTGTGACAAACAAAATGCCTACACCATCTCCATTCTAGGTGTGTGAGCCATCAAAGAACATTTTCCACATCCTCTTAGTGACTTACATCATAGATTCATCAGGAAAATCAATCTACATTGGAGCATTTTCTTATAATGGAAAGTCAACAAGTTGATCATCTATAGCTTATCCCTTAATGGATTTGTGTTCAATGTAATAAATGTAAAATTTGGAAAGAATCAGCATCCATTTAGCAAGTCACCTAGTAAGTGCAACTTTACTTTAGTAGATATTTAAGAGGATCAATTTTTGCAATAAGACAACATCATGTGAGCAAGCATGTAGTGTCTAAGTTTCTGGGATGCAAATACCACTACGAGACAAGCCTTTTCAGTGTTATTGTATCTTACTTCATAAACCACCAAAGTTTGACTAATGTAGTATATAGCACATTCCTTTCCATTCTCATCACTTTGTGCTAGTAATGCTCCCAAGGAAGAATCTGTAGTGGATATGTACAAAATCAAAGGTTTCCCTAGTATAGGTGGCATCAATATTGGGGGTATAGCCAAGTATTATTTTATTTAACCTAAGATCTTCTGACATTCTTCATTCCTGTAAGAATTTGGTATAGCTTTGATACCATAACAAATGTGGAATACTCTAATGGTAGCTTATTATGAATAAGATAGACCAACCTGTCATCTTTAATAGAATTCCCACAATTAGTAAGTTTTGTTCTTAATTCATTCACCTTTGTGATGAAATCCTATATGGAGTCAAATATCTTTAGATCTAAGGAGACTAGCTCATCTTCAATTTTGAAAACATCTTCCTCAGATGCTTTACAATATAGGTTGTTGAGGGTATCCCAAGCTTGACTAGATCTAGAAGACCTCTGAATCTGATACATAATCTTGTCATCAACCCCCAAACATATATCACCTAGGGCTATCCTATCCATTGCATCCCAAGCTTAAATATCACTTGTTGATACATTATCACCTACTGATTTAGGAAGGATACCATTTACATATTGAGAAACTCCATTATCCATTAAGTGACACCACATTTTGATGGACCATGTAGCATAGTTATGTGGAGTTAATTTTGGAAACATAAAATTTCCCATGATGCAAAAAATGAAAGAAAATAGTATAAAAGAAGAACACAACACTAAGAACACCCCCCCTTTTCACTAAATCAAGAAACCCCCCCAAAATAGATGTTTTTGGCACTTTATAAGTAGTGTTTTTACAATGACCACTTGCCAATTTTGGCCTTCACAGACTTTGAATTTTGCTAGTAAACACCTCATAATAGATTAGATATCTAGAAATTTACAATGTACAACAACATTGATGCATTACAAAGCAAAGAAAGGTCTTATTTCTAAAAGTGACACTTTTGTCAACACAACCTTACAATCTGATTGCAAATCTAGAAGGCAGACAAAAAATAATGCACTTTCAAAAAATACAAAACCTGTTTTTGAGTCCAGATGTGCCCGTACGAGGCAATTGAAGTTTCAAAATGTAGGATTGGACAACTATAGTCATCAAAAGATGCAATTTTTGATAAATTTGTGCATCAAAACTAGAAAAGAGCTGCACCACTGAAAATATTAGGAAATTCTAGCCAAAATCAAAGCAAAATTGCACCTAATTTGGAGTCTAGATGACTAAGATATGGCCTCCCAAAGTCAAATAGCAAATTCAAAAATTAATTGGGAGAGGGTTTTCATTAGCAAAAAGATGAGATTAAATTTGATAGTCATATGACCATCACAACAGTTCTATTTTCCACCTGAATGATAGTTAGATGACCATAAAATTAGGGTCGTAAAATTGATGACATCAGGAAAAACTCCACCCCTAGATGATGTCAGTGTGACGTGTTAAAAATGTCAGCAAATTAAGTGGTAGGATGGACCATACGAAACTGTACAGACAGTGTTGACTATATGTGCCGACATGGCTCAGAGCTGATTTGGAAAATTGTTGTCTTGATGACTATATTGTCCACATGTGTTTGCTAACTAGGCTATAGGCTTATGTGGATTTCCTACGGTGGCAGAGGTCTACGGACTATACCTTGTGGAAGGAAAGAGTGCAAGGATGCATGGTAGCTATTAAAAAAGCCATGTGTCACGGTGTGAGGAGGCGTCAGATTAAACACTTCGTGGGCTAGAAAACTCTTTATGGTGTCAGCGTCCATGGTTGTTGTCAGTGATGTGATTTTGGTTGCCAAAACAGTTTTTGGGGCTCCAAAATATTGTGGGTTAGTCCCACATTAAGTGGGAAACTAACTCAAAAGCAATTTAAAAGAAATAGCCACCAGGAATTGAAATAATGAGGGTCGTCAAGGTATGTGTAGCCCAGTTCTGTTCATCAGTACTACTCATTAGTGGAAATTTGTGAGCCGCTAGAAATGTATTGAGGAGGGTCGGCCAAATTTCCTTGTGCTAGATTATGCAGTCCAATGCAGAATAAATAGATGCCTACCAATCAAGGAATATTCTCCCAAATTACAGGGTTGGGGTGTGACTGCCCAGTTTTGCAAAAAAAAAAATCTCTGCTAGCTTGATTGTGCAAAAAAATTCAAAAATAGAAATTCTAAAAAATAATTGCAAAGATTTAATTATAGATCTAAAACAATTGAAATGTGTAGATTGTTTAGATCATACCCAGAATTGTAAATCAGTGCCTTTGGGTGCCAATTTGTAAAAAAAATTGCATCACGATCGACTTTAGCCCAACATAGGCGAATTTATAGGTGATTTTCACCAAATCGATGTTTTGGACACAATGGCGAGGTCCGATTCGGCTCTAAACGCTCCCAATTTTTGTAGATTCTCCGAATTTGGGTTGAGGTGCTAAAGCAAAAATGGTCTCAAATAGATTTATGTAGAGAATCTCCTCGAGCTCTAATACCATGTAAGAATTTGGTATAGCTCTGATACCATTTAAGAATGTTTCTTAGAGAAAAATTCACCCAAGATCAAGGAGCACAAGCACAAGCACAACAATAGACCAAGAGTATGATCAATATGAGAATGCTCACTATTATGTTGAAAGCATGTACATACACTCTAGGAGAGCCTGTATATAAAGGCCTCTAAGATGCAACTAGAATGTGTCTAGAATGTACTAGGAGATAAGCATGACAACTAAGTGCATATCCTCCACAATAAGAGGATAAGCATGATGAGGTGTCTAGAATGTTGTAGACACCATGTGCTTAAATAAAGTGCTTACTCCTATGTGTACACACCATGTGCATAATTAGAGTCCTAACTCCTATGTTGTCAACATGACAACTCACAAGAGTGTGCATACTCCTAGGTGACTAATAAATAAATAATAAAATATGCATTAACCTATGTGAACTTAAGTAAGTGTAAATCGTAAATATTATTTACACCAACAATTCCAAATACATGTGGAGCTTTTGTATAATTTTTTATTGAATGATTGTGCTCTATCAGCTAATTGTGATATAAATATCCTAATAGGTTGAATACATCCTTGAAGACTTCTTAGTGGACTAATGTTCTTAGGAGGAGGCATTTCCATAATAGCTTGTACTTTTTTTGGATCATCTTCTATGCCTTTTGCAGATATGATGTAGCATATCAATTTTCTTGATCTGACACCAAAAGCACACTACTTGGGATTTAACCTAAGTTGGAATTGTTCCATGAGGTCTAATATCAAACTCAAGCCATCAAGGTGTATGTCTCTTTTCTTGGATTTAGCTGATGTGTCATCAACATAATCTTCCATATTCTTATGCATCATGTCATGGCTCTTTAGTAAGTGGCTCCTACATTCTTTAACCTGAATGACATGACATTCAAATAGACAGTACCCCATGCACATGTGAAAGATGTTTTCTCTTGATCTCTAAGGGAAATTTTAATTTGATTTTATCCAAAAAATTCATCCATTAAGGAGTATATTTCACAACCCGCAGTCATGACCACTATCATATCTATGTTAGGAAGTGGAAAATAATCCTTAGGGCATGCCTTGTTCAAATATTTGAAGTTTGTGCACACATGAATGGACTTATCATGTTTTGTGATAGGTACAATGTTGGAGATGTACTCTGTATAGTCAATAGCTCAGATGAAGTTTGCACTTAACAGTTTTTTGAGCTCAGCTTTCACTAGAAATGCCACATGAGGGTGCATTTTTCTCATTTTTTCTTGACAGGTTTAGTACTAGGAGAAATAGATAAGTAGTGCATGATAAGATCTATGTCTAGGCAAGGCATATCTAAATAAGTCCATGCAAATTTTATCTTCTTTTTTTGGAAGTACTTACTGAATTTCTCTTTTTCCTCAGTTGATAGTGATTGAGTAACATGAATAATTTTGGGAGACTCTTATATACCAAGATTGATAGACTATGTAGGTTCAATGAGAACTAAAGATCTATCTTGAAAATAACTCAACAGACTACCAAGAACCTCATCATCGAGAACCTCAAAGAGTTTTTTACCTTTGGATACATCTTTATTTTTACTATTTTGAGGTTCAGACACCACCACAAAGTGATTTTCACCATCTGAATGTTTGTTCTTCATTTTTTCTTTATTTTGTAACTAAGGTACTTGATTTCTTTTTGTCATGTTAATCATTGGTTCACTGGTGGAATACAACACAAGTTCAATGGCATATAGGTAGCAGGTGATCTCATTGTCATTTTGAAAAGATGGTAGCTTTGGTATTTTCTATTGAACATATGAGTCTATGAGATCAAGGTATATCAATGAGAGGGAAGTGGAGCTTTGAGATTATTGATATGGAAGGAATTATCTCTAGTGACAAGAGAAGTTGATCCCATATGAAAATCTCCAAAGGGATCCAAATTAGGAGGAGGCCTAGAGTGATCAGTGTTATCCACAAAATAAAATTACAAGCCAAACTCGATAAACCCTAGACTAGACTCATCGACTATATTGGGTTGGGTGACATAGGACTGTATGACATCCACCCCTAATTCTCAAGAAGCATCAAAAAGAGATTCCCATTCATATTCACCAGAATCTATACTTTGATTTTGAGCTAGCAGTCAAGAAAGGTTTTCTATTATTCTTCCCCGGTTAGGGTCTTCAGTATCAAATTCATCAGAGTCATGTTGTCTAGGCATAGAAGCTTCAACATCATTATTTGTGATCATAAGTTCTTCTTCCCAAAGGAGGAAAGTAAGAGGCATGAAGTATTCCTCTTTTAGAGCAATGGTAGCAAGAAGTGAATCATCATCCTCTGATTCACTAGTCATAAGGGGCCTTCTATCAAACCTTGAATGCCAAAAAACTAAGAAAGTGCACTTCTTTAAACTATTCTATCCAATGTATTTCATAGAGTTGGAAAGATTGAATGGCGGCTTAGATCTCCCTATTCATGGAGTGCAAGAGGCATACAAAATAAGCATAGAGAGGGCTTTCAGTTGAACCTTAGGAATGCAACCCTTGCTAGTAAACTATGAAATGGGAGAATCTTTAGATGACAACAAGAATACTAGTGTCAAAAAACTCTTGAGTATGCAATGCAAGAATGAAACCATACTAAGATGAGATGTACAATGCAACTAAACTAAGAAAAATGAGAGTGTTACCAAGCCATGCTAATTAAACTAGGTGATATATACTATTACAAAAGGAAACTAAGCTATTGAAAATGAGCTAAACTAGTATGAAAATCCAAGAATGAGACAAGAAGATAGAAGATCTTCACAAAATGCTTTAAGAAAACCTACAAATAAACTTGTAGCATAACATTAGCTCAAAAATGGGATCCTTAGAGGAGAGAGCTCTCCCTTTTAAAGGTGTATGGATGGTTGAGATAAAAATCAAGAAGTGGATGATCAAGGGTGGGAGTTGACTTTTAGCATGAGACACCGTGTAGGATCATGGTCAACCAAATTATGCTCTTAAGTGGCAATAGAAAAATTAAAAAATCATGGTTATGTCAACTTGACGTGCAATTTTCTACTTGTTATTAACTTTATATAAAAAAGTTTAGAGAAAAGAATATCTATGAAATTGAAACTAGTTTCTAAACCACTAGGACTTATCTCAAAAAAATAAAACTGATTGGTCAAAATTTTGAATTTTAATGCAATATTACAAAAATTTTAGAACAAAAATAAGAAGTAGATGTATGTCTGACCACCTTAATCAAAATCAAATGATAATATTTTTTAATAATATTCTAGATATAAGTAGTAGACTCATGTCTACATGTGACACATTTTTTGAGTATTTTTATTATAAATAAATAATAATTAATTAATTTTTTATTTTAGAATTTTTGGAATTCAAAAGCTCTCATGTCTGACCACTTTAACTAATTCAAAATTTGCAAAATATAATTTTTCATTTTTTTCCTTATAGTAGAAGAAACATAGAATGTGATGCATCTTTTGGATTTAAAAAATTGTTATACCATTTGAAAGTTATAGTTGTTTTTCAAGTAGTGTGTCAGTCAGTACTTTATTATACATAACTCCATTAGACAATAAGTAATAACTACTTACTAAACTCATAATTTGAAAAACCTTACATTTATGGAAAGATAAGAACATTCTTGAGAAACCCTTTTCATTTCATCAAATTTTGGTGAAAAAAAGTCATCAGCTACATGTTTGAAGTAAAAATCACATAAAAACAGGCCAAAAACACAATTTTAGGATGTTTTTAAAGTTGACCATAAAGGATTGGTATCAAAAGATATAGTAGACCTTATAAAGAGATTAATTATTTGCATTTAGTATTAGGGTGGGTGGGAAAAAAGTTGGAATAGATTTTGAAATAGTTTGAGGAATTTCAAAACTACATATTTTTTAGATCACCACTTTTTGGCACACCATGATCCTATGCATACCCATGATCCATGTGCAAGATCATTTCGATCAATGAGAAAGAGATGACTTTTCATGTGAGACAAAGTCTTTTCTTTAACTTAGTTTTTAAATAGGAAAAAGACTTAATGTGTGCACATTAGAATGGGTTGGAAGAATGGGGTCTTTTATTTAATTAAAAGGGGACATGTTCTTTTAATCAAATATTGACTTAGGATATTATAATCAAACTATAGGTTAAAATCAAATAAATTAAATTTTAGCAATTTGGCCTAGGAAAATGATTAAATAATTTAGCCAAAATGATGAGAAGGGGGCTAATAGTCTAGATGACCATTTTTGGGTGATTACACTTACAAGTGTCATGTTCACAAGAAAAACACTTGCATGTACCCAACTATAGCCACGACCACATGTTAGATGCTAGTAGTACATTCAAGAAAATGATGCATGATAGGAAAGTAGTATGAACCACTCAACGGTTAATTCAATAAAGAAGTAGAAGATGCCCAATTTGCATAAATATGGTTAAATAGTCCAAACTAATACAACAACATGTCAACATAGCTTCATATGATTCCCACAAATTTGTTGAGATCATTGACCCCAAGATTGGCTCTCTACAAGATGTACAAAAAAGGAATTATGCAAGTATAAATCCAACATTATTTGTAGTTATACACGTAATATCAAGATGGATACACAAATTATGTATATTGGAGTGCTCACAACACATTACATGTACACAT
Organism: Cupressus sempervirens; assembly: GCA_028749045.1. Taxonomy (NCBI): domain Eukaryota; kingdom Viridiplantae; phylum Streptophyta; class Pinopsida; order Cupressales; family Cupressaceae; genus Cupressus; species Cupressus sempervirens. The sequence continues at coordinate 693,494,968 of CM053787.1, forward strand.
ATTTACAAAAGAACATAAAATAATGTTTCTTTTTTCATTTAAACTACTTAGTGGTCACAATAACTTTTGTTTGCCTCATTATGCAATATATCTATTGTAATATTTTCAATAAACTCACCCAAGCATAAATCAAAATTAATCTTATAATCTATAACAAGAATTTACAATCATAATTTCATATATTTTTTTAAAATTACAATACATAGAATTCTAATGAGATGTTGTATCACATCACAACACATAGAATTCTCTATTGTCCAATATCATACTAAAAATATACCAAAATATGATAAATATATTCATTTGATAGCAAAATTTAATAAATAACAAGACAATAAAGATCAATCTAATTGAAAACATAAATTTTTACCCAAACATGTTATCATATCAATTTCAAGAATTCCACCCAATACTACATACATAATTTGTAATAAGATCCATACATAATAAAGAGTGCAAAATGAAAGATAAAATAAAACTAGCACTTGCACCTTTGAAAGGTGCAAGGGTTAAGCCGATAGTCTTGTATAAGTGATATGGTCTTGGATAGTTATTTATAAACTCTCTCTGACTACTTCCCCACCCCAATATTTATGTCTCTCTTATTCGTAGACATGGACACTACTTTCTCCCTCCCTATCTCTATTTTATCTTACTCCTCTTTATTAATCACTCTTATGTCTCTATATTCTATTTCCTCTAATTTACTCTATATATGTACTATGTCTATTATCTATCCACTATTTGTCTTATACCTAATGTATCTTTATCATTATCTCTCTTTATCTCCCTCTTCTACTCTTCCTATTTGTCCCCCTCCTCTTTGTCTTTATCTTCATAGCTATCTTGCACTTTAATATTCAATTCTGATCCATCTAACTATACACTGACTCTCCCTACATTTTCCTATATATTTAATCTCTATCAACATTTTCACCTATCTACCCCTCTTATTTCTCTATATTTTTTGTCATACTCACTCTCCCCTTGCCCCTCTCAATCTCTTATTATCTCTCATTATAATTATCTACTATCTATCACCTCAAACATTTTAATTCTACCTCTTCATCTCCCCACTCTCCTCTCTCTTATTCCTTTCATTCCTACTTCCTACTTCTTTGCATTTCCCTCCATATTTATCTCCCTCATACATATGCACTCCCTCTCACTATTTCCCCTCCCTATTTTTTTATCAATATCAATCTTTTCACCTCTCCATCTCTCTTCTAGATAAACTTATCAAAAGCAATAAATCCTCAATCTACAACTTTCCGCAATATATCCAAGGTACAATTACCACCCCCAAGATGTGAATGCAAATTCATATCAAGTTTATCTTTCTCAATTACCTACCATACATAATAATAATAAAATTATATTTCAAAATATCAATATAATGGAATTATTAAAAGTACATCATTTTGCAAATTAGATAAACATGCCTTCCAAATCAAGGAAAGCTCCAAAGAAGCCATAGACCACATAGAAATAAAAAAGACATCACTAAAATCCAACCACACAACTCTCAAAATATTGAATAATCAATTCAATAGTTACCATAACAAGGTTCAAACAACATCAAGACATTAAATACATATGATCACCTTGCTAGACAATAAAATTACCCCAAAACTCATTCTTGAAGACCTGGCTATAAAGAATATAAAATAATTCAATTATATATTTAATATAGCATCCACATAAAAAGATGCAAAGACAATTCAAGTGTTTACTAATATTAAGATTTTATAACTTTAATTACCGAGTCACAAATACCACATGCCTAAATACACATGTTAAGCTACAATTGAAAGTATCTTTTGAAAATTGATATATTTTATTTTTGTAAATTATTTAAAATCGTGTTAGTGTAATTCTAAGTGATTTCTTCTTAACAAATTAACATGTGTCTCATAACCTAATTTTGAATCACCTTTAACTAATCACAAAAAGAAATATAAATATATTTATTTCTATCCATTTTGCATCACTATAAGAACCATAAATCAAACAAACTATAAAGAATTCAAACCTATTTACATAGAAACACCGATGCCTAATTTCAACGATGAAAGAAAGTTAAATTTTAAACCACACAAAATGCCACTACTAAAATTGTATTGGAGCCCGAAAGAAGAGTTACCAAGAAATATACGGCTATCCTCCCTGCAAAATGCATTATTGACCAAATTTAAAAAATTTAAAATATATTGAATTTTTAAAAAAATTCAGCATTTGATCTTCATGATCTGCATATTTTGTAATGAAAAACAACAAAAAATTTGAGAAAAAGTCACTGTGCTTTCATGAATTTGGAATATATATGTATGTATGTATGTATGTATGTATGTATATATATATATATATATATGTATATGTATATGTATATGTATATGTATATGTATATGTATATGTATATGTATATGTATATGTTAATGTATATGTATGTTTATGTATATGTATATGTATACATATACATATACATATACATACATATACATATACATACATATACATATACATATATATACATATACATATATATACATATATACATACATACATACATATACATATACATATATATACATATATACATATATATACATATACATACATACATACATACATATATATATATATATAATATATGTATATATGTATGTGTGTGTGTGTGTGTGTGTGTGTGTGTGTGTGAGTGTGTGTGTATGTTTGAATTTTTTTTCCTTCAGTGCATTTTGTCTAGAGATTAGCCAGTCCTAAACTATAGAAGTATGATAGCCACAGTTATTTAGAAAAGAAATACTATTGAGGGAAATTTAGGCCACTTGATGGTTTTAATATGGTAGGAGATGGATAGAAGGCTAATTTTTGATTGCCTATGGAGGACTACATCCACTCTATAAGCAATGCCAAATCTAAATAATCAGTACCTATCATAGAATTTAATTGGGAAAATAAAACAGGAACCACGTGGATTATTTTTTAGTCTGGTACAACCAAATGTAAGATTGAAGGTTTATGGAAAAATATTTCTTGATAGTATATTTCATTTCGAAAAAGAGATAGGTCGCAATACTACTTTGTTGGCTCAAGCCTCTAGCACACTCAGTGATTATTTTAACTTATTTTATTATTAAAATCACTTAGTTAACATCATAACACACCTTCATAACAAATATTTTGACAAAAACAATAAGGGCTATACAAAAAATTAAGAGCTAACAAGGATTTAAATGTTGGAAACAAAACCCCCAAGGAAAAATGACTACAAAATATGAAAAGACTGAAAAACACTAGAAAGTTACATTGTTGTAACCCTTACTGAAAGAAGAAGTGGATGAAAAGTTAAATGATCATTAGCAGTAAATTTTGCACCAGTCATGGACGAACATGAAAATAGCAGACACAAAATCAGAAACTTACAACATGTTCTTATGTCACTACTTAGTTTATTTTAGCTAGCAGTGGGTGCTCAATTTTTATAAAAGAAATTTGTGAAGCTGGGTAGTGGCCTAATGCAACTCCTCATTTTACTACGTCAGGATTTTAATTGATTTTAAAATATAAAATTTCAAGCTAATTATTTCGATGGTTAAAAAATGAGGGAAATAAATTTATGGAGACACATGGGAATTTTTCTAATAAGTACTGACTACCTATTTTTAGCCCCCCACATTTTTCCCCATCTTATTTCGTTCACTAAAAAATAGCTGCTCCACTTAAAATGGAGAAGATTCTCTATTTTACAATTTTAATGTCCCATAAGAATGTATAATTGCTTAATTTTAAGCAGAAAATACTAATAAGAAGCAACATGGGAACATGGTGTTAGTGCCCCTTCCCCACCATTATCCACATACTAACTTTTCTTTTGACACCACCGATCAGCCAATGAACCCCTTTTCTAGCATCCGAAAACACCAGATTATCACAACATTCTAGTGACAAGTTCCCTAGGTATAAGCCTACCAGCTTAATAACATAAGAGAAAAGCATACACCATTGGTCAATACCTTTAACTACACAAATTCAAGCACCCCACATTAGGGCAAATACATTTAGGGACTCTTATCCTAACTGAAAAAAGTAACTCCTTCAATGCATTGTCATGTACCAACATGTAAACTACTTTAAAAATGACAATTATTGTTAAGATCATAGGCCACGCAATTCACTATTTCTATCATTAAATGATTCTTTATGAATTTCATGCATATAATTTGATCATTGATTCCTTCTCGAGTTTCTATATTCATCATTTATTAAGAATATATTAATCTTTTACTCAATGCATAACTAGCATTAATAAACTTATCTTTTTAGAATAAGGTCAATGTTATAACTTAAAATATCACTAAATTCCATTATGCATATGGAATATAGGAAAAGAAAAGGAATATAAAGTACTATTCTTTCTATATATTATGTTCTTGTATGTGCAATCACAAGAAACATATTACTTCAGTGCTAGGTTGGAGACAAATCATTTTGGGTTTTGGTTTTTATAACAATGTTGTGGTTGATTCAATAAGATAGATCATTTTATTTCATATGTAGAAAAGTCAATGTTCAAATCTTTTAAAGCAAATTTTCACTAAGCACAAACGCTCAAGCATTATTCCAATATCATCTTTTAAATAATCTATTTATAGTACTCTCAATTGCAACACCCAATGAACAAGTGGAAACTAGCAGGTTGTCTTATGCTATTAAATACCAAGTTCTATAACTTCATGAGAAAGACTTCATGTGTTCAAGACAAATGCAACAATTATTGAAGTTCAAATTTTAATGTTGTTGTTCACGATTGAACAAGCTCTCAATGTAATGTATTTTTGTTGAAGTCCATTATAAGACTTTATAATGCCTCATTGAGTCCTTGTAATAATAGGCCTATTGGTTGTAAAGACAACATTTTGTTACATGTGGTAATCTAGAATTGATTGGTTGATTTTCTTACTTATTTAGCAACCAATTTGTTCACTCTTCTAATTATATTCTCTTTGCACATTTTCAATTAAAAATAATTGATGCGAAAGGACAATAACAAAATGAACATAGAAACACATGATGAATAAAAGAATTGTCACAAAAACACATTAGAACTCTATTATTACGATATGAACTTCAAAATTAAATGCAGTACTTCAAACTTTCACATGAAAAATATTATGAGGAAAGATGAATGCACAAATTTGCCCATGATGTAAATGTAAGATTAACAAGTTATATTACATACCTACCCATTTAAGAATGCCATGCGTTTTGCTTCGTACCTTGCTTCCTTCTATATAGGGGAGAGGCACCAATACTTGAGTGGGGTCCAATAGTTGTTATAGAAATTGTTAATATTAATACTATAAATAGAACCAATTAATATTAAATATTGATTACATAGACTTCATCTATTAATAGAAATATTACCAGACATGTGATATACGGAACCAATAATTGTACACATGAGTGCTTGTAATCTTTAAATTAAAAACAAAATTTATAAATGTATCATCGAATATTATGCAATTCTTTTTTCTTTGATTAATATAAATAAGTATACTAGAACAAGTGCTTGAGTTTTAAAATAATGAATCTAAAATAAATAAATAAGTGCATTGGAAAATTAAATAAATCTCCTCCATCTCACAATTAGAAATAAATATATAAAATTATGATCCAATCTATTACAATTAATATTTGATATTGATTGACAAATATTACAACCTATAACAATTAAAAATGCTTTTTCTCTAAATACCATCACTAAGTGTACAACTACTGGGCACTTTTTAAAATCTATACAAATTTTCATTTGTTGAATATAACTCAAAAGTGTACATTTACTAGGTACTTAAAATATACAAACAAATCTTGTTTTTTAGACAATACGTAGTGTTGTACAACTACTAGATCCCTATCAGATGTAATGTCAGTTATCTAACTCAATTTTTCATTCCAGCTTGCTCCTTTGTCGATGCATTTATTAGCTTTTTTGACATATCACCTACAAACATAAAGAACTTGTAAGGCTCACCATAAATAAACCAATAAAATACAAAAAAATTCAAACTCAGTAATTTTGGACGACAAGTTATCCTACTCCAACAGTCAAATAATGGCAACAGAATTCAATCCATGGCATCAAAATTTATCCAATCAAATTAGGGGGAAAAAGGCACAATCCATGGCAACAAAAACCAACCAATCAAATTTAGCTATTAAAATAGGTTGAGCAGTTGAAATTCAAATTTAATCATGGTTAAATAGGTGTTAACATGATCTATAAAATGAAAATAGTAGTCTCTTTTTTCATTGCTTAAATTTTATCTGGAACCAGCCGTGACTGCAACTCCTCTCATCACCCAAACTAAGCACATTCAGGTGCATAAATTTTGATTCATTTCCATTTATATTCTCTTTGTTTGAATATTTCTACTTTATTTTTGCTGAAAGAACAACTTTTCACTATAAAATGAATTTTTTACTACTTAGATTGTATTTGGAATCAACTATAATTGCTGAGATTGTATCTGAAATCAACTATAACTGCTGAGATTGTTGATATGAATCAATCATAATTGTTGCTTCTTTCATAAACTTCCAATTAATCAACTATAATTGCTGAGGTTGTATCTAAAATCAACTGTAACTGCTGTAACTGCTCATCAACTTCCAATTAATCAACTATAATTGCTGAGATTGTATCTAAAATCAACTGTAACTGTTGAAACTGCTGAGATTGTTGATATCTTGAGCCTCCAGATTCTCTTCACTCTCTTCATGCATTTGTTTAAGAGTGGAAATACAATCTGTAAAAATAAAAAAAATTATTACATAGCAATGTACTCTATTTAACTTTGAGTTGTAAACAAAATAGTTAGCCAAAAAAAATATTGACAAAAGCATTCACACTGGTCAATTGATTTTTTTTGTCATTGTATCATTACATATTTATTTTCAAGGAAATGCCCTATTTTTTTAACACCATTTGCAATATTCGTTAGAATAGATTGCAGTCTTCTATTAAAAGAAAGTGGTTTTCTAACATAAATCTCACACAGACTACATATATTTCACCATGAGAGCTTCTAAGAGAAATCAAGTTCAAAGAACAAGGCCGCTACTAATGCACAAAAGAGGGGTTATGCTTCAATGCAATCTAGAAAATGAAAGCAATACTAGAGAGAAAAATGACATACCAACTCATCTTGAAATACCAAATCCAAATCCAATAGATATTTTGGATGTGCAAACAGTTTCTAGTACACCACCCATGTCTACAACACCTAAGAGTGCACCATTGAGAAAAAATTGGTCAAAATCAGACATGGATAGTGCAATCAAAGATGTTGAAGATAATGAGTATTCCATCCGAGCTACTGCCAAGAAATGGGGTATTCCTTTTACAACCTTGTCATATTGGTTGCAAGGTATCACAACTACAACAACAAGAGGTCCACCCACTATATTATCAAGTGAAGAAGAAATGGAGATAGCGCAATGGTGTCAAGAAATGGCAGAGATGGGATATGGTCTTGAAATATCACAATTGAAATCACATGTTGCTCACATTTGTGAGACTAGGCCAAATCCCTTCAAAGATGGTTTTCCTGGCAAGTCATGGTGGACAGGGTTTAAAAGAAGGCATCCTCAGTTGGCATTAAGAACTGCAGAAGGTATAGATAAAGACAGAGCCAGAATGCTTAGCCCATCCATAGCAGCAACATTTTATGACAACTTGGAAAAAGTTTACAAAGATAGACAATATAGCCAACACAAAATTTGGAATTGTGATGAAACAGGTGTTCAAGCTGGGAGAAATTGTGGAATGAAGGTAATAGCCAAAAGGGGCTCAAGGAGTGTGCCTTATGTATTGTCAAAAAGTAGAGAATGGATCACCATATTATGTTGTGTTAATGCTGTCGGATAAAGCATTCCAGGATTCTACCTCTTTAAAGGTCAAAGGCAAATAAAAAATTATATTGCAGGGTGTGAACTCGGGGCTTGTATGGCAGCCCAACCCCATGCATGGATGACCAAGGAACTATTCCTTAATTTGTTGCATCACTTTGCTAGATTTAGACCTGGTGGAGTCTCACCCAGCAATAGGCATTTACTTATATTTGATGGTCATGGGAGCCATGTGGCACTTTCCACAATTCAAGAGGCAAGAGTTCTAGGAATTGATCTTCTTACATTGCCTAGTCACACAAGCCACAAGCTCCAACCTTTGGACGTAAGTGTTTTTTCTCCTTTTAAGAACTATTTCAAAAAAGAGAGATCAGAATGGATGGCAAAGCACCATGGATTAGAAATAAATAAGTCTGAATTAGCTACCTTATGCAGCAAAGCATTCAAAAAGGCCCTCACTCCAGAAAATATCAAGGCCGGATTTAAGAGAACTGGTATTTGGCCATTGAACCGAACATCACTTATGAATGACATGAATCCTAGCAAAGCATTTCAGTCTAGTGTTGAGAATGAAGATGAAGCAATTGCCCTTGAAAGTATTCTGAGATTTGCAGGAGTTAGTGACTTTGATATTCAAGAAAGAGTAGAACAAATTCAAAGAGAAAATGCTACAATTGAAATGCAACTACAACAAGATTCTGCTACTGTTGAAGAAGGACAACATGATTCTGATGCTATTGAAGAAAGACAACATGATTGTGCTGCTATTGAACAAGGACAACATGATTCTACTGAACATAGACATCATATGGTGCATACTACACAAGATACATTAGGACTGAGTATTCCTACTGAAGTGAGTATACCTGATTACATCATGGAAGGTGCTAGAAACCTTTCTGTCAACTTGGAATTAGATAATGAGGATGTAGAATTGTCAATTCCATCCCCTCCTCCATCTCCTCCACACCGATTAGTTCATTACTATGCAACAACAAAGTTGTCTATAGAGGATGAAGAGATTCAGTCAAGAGAGAATAATGGTAATGATGACACAATGGATGCTCACATTACAAATACACAAAACAACCAACTAGAAGGTAACCAGTTGCCAATATTATCATCTTTCCTAAAGTTACCAAATGCAAGGGTAAATGAAAAATATTCTCATGAGAGTGGTGGTACAATTAGGCTCAATCGACAGTCCAAAATACTCACAGGAGATGAGTTCATGCAAATTTTCATAGAACAGGAAGCCAAAAAGAAAGAGATTGCAAAATTGAAGGCCAAAAAAAAGGAACAAGCAAATGAGAGAAAAGCTAGTAGAGCTATCCAAAGAGAGCTGAAAGCACAAAAGAAACTAGAAAATGCAATGAAGAAGCAAAAGAGAGAACAACTTCGACTGGTGCAGAGGAAAGAGAAAGAACAGAAAAAGGAACAAGTGAAAAGAATGAGGGAAATAGAAAAAGTGAAAAAGGAGTTGGTAAAACAAAGGCGTTTAAGCAATCCCTTAACTTCTCTTCCAGAAAATTCAATTTTGAGAGATATAATGAACATTTACACTACTGCTTATTCGTCTATTGCCAATCATCCAAATAACAATCAGATTTCTGCAAGCCAACTACAACTTCCTAGAACACCTTCCATGGAGCAAGGAAATGGAGGATCTAGTTCAAATAATACCAGCATATCTAATGGAGGCTTAAGTTCTAATAATACAACCATACCAATGGATTCTGTAGGTTTGCATAAAAGCTAATATGATTATATGGAAAATACTACTTTAGAAGGTATAAGCTCCTTGAAATTATTACTTTTTAGGGTGGATTTTTGGTAGGTGCATTATTCATCAAACCATATTTTTGGAGTAAAAGTTCATTGAAATTGATTTTTTTTTGGATTTGTTGTAGGTACATGAATCATCAAATCGTATTTCTGGAGTAACAGTTCCTTGAAACTAGATTTTATGGGATGGAAGTTAGGTACATGATGGATCACACCATATGCAAGCTACTTGAGGCTGGATATATCATATGCTGTGAAGTATTTTGGTTAACTTAATATATTGAACTACTTGAGACTAGATATACCATATGCTATGTAGTATTTTGGTTAATGACATATACTGATGTAACTTGAGACAAGATGATAACTTACATTGCGAAAATTCTATTTTTTGAATGTTAGGTATATGATTGATCAAACCATACACATGATGGATATGTCATATGTTATGAAGTATTTTGTCTAACTTCATGAATTAATGTAACTTGGGACTTGGATATACTATAAGCTATGAATTATTTTGGTTGAATTCATACGTTGATGTAACTTGAGACCAAATTATAACTTATGATGTAAAAATTTTGATTTTTGGATGGAAGTTAGGTGCATGATCGATCACACCATATACAAGATCCTTTAAACTAGATATACATATGCCATATATATGTTATGAAGTATTTTGGCTAAGTTCATAGCTTGATGTAATTTGAAACCAAAACATGAATTATGATGTATAAATTTTGTTAGTGCAAATGTGTTGGAATTGTGATGTTATTTGAGAGAAATTGTCATAACTGATCCAATAGGATTTACTAGCCATTATGAAGTGTTTTGGAGAACTTCATAAATGATGATATTTTATTAGAATTATATTATATAAATATAATGATGAATGCATTCAAATATATATATATATATATATATATATATATATATATGTATGTATGTATGTATGTATGTATGTATGTATGTATGTATGTATGTATATATGTGTGTGTATATATATATATATATATATGTGTGTATATATATATATATATATATGTGTGTGTATATATATATGTGTGTGTGTGTATATATATATATATATATATGCATTCATAGATTGCACTTTGTAATATATACATGCATATTTACAAACACATCCATATGTATATACATACATATATATGCATCCATAGATTGCACTTTGTAATATATACATGCATATTTACACACACATACATATGTACATACATACATATATACACACATATACATACATATATACATATATACATATATACATGCATATTTACACACATACTTATGTATATACATACATATATACATACATACATACATATATAGTTTAGTATATATGTTAATGCAATATATATGCAAGTATGTGAATATATGCATGCTTCTATACGTTCATGCATTATGTATAGATTTGACCTAAATTTAATTATAGAATTTAACTTACAAAATAATAAATGAAATATAAATTCAATAACAGGAAGAAATGGATCATTGATCTAAATTTAATTACAAGAATTAAACTCATAAAACAATGAATAAAATATAAACTCAACAATGGGAAGAAATGGATCATTGCCTTAGTGAGGTATAAAGTAACCTCACCTGAAATCGATAGCAACTTCATCCTCCATTTATGGAACTCGCTTTCATTTATCTTGTTAAGATTGTAAGTCACAATTGAAGTAACCTGTTTTGCCAGAAAAGCATTAGATAGTCTTGACTTGTAAAGAAAGAGGAAATGTGCACAGCCAAAACTTAGACAATAGAGAACAAATTTGAAATAAGTGATAATTAGGCTAACCTCTGCTAACTTATCAAAATCAAAAAATCAGTTTATGCATCCCCTGCTACCAACCAACTTAGAGGGTTGAGACTCATTGGGTACACCCTGTACATAGGGATACAAATCAGCTTCTCAAAAATGTCCAAAATAAGGCCTCAAATTAGAATGTTCATAGAAAACATACCTTCTCCTTCACATATCTAGACAAGGAAATTGAGGCCAAGTTACAGACTTCAGTTTCAGTTGGACTTGTAAATTCAATAATCTTTGTACAGAGGTTTGAGGACTTAATAGTTCCTAGATTCTGCTAATTGCTTTTGCTATTACACGTGTCCTAAATAGCCAACAAATGCTAGCATAAATAGACAAACAAACATATGTAGGTAAAAGATAACCCAACAATAAGCAAATTACAAATGCAATTACAATAGACATGCATACCTTAAATAGCATGTATGGATTCACAGTTTCTATCTGAGCTTCCAGAATTGAAAACCAAAGCTTGTGTGCTTGTATAACCTTTTTTGCCCTTCCCTGATTTTATAGAAAGCCAACTATTATCACATGTTTCGGCTAATCCAAGAATTTGACATAATAACAAAAGGCAATTTTACCTCTTGCTCATATTTTAGATAGAGCCTTTCAAATTCTTCTCCCCAACAATTAGACAGCCCAGGAGCTTCATTTGGACAAAACAATGCCCAAGTAGAATTCTCCTCAACCCTTTTCATAAAGAGGTCGAGGACCCAAAGTGCATAAAATAAATCACGTGATCTGTTTTCTTCCTACAAGTCATATATGTACAAATCAGCTGGGAGAGTTTTATGATTTGGAGTATCCACAAAATGATCCTTTTAGACAGAGAATTAATTATGTCAATATATTATCTTGGTTATTATAAATCAGCACTGCATATTGGTTTTAAAGTTGTTACCTTCCCATGGTTCTTTCTCAACTCCAAAAACTCAAAAACATCAGCATGCCATGGTTCAAGGTACATGGCAAAGGCACCTAAATGAGCTCGAACATTAGTAGCTCAGAACTCTGGGCACTCTTTATTCAAATACTAACAAAGATTTTAGAAAGAAAATCAAGCTGGGAACACTACCTTTTCTCTTGCCTCCACCTTGATCAACATACCGTGCAGTATCATTGAATACACACAACATAGGCACAATTCCATTTGATGTCCCATTTGTTCCTCGAATATAACTACCAGTTGCACGAATATTATGAACTGAGACACCAAGCCCTCCAACTAATTTACTAATTACAGCACATTCCTTCAAAGTATCATATATTCCCTCAATACTATCATCTTCCATGCAAACAAGGAAACAGCTGCTCAACTGCCACACGCAATGGATTTGTTGAAAACCACTTCATCTCCACTCATTTCATCACCCTCTCAGCAGCCACTCTACTCATTTATTTGCTCTGCCTCACCGCTGGGGCTACTTTGCTCTACGTCTTCATCTTTCCTCAATTTTCTCTGCCTTTGTCGTTGCTTAGCCAAATCCTGGACCAATCACCAGAAAAAAAGAAGAAAGCCCTTTAAAGGAAAAAATCACAACCTGTCTTTAGTATGGAGAACTTGGGCCGAGGGCGGTTATCCCTGCCATATAGCGAAACCCGCTGGGCAAGAGGGAGTGAAGGTTGATATATATCATCATATAGAGGGCGGTCATGATGCACGGTTGCCCCTACGGGCCGACACTTTACAAAAAGAAAAAATCATTGATGAAAATACCCAAATCAAAGAAAAAATGAAGACATCACAGACAATCCAGCGTGTGTAGTATAAAACCCTGAAAACAATTTAAACAAAAACAAGGAAGAGGCTAATTGCACAAATGAGAAAACTGTATTCCTTCAAAAATATGGTGTGGATACACACCTTTGAAATACTAAACATATCTATTGACAATGCTCAACGAAACTGCAAATCTAGTAAAAATTTATAATATTTGCAGATTTCATGTAATGAAATAAAGCTTCAGCAAGAATATCATCACCAAAAAATTAGAGGCGGTTGGCTCTCCTGCAATGCCTCGACGAACTGAAAAAGCCCTCGCTTATTTCTACATCCTGAGCCTCGATTCACCCATGAAGGCATCAAAGAAGAAGAAGATGCAAAGGATGAGAGCGAGAAGATGAGGAAGATTTCCAATGAAGTCACACAATGATCTGTCTGCGTTTTGATTTCCAGCCATGGCTACCACAAGCTTGCAGACATATTATAATGTCCAAAGTTCCATCATGTCAAACGCAGAAAAGATTATGTGTCTCCGCCATAAAGATGCAAACCCTACAGTTGTCTTAACTATACATATGCAAACCCTATCGTTAACGTCATCAAGCTTAAGGAAACTTCTGGAGAGAGGATGGGTAGAGTTGTCGTGAAAGTTCTGGAAACCAACGCGTGTCCCTTATCACAATCAAATTCAATTTTACGTGTGTCCCTTATCACAATCAATCTTATATTGTTCAATTTTATGTGATATTCGTGTAGAGTTGAGAGAAAGATTTAACAACGTAGGTCATAAAGTGTACAACTATAGGGTTGTTAATTATTCTTTTAGGCTAAATTGTGGGTAAATTTTAAAGGGTGACATGTATAAAAGTCGATTTTGTGTGATTATTTAGGGAAACATAGTTAGTGAGTTGTAAGTGGAAGTGAAAAAAATAAATTAGAATTTAAATAGGTTTAAAAAGAATAGTGTATTTTTAAAGTTAATTTTAAACTATAATATATTCCCATTTGAACATAAGTTGTGTTAAATATGATCAATTATTGGTTTCTTCTTGTTTTATAAGAGATATTAACATAACTAAATAAAATGATATCAATTTTTTTTAGGATTCTTTAAGTATTTAATAAGTTACATTCATAAGAAGTATTGGAATATATTTTCATAAGAAATGATGTTTAAACAATCATTTGTTGATATTTATATTAGTTAGTTTCGGTGAAGACCTCCAAAATCTCATTTTTAGGACACTTCGAATTAAATTGATTATTTCGACAAGTTGCCAAGTGAGTGGTAGCCTCAAACCTTAGTTGAAGTTAGTTAAGTGGTCATTTTACATTTCAAAAAAAAAAAAAGGTCTTACGACATCCCATGTAGCGGCTACATGTTGACGAAGTTAGCCCTCACGACTACTAGTGCCTCTCCCCTATTTGAGTTAGATATTTCCCGCATCCCATGACTACTATGCTTTGTATGACTTATCCCGGCCAATTCTCCATCTTTGTCTTCTATTTTACAAGACTACTGTGCTTTGTGTCACATGTGGGCAGAGAAACCGAGGGACATTGTGTGGGCATAAGATTTGATATGACATAGATTTGATTGTCACCATTCATCTTGGCTGGTACTACTGGAATGTCCTCACCTAATTATCAAGACACCCCCGGTACAATTATTCAATGGAATTCACCACAAGAAAATTACAGAGCTTCCAATTTATCCTAGTTGAGGCGGCTGATGCAAATTTCACTAGTTTCTTCTTTCCACGCAAAGAAGACCAAATCTGACAAAGAGGACAAGCCAGAAAAGCTGATACAATTGTAGTAAAGATGGCCCCTGCAGTGATGACTCATTTAAATCGTGCTGTTTATAGCTCAGCCCAAACAAAGACTATTCCTTTTTCCCACCGACACCCCATTTTCCAAATACTCTGCTTATATTTCTCTCTTAACCCTCCGCAAATCAACTTCTATAAATTACCCCCTACCCCCCATCTACTTTACAAGCAAAGAAAGATAATCTCTAGTATTCAGAAGTTTCTGAGATATGGGCAGCTTCTTCTTCCGTGGGGTTTTGGTAGTCTCATTGCTTGTATTGCTCAAGGGAGTCACTAGTAGTCTGGACAAAGAATTCTCCGTTTCCTGGGCTTCAGACCATGTTAGATTCTTCAATGGCGGCCAGGAGCTTCAACTCACCCTGGATCAAAATTCAGGTAAGAAGTTACAAACTGAAGCTCTTTGTGTAAAACAAAATTTGGCGCTGATAAGATTTGGTATGTTTGTTTGACAGGTTCGGGCTTTGCTTCGAAGAATAAGTATCTGTTTGGGAACATTAACATGCAAATCAAGCTGGTTCCCGGGGACTCAGCAGGCACTGTGACTGCTTATTATGTGGGTATTTGAAATTATAGTCTTAATTTGGTTGATACAGAGTGATTTATCATGAAAAACAACTTATGTATAATGAATTGTGTTACAGCTTTCTTCAGAGGGAGCCAACCATGATGAGCTGGACTTTGAGTTTCTTGGAAACAAAACAGGGGAGCCATATGTTGTTCAGACAAATGTGTATGCAAGTGGTAAAGGTGATAGAGAACAGAGGATTTACCTCTGGTTTGATCCCACCACTGACTTCCATTCTTATGGTGTAGTGTGGACTGCTCAGCACATCTTGTATGTTAAATTTGCTCAATCAGCATTCGAAAATCGATTCTTTGTATATATAACATTGTTTCTAGCTATAATTTCCAAGCCCCATTTGATTTTCGTTATTGGATTGTTGGTATATTGATTGCAGATTCATGGTGGATGACGTGCCAATAAGAGTGTTCAAGAACAACAAGGCAGTTGGTGTTCCATATCCAGAGAGACAAGCCATGGGAGTGTATTCAAGTTTGTGGAATGGGGATGATTGGGCAACACAAGGGGGGCTTGTTAAGATAGACTGGTCGCATGCTCCTTTTGTTGCATCATACCGCAATTTCAATGTTCAGTCAATGGCAGCATCATTGGCAGAAGGTATAAATGGGGTGAGTTCAGAGCAGTGGAAGAAATTGCAGTGGGTGAAGAAAAATTTCATGATATACAATTACTGCAATGATAAACAGAGATATCCTCTGCCTCCACCAGAATGTACTGCAGACATGTAAATGTATGGTTTTAGTATGCTTTGTATCGTTACGGTCATGGCAGTTTAGTACAAGGAGGGGGAGGAGTTTGTTAACCAGCTACTTATAAAGAACAAAGACGTCAATGTGTGGATCTCCATACAAAGCAGTATGTGAGAAAAATAAGATCAATAGTCTACGTAAGTTCAAAATGTCAATACGGTATATCTTCATACAAAGTAGTCTAAGAGAAGTTAGATTCAATGATGTATGTAAGTTCGAATTTAAGGAAATTATTAATATGGTTTAAGGTTTGAGGTTTAATGATTAAAGAATTACATTTAAATTCTAAAGATTTAAATTTCAATATTTAAAAAAAAATTAAATAGTATTTGCAGTTGTTCAAATTTGATATTTATTATAAGTATTTGGTTGTCACACTGAATATTAATGTGTATTGGAGTTTCTAGTTTTAAATGTGTGTAATATTTTTTAATATTTTAAATCAATTTCTATGGATTTTTTATTGGAAAAAAAATATTATGATTTTTTATGGAAAAAAAATCGAAAAAAAAAGACAATCAAAATTAGAAATTATAATGCATATATTATAAGTTATTAAATAATATTAATAATCAATAATAAATTAAATTATGTAAAATCTATTCAAATCGAAAATTTGAATTATTTATTTAATAATCAAATTACTAATAACAATTATATAAAATATAAATTACATTTGAAAATATTATTCATATTCTCTTATAGAAAAATAATAAATAGGCGAATTCTAAATGTTAATTCATTTAATAAAAATAGTATAATTATGAAACATAAATGAAACAAATATCCATATTTTTAATATAAAAGCACTATGTAAATAATTTGAAATGAACAAATTTTGACATTGTTAAAGCTCCTTGTGAATAAACAACACAAAGTGAAGCATAGATAAACAAAATATGGATGAAGGCACAATTGATTTTTTTTTTGGCATTCAAAGTCACATTTTTCAATAAGCAAATAAGTAGAATCTTTCAAAACCCAAACCACCCTCAAGCTATTAGTGAGCCATCACATAAATTCCTCACATAAAGCATTATGTTAAAAAATAGAAAGTACAAAAAAAATTAAATTGTGTTTTTTTTAATTTATATTTAAATATTAACTAAGTAATATAACAACTAATTTAGAAGAGTTTAGATATCATATTAAAATATTTAATAAATTATTTAGAGGAGAATATGGAAATGGACAATTTGTTATATTAATTTTTGTTAAGGATTAGATTCCTTGTAATTTAAATTTGTAATTATCTTTACTAATAGTTTGTAGTGCCTACCCTCGTTCAAATCTTTTCTAGACTCTTTGTTGCTATTATTATCAGACTTTGATGGATTAGTGGTATTGTTTTGAGACTATCTGACATTATGTTATGGATTCAGTTGTTATATGATGAGATCATTTAGACTTTACATTTCATGTATGTATGATGATCATTATATTGTTTTTAGTTATTGTTGATGATTAGTTAGATGGTTATTATTTCATGTGTTTTATTATGGATACTTACCCCATACTTGCATGTGTATGGTGTGCGTGTTTTCTTATTGTATGGTGTTTCTGATGTGGTTAAGGAAGGGAGTCGTAGTCACCTGCTTAGTCGAGATCTACACGATGCACCACTTCCTGCCATTGCCTGTTTAGCTTAGCACTATATATATTGTATGTACATGCATAGTTTTTCTGCAAGTTGCAGGTACCGGGTATCGACTTTCCTGAATTGCCAAGATGAGCGTACCCTATTATACTATCTCAATGATAAGAGAAGGGAGATAAGTTCTCAAGTCCAAATCCCAAACCCTAAAACCATTTGTCCTAGTGAGTTGGGACAAGTATTAGAGTTGAGCACCCACTGAATGTGTCGGATGACATATTTCATGATTTTTAATCCTTTAGACTGGTTTTGTATGAATTGACCTATGATGGGTTTTCATATTTTTTTATGAAGGTCTATGGTGAATTTTCTGTTAATTAAATCTTAACAAATAGATTTAATTAATAAAATTAATTAGTTGAGAAGATTAAATATCATGATTTTGATATTTTGATTATAATTAATTCAAGGAGAATTAATTGAGAGAAAAGAATTAAATAAAAAGAAAATTAGAAAATTAAAATAAATAATAATTATAAAATACTAATAAATTAATAAACAAATAATAATAATAAAAGTTATAAAAATTAAAATAAAAGTTATTAAATTAAAATGGGAGTTATAAATATTTAAATGGAAATTATTTAAAAATAATTGGAATTATAAGCTTGCTTGGAAATTAATGTAGTTCTCCATTTTTCATGTGTCAACAACACGGGGGTCAGTGCACCAATTGAGCACATGGTGTCTACAACCCTAGGGCTTATCAAAAAGGTTGGAAAAAGGCCCATGCTTAGTTGGTGACATCTTCCAGCTGGTTCTAGAAGCATTCTAGGGTTTTCCTGAGAGCTCTTTATATTTGGGCATTCCTTAGAAGCTTGGAGAGAGCGTGGATAGTGTGGAGAAAAATTGAAGCATTGGAGGATTCGAGAATTCTGAAGAAGGGGAGCTTGCTCAGCGGGTTATCTAAGGAAGAGCGAGTTAGCATCAGAATCTGGGTAGATTCTTGTGTTTTCACTTATGCTACTTCTGCATCTTGTTTTCCCCTGTCTTCTTTGTGTCTTCCATATGTCTTCATTATGCATTTTGGGCAATTAAAATTTATTTGAGGATTCTATATGCTTAGATCTAAAATGGCACGGGCTAGGGTTGCAATTCATGGACAAACCCATTAGAGTTAGTTATCAGAAAATTTTTAAGAACAAGTTTCATAGAGAGATTCTGAAAATGAAAGCTTGTATTCATAAATTATCATTTTTACATACATATATATATATATATATATATATATATATATATATATATATATATATATATATATATATATATATATATATATATATATATATATATATATATATATATATTCATGTGTGATAAAGTCGAATATCATTAATCAAAAATGTATTTGAAAAAAAACGTTAAACATTATTTACAAACTAAATTGCACCGCACGGGTGGATGCGTATTTTTGGAAAACGCTTGAATGTTCATTGAGTTCGGCGGAGCCGTATCACCCTGCGGGTACGCAGAGGGCCTGCCATCGTAGGGACTGCGATGACAGGGGTACTCTATACCTGCTGTTGGGCAGACCTGCGATAGCAGGTTCCATGTTCTGCGCGGCACCGAAGGTTGCAATATATATATATATATATATATAATTTGTGTTTGACATTTCAATTTTTTTTTATAAACTTTTTATGTTATATGAAATCGGTTATCAATATTCTGATTTTTATATTTCGTTTTCTTGTTAATATTAAATATGTATATATGTATTTATATATATATATATATATATATATATATATATATATATATATATATATATATATATATATATATATATATATATATATTTATATGTATATAAGTATATATGTATATATGTAATCTATAACAAATAATTATTATATTGATAAAAGATGTGAGTTAGTAGAAATATTAATAATTAATTTAATTAAACATTAGTTTTAATTAAGATTAATTATTAGCAGTTTTGATTATTGAAAATGTTATTTTTTTTTTTAAATGAAGTTTTTATAAATAAAATATTATTGGATCAATTAGAAAATTGAATCTAATGGAGGAACTTTTATCTATCAAGTAAATACATGGGTTAGGTAAAACGTGAAATTTCTCCACTTGAAATTAAATTTGGGAAAACGTAAACTGAGACATTTGAAATTTAAATTTGAAACTTAGCAAAACCAAAACATGTGTTTACATTGTGTATTCCTTATGTTAATGTTTTGGGTTTTGAGTTGACTAGTGTTGACCAGTTATAGGACGTCTACCAGAGGCTTGGAGAATTATGTGATTGTGATGTCATGATGATGTTATATTTCTTGATCTTTATAAACCCAACCATGATTATGTAATGGAATGCTCTATGTATTGGTTGTGTATACTGATTGTTATAGTTGAGAATCTTATGTTTGAGACCCTTGACTTAACCATTATTTTTGGTCATCGATCAGTTATCCTTGGATATATTTTAGTCGCCATGATGAGACTAGTATGTGGATTTATTCTTGATGATGTCATGTGGTGACATGTATGACTCAACCATTTTGGAGTCTTTGATCAGTATGTTTTGAGATATTCTTGGTTGCTTGTTGAGAACCAATGGATATGATGATCTATTTTGAGATATGTTCTGGTTATTAAGAACCAATGGATACTTTGATTATCAGTGATACTTCAGTTGCCAATAGAGAGCTGTTGTAGTCATGATTTTCTATGGATATTGCTCATGGAGATTTGATGCTTTTATGCATATTTGATGATTTTATCATGGATATTTGATGATTTTTATTGTGGATATTTGATGATTTTTTTATGGACTTTCTTTATGATTACTATACCATGAGCATTAGGGTAGGATATCTGCATGTAGTGTCGGGAAGTGGCTTGCAATGGGGGTCGGGGCCCTAAGAGGCTGCCAAGGTAACTCATTGTAAGTTGGATTAATAAGTGATAACATTCACACTTAATACTAACTGAATGAACCTAAAAAGATAAGAGTTTTGGTTCTCGCCCATGCCTTGAGTGCTTGTATAGGCTAGGATGGGAGTAGAGAGAATAAATGGTTGCGACCTTGCATTCCATAGTATGCCTTGTCATTATGAAAGGATACTAGTGGCCGCATGAGATCTGTATGGACCCGTGGAGTTTAGCTAACTGCCAGGGTAACTTGTATGAGATAAATGCGATGACACTTTCCCGCTTGCATAGTAGGTTCCTACATGTCATTGTGTGCCTCTGGGAAGTAGATGCCTATTTTGGTGATTGGAACCTTTGAGTTAGTATACTTTTAGGATTCCTAGACTTTAGAGACTTGTGCTATGTGGTTTTGATAGCCTATTTGGGACTTGGGATTATCTCCTCAACATGATGGGAGTGGACCACTTAGGCAACATGCGGTCGAGTGGTAGTGTATTTTCCACTCTTATCATTTGAGATTCATTGAGACATCGTGGTTGATCCATCCTTCGTGATGGTGGATATGCATCCTTTCATTGATGATTAGCATATGTTAGATGATGTTATCTTATGCTTATATCTACATGTTAGATTACTTTCTACATATGATATTGTATTTATTAGGAGTGACATTCCTACTATGTTAATACCGATGATCTCTTCGATGATTTGGGATGTTACGCACGGAGGGATGGCTAGGGCCCACGATGGTCTAATGATGCTATTAACGGTTGGGAGGAACCGTGCACTTAGTTTATTTTGATCCTTATGATAGATGTAAATGACTTTTATGATGTTGTATCATAAGTATCATGTGATTATCTTTACTTGATGTATCATGGATTAGAATAGGATGATGTACCTTATTCCACATATGTATATTCTTTTAAGCCTTCATACCCTGTGACATGTACAGTGGATGAATGAGCAGTTGGATATGTAATAATTGAACATTGGACTTATCATTATTATTTCATGTGGATGTTGTATTCATATCCAACGTTAAGGGATCTTAAAGAATGTAACCTGTTGTGCATATCATGTTTACTCTTTAGATGGACATTGATGTTGCTTCCGTTATTGTGAATGAGTTTTATGTGGTATTTACTTTCATGTAATTTCAAAAAAAAAAAAAAAATGTTACCAAACTTAGTGTAATTCTAGGTTAATTCTTTGGATCCCTTGGCGGGGCATTACATTTGGTATCAGAGCCCGAGTTTCTACATTGGGAGCTCTAGGTATTTCGGAACAACTAGAACGTGAACTAATAAGTATATCTTTTCAACTTGAGACTAGGTGAACTGAAACAGTACTTGAACTGTTACTTGTATGTTTTTCATACTTCAACACTTGGTTGTCAAAACTGAAATTTTACTTAGACCTAAACATAGAACTGAACTTAGTCTATTGTAACATGTGTCTCTTGATTGTAATAGTACTCTGTACTGTTGCAGGATGGTATCTAGGACTAGGTCTTCTATTAGAGGCCGAGGTAGGAGCCATGGAAGAGGTCGTGGTCGTGGCAGAACCGTCAATGCCCATGAGTCTTCCCATGAGGGATCGGTTCGTATAGAGAGCAGGGAAGAGCACTCTAATAGGCAGCAGGAAGAGAGTCGTAGAGAGGACCAAGCTAAGTCTGAAGAGGTTGGTTTGAGACAATTGATGTAGACTATACTAGAACGTCTACCTCCTGTTCAAGAACAGCCTAAAGTACATCAGACAGAACAAGAGCATAGACCCAGGTCTAGAAGTCCTCGAAAGGATCGTCAGAGGTCCATTGTGTCCACATAGATGAAGGATCTTTCAAGATCCAAGGTTAAGCCTTTCAATGGGCAAGGTTCTGGTTATGTGGCTGAGCAGTGGCTTATTTCTCTCAACAAGATTTTTGCTATGCAGGACTTTGACAGCAATGTTAAGGCAAGATTTGCGATCACCAATTTAGAGAAATTTGGGGCCACTTGGTGGACAATTGAGGAGAAGAAGCTAGGGATTGATATGAGCAGTGTCACTTGGGAACTATTTTTGGAGAGTTTCTGTGAACGATTCCTACCAGAGGAATGGAAACAGCAAAGGGCAGATGAATTTCATAATCTCAAGCAGTACACTATGTCAGTGACCGAGTATGAGCATAAGTTTTATGAGCTCATGTCTTTTTCAGGGTTCAGTGAAAATTCAGCTCACTTGACACAACACTTTATTAGGGGTTTGAACAATCGTATTATTGGGGGTGTCAAAGTATTTGAGCCAAAAACCCTCAAGGATGCAGTTCATTGAGAAATTCTTGTTGAGCAAAGCGTCAGGATCTAAAGGCAACTTCAATTCAGGTGGTAACAAGAAACCTTTCTTTTCTAAGAGAAAATAGTTTCAGCAACAGTCTCAATAGACGCAACAACAAAAGGGATCAAATTCTCAGGATCAAGGTGGTGGCAAAGATTCTAACTTTAAGAACAACTGCAATACTCAACACAATAAACAAAATCAGCCCAATCAGCCAGCTCAGAGTATTCAGTCGTTTGTCAGTAGGAACAACCGATAGCAATCAAATGTACCACCTATGGGTAGAGGATCTGGCAGGAATACAAAATGTTTTTCATGTGGACAGATTGGTCATTATGCAGCTCAGTGTCCACAGTGAGCACCTCAGTTTTTAGGACCTAGGCCTACAGCTTCAGAGCCTACAGTTGGTGATGTAGGTAGAGCTCACAGAGTATTTGCAGCAATTGATCACCGTCAGGCGGATCATCAGGGTACAATGGTTGAGACCACAGGTGTTATTCAAGGTATATCTCTTTCAGTATTATTTGATTCAGGAGCTACAGACTCATTTATTTCACCATCTATAGTTTCTAAGTGTAAGCTGGATGCGGTGAAGCAAGATCATGGTTGGCAAGTGGAATTAGCCTCAGGTATCAAAGTCTCCATGAACTCTGTAGTTCATAAATGTGGGCTTAGCTTAGGAAGCTTTATATCTGTAGTGGATCTTCGAGTCATACCCCTTGGTTCCTATGATGTGGTTTTGGGCATGGATTGGCTTGGAACTCATAAAGCCAGTATAGATTGCAAGAAGAAGATTATTATGTGCCAAGATGACCAAGGGAATGATGTGAAGATAGTTGGGATACCAAGGCCTATATCTCTGTGGATGATTTTTGCTATGCAAATGAAGCGAAGTTTTCGTAAGGGATGTCAAATATTTGCTGTTATGGTAAATGATCTGGATGAGGAAGATCCTGTGAGGAAGACTTTAGATCACCCGATTTTGCAAGAGTACACAGATGTTTTTCCAAGTGAGATTCCAGGCATGCCTCCAAAGAGGGATATCGACTTTGCATTGATCTAGTTCCTGGAGAAGAGCCTATCTCTAAAGCTCCTTATCGCATGATGACACAGGAACTGGGAGAGCTACGTCTTCAATTAGAGGAACTTCTGGCCAAAGGGAGCATTCGACCTAGTGTATCACTATGGGGAGCTCCAGTGCTCTTTGTGAAGAAGAAAGACGGTTCCTTGCACCTTTATATCGACTACAGATAGTTGAACAAGGTGACTATTAAGAACAGGTATCCTTTGCCTAGGATTGATGACTTATTCAATCAGATCAAGGGGGCTACAGTTTTCTCCAAGATTGACCTTAAGTTAGGATACCACCAGCTTCGCATTAAGGAAGCTGATATTCACAAGACCGCTTTTCAAACTCGCTATGGACATTATGAGTTCACAGTGGTATCTTTTGGGTTGACTAACACTCCATCGGTGTTCATGAGTTTGATGAATGGTGTATTTCGATCATATCTTGACAGGTTTGTGCTTGTGTTTCTTGATGATATATTGATATACTCTAAGAATCAGAAGGAGCATGAGGAACACCTACGGTTGGTATTGCAGTGTTTGAGAGACAACCAGCTTTATGCTAATGCAGCCAAGTGCGAATTCTTCAAATCGAAGATTCCATATTTAGGGCATGTCATCTCAGGTGATGGTATTTCAGTGGATCCTGCAAAGATTCAGGCGATAATAGATTTATGAAGTGACTTAGATTTAAGGCTCATCGATCTGAAAACAACACAACTACATCTACCTTGCATTAGCATAAAGCTAGTTGTCAAATCGGAGATTCCATATTTAGGGCATGTCATCTCAGGTGATGGTATTTCAGTGGATCTTACAAAGATTCAGGCGATAATAGATTTATGAAGTGACTTAGATTTAAGGCTCATCGATCTGAAAACAACACAACTACAACTACATCTTCCTTGCACCTTTATATCGACTACAGATAGTTGAACAAGGTGACTATTAAGAACAGGTATCCTTTGCCTAGGATTGATGACTTATTCGATCAGATCAAGGGGGCTACAGTTTTCTCCAAGATTGACCTTAAGTCAGGATACCACCAGCTTCGCATTAAGGAAGCTGATATTCACAAGACCGCTTTTCAAACTCGCTATGGGCATTATGAGTTCACAGTGGTACCTTTTGGGTTGACTAACGCTCCATCAGTGTTCATGAGTTTGATGAATGGTGTATTTCGATCATATCTTGACAGGTTTGTGCTTGTGTTTCTTGATGATATATTGATATACTCTAAGAATCAGAAGGAGCATGAGGAACACCTACAGTTGGTATTGCAGTGTTTGAGAGACAACCAGCTTTATGCTAATGCAGCCAAGTGTGAATTCTTCAAATCGGAGATTCCATATTTAGGGCATGTCATCTCAGGTGATGGTATTTCAGTGGATCCTGCAAAGATTCATGCGATAATAGATTTATGAAGTGACTTAGATTTAAGGCTCATTGATCTGAAAACAACACAACTACATCTACCTTGCATCTTGGAATATATTTTCTTTCTCCAATAGCCACAATAGAGGAATTTTCTTATATCAATTGATATATACCTTTAATGAATTTTGATTCGATACCCTGTAATAGATGTTATGAAGAAAAATGCAACTAGATGTGGATTGGCTCATTATTGTTTGTTGATGATTTATGTAGCAAAATTTGTTAGTGTGAAACTCAAATTTTGATTCAAAGAACTGACAAAATCAATTTTTTTACGTGCTTGGAGGTGTTCATATTTGGGATTCTCCACTAGCATCTTAGGATTTTGCATAGTACTATTTTCAATAATAATATTTCCCACTTCTCATGTGTTTTTCTTACAAGTTTTCTTTGGTGTTCAAGATTCTAGGAGTACATATGCCCATGTCATATTCTCATTGGACAATAGTTATCTTCCATAGCCTCTCCTTTGCATCACCACAATATGTATGGTGTTATAAATATTTACAAAAAAAAATTATCAAAGGGATTTTAATTAATTCTGAGCATGGATTTGGATTCCAAGTCTTTGAGTCACTAACTTCATCAGATGCCTATGCCACTAGCAACATCAACTTCATTTTTTGTCTTCTCCCATTATATCATTGAAGTCAAATGCTTATACAATTAGAAGGAATGATAAGGATCTAATTATATTCTCCATAATTTAAATATATAATTATTATATTTACTAATAGTTTGTGTTACGAGATTATCATTATTGGTTTGAGATTTTGGTGTGACAAAATATTTTTGTCTCCTAACTTATCAAGGGCTTATTGAGATCTTCATGGGATGGTTGATATTTTTTCTCAACTTATTTCCTATTTAAAAGATTTTGTCTCTCAAATTAAAGAGGAAATTTCCTTATTAAACTATTAAACTTTCTTCTTTTATTAATAGAAGGGAGAAAGTATTTGTATATGTTTAATTAATTTGTATGAATTGGCTTGGTGAGTGGGATTTCTCACTTTGTTGAGAGATTTTGCATCATAATTTGACTCAATGTGTATTCATAAAAGGTATTCTAAAGAATCTATGATAACATAATTACAACATTGTCTCCTTATGCAACATTTTAAATCTCTCACAGTTTTTGTGTTCTTGGTAAAAGGCTAAATACCCTATATATTTATTTCACATTTTTCCCTGTTCAAGTGCAGGCACCAGGGGGAAAAGGGCGAGGAATAAAACTCCCATTATTGCCTAATACATTTATGTCCTATTTACATATTGGTACAATCTCTCATGCACTTATTATATCTAATCTTTTCTTCTAATATTTCAAGACTTCACTATTACTAAATGACTGTACAATATAAATTTAATTACTATAAATGTTTTTCTTCCATTACAATATGTTTTTCTTATTCAACAAAAAACCTCTCTTTTATAAACAAGCATTGTAGGGCAGCATAGTTCCTGCCAATTGCTTACAGACGGTTTTGGAAAATAGAAGAAAATGAATAAGAAATTAAACAATTTGGTATGTAGAGATGCGTGAGTCTTGACAAAGATAGTTCATTGAACATTTTGAATTTTTTTAAATTTAATTTATAATCAAATATATGTTCAACTAAGAACTGTGGGCCATTCTCAAATCAAAACACATTATGAATGGGCATACTATATAAGAAAGGTTTATAATAGTAGAAAGAATATCGATGGCCTAATGAAACAAATAGAGGGAGTCTAGTTCATTATTTTTAGCTTCAATATTTCAGCACCCTAATTTCTATTATAGATTTTTTATTGTTCCCACGGAAATGACAAAATGTAGTGTAAAATACTAAACTATATTAGGTAGGACCTTGTTCTTGGTTAAACAAATTTATAATCAAATAAAAAATTAAAAACCTCTCCCAAACCTACCAGTCAAATCACAAATAGAACAACCATTGATAGAGGTACAAAATTATATTTAATTGGACTAAAAATAATGTACTCAATTAGGTATACTATAACATTATACAAGAATTACATGGAAGGCCTTGGCTAAAGCATTTGCCAACAAGGTATAACCTCTATCCATAATTTATCTCCTCACTTAAAGAGGAAATGTACACTTGCTTACATATTTTTTTATAATGAGAGAATGTATAATTCTTATAATATTATGTAAAAATGAGAGGCACTCAATCCATTGAAAGAGATTGATCAAATATGTTACTTGGTGCTTGGTATTCTTGACCTACAAAAAATTATCAACTGATTTTTCATCAAAAATATGTGAAATTTAATTATAAAATAATATGTTATCAGATTCAACTTAAAGCATTTTATACCTTCGAATTATCAATAAAGAATGGAGGGCTAAGAGCTTACGAATCACAAAACCATTTTGAAGTTTCATACTTTTAAAGACATTTGAACAAGTTTTTTTTTTTGCATTAACATTAATTTAGAGTTCACAATTTTCATTAAATCAGGGTATACAAAATAAATTAAACATTTATCCTAGAAAATGGGAGAAATAATAGAAAAGAAACAAGGATTGTAATGAAAAGATATAGTGACCATATGTTGGGCAGTGATCCTCCCAAACAATTGTTCAAATTGCCCAATATGTAGATGATGTAAACTAATGATGATTTGAGAAGAAATCCAAATCTTGCAAGGGCTAGGAGGATGGATTTTTAGCATCATAAGCTTTGGCTCGCATAGGCTCATTAACTCTTGTGAACAACAATATGAAGTTTGAAAAGGCTATCAACCCAAAGGAGAATCCAGAGAACTTATTTCTATTATATTCTATTGCATTATGAATACGTCAAATATATATTGGTTCTAGAGGGATTTAGGTTTTAGTTATTGGAATTAATCTTAGATTCATTTCAATGGCTCGTATGAAATTACATATCTTTTTTAATTTTTATTTTAATTAAAGGTGATATGATTTTAGCTAGATAATTTGAACTAGCATGTTTGTATATTTTAAGGTTGAAATATGTCACATTTTCAAAATAAAATTAAAATTAAAAAATGATCTATATCTATGAAAAATATTTGTTCTTATTATCTATAAAGTGTTATTTGTAGTTTACACTCTTAGATATGTATTTAATGGCACTTAGGTTACCTGTGAATTAGATGAGAGACTCGGTAATAATGTGAACCAATATTAAGTGAATGTGGAAGAGACTCGACAATGAAGAGCATGTGGTAGAAATGCCACACATTAGCACTCGATTGTCTAGAAACCTAAGTATCTATCTATTCATATGATTGTGAATTTGGTCTGAATGATTTTCTTTGAGATTTTCACAAAATACTTATGTAAATCTTGTAGGATGTTTGTTGGTAACCACTAAAAGTAGTTGTAGGGTTCGCAAGATAAATTTGGGATCCCATTTTTAATCTACAAAAATGTATGATTTGATAATTTTATTATCTTCATTTATATGTAATATGACAAATACACCCATTTTTCTAGGTTTAAAAATATACATACTTCTTGTGAGTTCAGTGATTTTGTATTTTAAATGAATATAGGTTTGACCATTTTTTGTCTCATGGATCACAAGCTTCATAGCCAAAAAAGAATATCATATTCATGCACACTACCTTGCCCAAGAAAAATAACAAATTAAAGAAATTAAATCCTCACTCATAGAAATATAATTGACAACAACCTGAAATAAATATATGTTTAACCAAAAGATCGTACATATTGTATTTAGAAGAAATGCTTGGTATCTGTAGAGGCCAACATAAGATCTATAAACTAGTCTCTCTCAATGGATTCATCTTTGGAGAATTCTAAGTGTAACTATCATTGAAGGAAGATTGTTATGCTCCCACATACAAATTTTTCAGAGTTGGATGGCTCATTCTTGTGCTTGAATTATAGATTAGTTTAAGCTTTAAGTAAGAAAGAGGCTTTGGGATAGCACTTGAGTCCTTATCTATTTAGAATTAGCCATGTTCAAAAGCATGCAAAATGGCAAGCCATAGTAAGCCATGTGGACAGTTAAAAAATGCCAACTAGTGCTCAAAACCTTTCTATTTAATTGATATCTACAATATTAATAATAGCCCTACAACTTATCATCAGAGACATAGTTTTCTATGCATTCTCTTAACTTGATATTTCCAATTACAAGTCTCCAAATATTATTTGTAAAAAAATTTTCATAAAAAATATGGAAGTTGTAGCTAATACGCATTGAAAAGGAAATTCAACTCAACACATGGCTCATTTGCATGGAGAAAAAAAAATACAAACCCCCCAACTATAAACGCTAAGTATATGTAGCAACGAGATTGTAAACATCATCTGTAAATATGGTAGGACCAACGCTTATATTATATTTGGTAGCCTATTTCCAACACGCTAGCTATCACAAAAAATGCTTGACCCAACACTATCACATTAATAGTCACTCCTTGTGCATAGAATCACATGCTAGGACCTGCCAATTCATATAAAATAGAGAACTCATAAACATCTAGATCATCTTTTCTTTTAAGATAACTTGCACATTAATATCACACCAACAAAAGGAAGAATTGTTATTGGTTATAAAAAGAAAAGATTAATCATCATTTGTGTTTTAACCCTCAACAATAGTTCTCTTCCTTAGCAAGAACAAATAAATATTACCAACTCTTATATCTTTACAAAAAATAGAAAAAGAAATTACAATCTTAATACATTATCAATAATTTTATAGAATATTTAATTCACTGCTTGTCAACTCATTATAGTAATGATAGAAAAACTCATTTATAGATTTGTTGTACAACAAACATGCATAAGAGGACAACAGTTGTAGAAGTGGATAATGGATGAGAAATGTGGTGAATGAAGAGGAAAATTAAATTTTGGATTTTGATTATTATGCATAGAGTGTCTTACAACTCATTTAAAAATGAGGTGGAGAATTATTGTTGGTGCTTGTTCATGCACTTATATTTCTACATTAGTTTATAATCATCAATTTGAGCTATTGCTTAAATAGATGCTTTGTACTTTAAAATACCTCTTGGTGAGCACCCACATGTACAACATGTAACTTTTTTTTTTCTATCTTTGAGTTATGGGGTAGGATATATATTAAATATTGTAGATGCTTAATTATTTTTGTTTATTAAATCTGACTGGATGATAAATTTAAAATTGAAAATAAACTTTTATTTTTTATTTTATTTTAAAGTACTAATAAAGGACAAATTAATTTGGACTAAATGATGATAATTGGCTTTGGTAGACTATGCAATAGTTATTTTTAAAATATTAATGTAATAATGAAGTGTTTTAATTTATAATTGAAATATAAATTGTTTAAATGAATATCTAGAAATGAATCTAGGAACAAAGAAAAAATCATTTAAAAGTATTTTTTGTTTATTCTTAAAAACTTGTATATAAAATCTAGAATATTTTGTTCTTCACTTTGTGTGATTAGCTTTAGTTTCTTTTCTTTCTTTTTTCTTTTCTAAAGAAAAACACATATAGCATGTAATATATTAAGTTAAAATAGTATAATTAGAAGTCATGAAGAAAAATCCAAAATGGAGGAAGAATGATAGTGGAGATGGAAGCAAGATTTAAGAGAAAAGCTCCTAAATTTCCTCATACAAATGAAGAATCCCAACACACACACACCATGAAGAAACTAATAACCACTTTGCTTATTTTGCTCAAGTGATATAGTTAGTGATGAATCACCATTGCTACAAACTTAACCTTCTCATCTATGATGTCCTTTAGCAAACACATCATGATAGCACCTTGTCAAATCAACCACTTCATTTGGAAAATATTTCTTAATGGTCAGATTTATTATGGTTCCATTCAACCTTGTAACGCTCTCATCATTTGTTTTCTAATATTGTATAGGTTTTTGATCCACATGTACTTGTCATGCACCATTCTGAGTACGAATATAACTCACTCATCCTTAAAGAAATATGGGACGTCAACCTCATGGTCTAGGGTTGTTGACCCAAGACTTTGAATCCTATTTTCCATTGGTCATCATGACAAAACTCTTCATACTTTATTTTCATTTCCCTATCTCCTTACTCATGCAATCTATCCTTTAGATAGGTGCACACATCTTTAACAAGTAATACATTTCTTGGGAGTGGGAATAGAGCCCCCATCATGTCTTTCCCATTTGTACTCTTCACAATTGGCTCATAGATAGGTAGACCATTTTCCTTTCCTTCTATCATTTCAACTTTATATAGTTCAAAATATTGTTCCTCTATCATTTTTGGATCGATGCACTAATTTTATTTCTCTCACACACTTGGTTGCACTTGTCTAGATCTAGATCTTCCTTGCATCTATTTCTTAAAATCACACAAAGGTCATACTTATGGTCACTAGGGTTTGAAAAAGATGAAATCTCTTAAGATCTCAAGTTCACAAAGTGATGTGCTTATTTATAGATCTAGTAAAAAAAGTAATGTTGAGGTTTTAATGTAACCATATCTCTTACCTACATCTAGCTTTGTGCAATAAATATTTTCTAACAATGCATCCAATAGTCAAGTTTGATGTCAGTCTTGTCTTATCTTCATAGGTAAAGAATTACCATTTTTCAATATTCTAAAGCATCACTTTTCATGACCTACCATTTTGTATGCGAGGACTGGTGCAAGACTTACTTTTATCGTGTAACCCCTTAAGTTTTTCTAGCTTAACTTGATTGGAAAGTCTCATCATTCATTAGTGATCTTACAACCTCTCCAAGTTTGGCTTCAGTGCCGTCCACTTTCTTCTTGGTCCAAACCTTGGCAAATTCATCGCTGACTTTCACAACATCAATAAATTTTTCTTTTCCTTCCTTGTCAATGTCAATATCAATATCAATATCTATATCTATTTTGGATAATATGTTGGTGTGTGGTTGAATTATTTTATCTTTTGAAGTCCATGGAGAACTCATGGTTTCATTATTCTTGTTTAATTTTGATTTTTATTAATAGTTCTCATGTGTTTTGTCATCTTTCCCACCCCTTTTTGTTTCCTCTCTATTTTCATTTTTTAGACTTTAGACAATGGCTTTTCAACATATGGTCATTGTCATTAGGTTGATGTATGTCATAATGGTATGGTACTCTCTAGATAATGATTTAAAACTTTGGCTTCTTCCGCTACTTGTACATTCCCACATGTATTTATGGTTCATTGTAGTATTGTGACTTATGATTGTGGCCTTCTTGAGTAATATTTTTCTTTCTTTCATTCCTTGCAAGTAACTTTAAATGTCTTTTTGGGTTTAGATTTGTTCTTGAAATGTGGAAATAACTATGCTTAAATATTTATTTCTTATCGTGCACACTCCTCATATCTTTCAACCCTTCTATTTTAACATATAATGGCTGGTATATTTATAGGGGTGAGGCACTTTCTTTAATGCTTTGACCCCTTTCTCAAATTGGGGACCTTTGATGTTTTGAGTAGTGGTAGTTTATTCTCTTTGGGGAGTTCTTAGATGTGTTTGGTTTAATGGATGAAACCTTTATTGTTGAATGACTCTATCGAAAGAATTTGTTAGACTCTTTTCAATTGAAGATGAGGAGCTGAAGAACATGGTTATTTATCTTCTTCAACATAATCTAGGTAATAATTCCCATATACATGATGGTGTGGTGTTTAAACTAGACTCTTCATCTCTAATTCAAGTTATCAAATGCTTGGACTAGGTGTTGGTGGTGGCCAATAATGTGGTATTCATTCAATATTGGGAGTGGTGAAAGTGATTGAAACGATTAACCCCAAAATTGTCTCAAGTAGGCTTGGCTCCATTTTTTACTTTGGCAAGGAAGGTTGTGAAGAAAACTTGAGAGATGCTTAGGATTGGTTCAAATATTTCAAGTGTAAACAACATTTATGCTTCCATGAACCTCTTCCATGGTAATAACTAAGATTTCTTTGAGTAAATTTAAAAAACCATCTTGTGGGAATACTTGTATGGGGTAGCCTTGTCTATGACTAAGCTAGATGAGTCTCATAGTGTTATTATTAGATAACATATTCTTCTCTTCTATGTTCATATGTTGGGCTCATCTTTTTGCCAACCTTCCCTTTGTTAGTCTTTTTCTTCTAGGTTTTATAAGAATTCTTCATGGTGTATGTGTTGGATTTCTCATTTTGTATGAGGTGATTTAGGAGCTTTTCACTTGAATCTTTCCTCCATCTTCACTAACATTCTCCCTCTATTTTGGAGTTTTCTTCATGAATTCTAATCATACTATTTTTTCTTAATATATTACATACTATACGTATTTTTAAAATATAAAAATAAAAATAAAAAATAAAGTGACTCACACAAAGTGAAGAATTTTATTTTTATAGATTTTATATAGAAATTTGTAAGTTAAAGAAAAATCTACTTTTAAATTGTTTCCTTCATCCCTAGATGCATCTCTAGATAGAAAAAAAAAAAAAAAATTACCAAACAAATATTAGACTTCCATTGTCTATTTTAAATCTCTAACATTATATATTTCTATATATTCATTTAATAATTTTTCAATTATAAATTTAAATACTTTATTATTGCATTAATATTTCAAAAATAACTATTACATTCTCTATCAAACCCAATTATCATCATATCATCCAAATTAATTTATCCTTCATTAATTACATTTATTTGATTAAAAAATGTTTTTTTCTTTTCAATCATAAATTTATTATTCAATTTGAAGCAATAAACAAAAATACAAAACTCATTATAGATCCTACCCCATAACTCAAAGATAGGGGAAAAAATGGCATTTGTACATGATCTCACCAAGAGGTATTTTAAAGTATAAAGCATCTACTTAGACAATTGGCCAAAATGATGATTATAACTTAGTGTGGTAATGACAGGATAGAGTGATGAGAGGGAGTAGGAAAGGGAGTGGCAGTGCTCATTTGAAACCTATGGTTTCTTGCAGGTGCATGGGTGTTCCAGGGGTGTCTTAGCTCTAAGGAGGAGGATAATGAAGATGAAGAGGATGAGGGTACAATAGGCTGTAGGGGAGGTCACTTTTATGGTAGTTTAGGGCCCTTATCTCTTTTGGGTCAGGTTGTCTTTGTGTCCCCTTGTTCTATGTTTTCTAATGTGGAGGCATGGGTCTTATGGTTGCATTATCCTCTATTGGTGAGGCATGGCTTGGTCTGGGGTTTTCTCTAGTTGTGTGGGTGTCATGTTGGATGTGGTCAACATAGCATGGGAGGGATTTTTAGTAGTCAAGGTCTTGTTTCCTTCATTGATGAATCTAATGAGGATATGATTTATGGGTTTCTCCCAAATGTTGATCTATTTTGGGGGTGTATCTATTATAGGATACCATATGGTTCTCCTAGCAATAGGCTCTTCCCTTATGTGCCTGTGGTGGGAGAGAATTTTTTCTAGATCTGCAGTTGTTTGTGTTGGTAACATGGGCAATGGAGGGTTTCTTGGCTTTTGTATGTGCTTGATACATGTCTCTCCTTCTTCTTGTATCAACTTACCTTTGCATGGCATTATATTGATCAAGTTTTATGGATCTTGTGTTTTCCTCTGCTCTTGTGGGATGTTTAGTTGTTTTGTGGGTTCTTCATAGTTTACTACAAAAAAAAATTGGGTTTAAGTTGTTCCTCCCCTTCCTCTCCTTATGTTGTACGTTGTGTTAGGATACTATCCTTGGGGCAACCTTTGGTTGTCGAGGCAAATGTTGTTTGGTTTTCATGTCCTCTATCGACTTTCAGTTCCAAGGTTGTTCATTTCCCCTGTGCATTTGGAAGGTGATATTTTTGATTGAGGGTCTTATTTTATGGGTATCTCATTAGAACCTTGCTCCAATTATGTTAATTTGCCCTATATTTTTTTGTTTTTGGGTATTATTTTGTTTCTTGGGTATTCACGTGCCTTGGTGCCTACTACTCAAGCTTGGTTTCCCCTTTTATTGAGTGGTTGCTTCCTTGTTGGGAGGGCCCTCCAACGCTCCTAGTTATGAGAAAAGTATTATTATATAAGTGGTGGGCTTGGATATATGTGTTTTCTTCTATGTACATGGCTTTTATGGAGGTGAAGCTATCAGCCTATCGAGGTGGAGATCAAGTGCACAATTTTGGAAGTGGAGGTGACTACTATTGAGGGGGAGATTTATTAGGCTACTATTTGTGGAGGGATTAATGGATGGTAGCATCACTTCCTCAACCTTGGTAATTTGATCTTCCTTCCCCTTGTTTCTATTGAGGTGGACCCTTTCTCTATTGAGGTGGAAAGGAGACTACAATGGGTTGGAAGATCTTTGAGAGTGTTGGCTTGAACAAGGGGTCTAGATGTTTATGGATCTTTGTTTCTAATAGAGAAGAATGGATAGGTATTTTTTAACTTGATTTTTTTTATCAAATCTTATGGTGATGAAAGTGTCTCCTACTTCTTGGTTCTTGTCTTCCTGTAATCAAGTGTATGTTGGAAGTTTTAAAAGGCTCACCTGGGTCCTTTTTTATTATTTTTATTTTTGGTTAACATTTATAGCTTGTGGGGGGGCTCCAAAGTTGACCTTTATCAATATTGACTATGGTTTTAGTCGCTTTTCATACCTTTTTCTTTGATAGAGGTAGGTCTAAGATGCAGTTCCTTCATGATTGTGTTTGTGGATGTTTGGCACTAGGTGTTGTTAATATGTTGTTTAATAGTATCTAGTGTATGTTGCTTGTACCACGGGTCAACACCCTCTTGCTTCCTTAATCAAAAAATTAGAGTGGCAATAGAAGTACATGGAGAGGCATGTTCATTAACTCTCCACCTCATTTTGAAATGAGTTGTAAGACACCCCATGCATAATAATCAAAATCTATTTTTTATTTTTCCTCTTCATTCACCACATTTCTCATTAAATATCCACTTCTACAAGTTTTGTCTTCTTATGTATGTTTCCATGTTTGGTGTACAAACTTTTCTATCATTACTATGATGAGTTCAGTAAACAAATTTGTTTTTAATATGCTATAAAATTTCTTATTTCTTAATTAATTTAAGATATAGGATTTGTTAGTATTTATTTTCAAAAGGGAGATTTTTTTGTTGACTAAGAAAATATATATTGTTATGGAAGAAAAATATTTTTAATGTTTTTAAATTTGTATTATAATTATGTAGTGATAGTGAAATCTTTAAATATTAGAAGAAAGAATTAGATGTAATAAATGTGTGAGAGATTTAAAATGTTATATAAGGAGATAAAGCTATTAGAATGTTATCATATATATATTAAAGTAACTTTTTTATGAATAGACATGGAAGTCAAAATATGATGTGAAATTTCTAAACAAAGTAAGAAATTCCAATCACCAAGTCAATTCATACAGAATAATTAAATGTAAACATAATGTTGGCTCTCTTTTATTAATAAAATAAGAAACTTTTATATCTTTAAAAAGGAAAAATTTCTCAACAATGTGAGAGATAAAATCTAAGTAGGAAATAAGTTGACAAAACATATCAACTATTCCATAAAGACCTCAACAAGCCCTTGATAAGTTAGGAGACAAAAATATTTATTACACTAAACATCCCAAAACAATAATGATAATCTCCTAATACAAGCTATTAGGAAATATACAAATTAAATCTAATTCAGCCAATGGACTTATTCATATGGGGTTTGTCGTCAAAATGTTGTGACATTCTGATTGTGTCAGATGTCGTAGAATAGAATCTAGTTGTTAACAACACCATGTCACAAAGGTGGGAAAACACAATTCTTTGGTTTGTCAATGCCAATAAATCCCTACAAGCAGTAACTAGAGGCTTCAATATTGGCATGGAGAATGATTGCTCTCTCACTTGTATGGTGAACCTAATATGAAATACTAGTGATGAGTTTTTAGGCGAAAGATGCAAACAATATACAATATGAGAGAATGTGCAAGAATAGATAAGGTATGTTGAATACATAATTAATGTAATTGAAAAATATAATTGTCGAACTACATATAACCATATACCGATGAACCATGATTAAAGAAAATAAAACTCACTTTCAGAATGACTAAGTTTGGCATATGGATATGCATTGAAGTCTTGTGCCTAGGGTGAAAGGACATTATTAATTAGGGAACTTTAAAATGTCTCGTCGATCCTCATGTCTTTTTCGTGTACTAAAATTTGGCCAAATTCTCCAACACCATCCATCGTTTCTTGAATAGCATTCTTAAAGTGATTACAAAGCTCTTAAATTTTGTATTCTTTAAATCTTACTAATAAAGTTTCATAAATTTCATTTTCTTTTCATGTTCTCCAATATTTTGCATGTAAGAATATATTAGATCAAAAGAATATGCCTGAATCTAATGGTTATCATATGATTTTATTTTAAATATTTAAACATCATAATCATTGACTTATATGAGAATGATTGATTAGTCAAACAACAACAAATGCATGAAATAAAAATAATCAAACAAACACATGTAACAAAAAATTCACATACTGTTCTTTTTAGAAAAATCTATTTTATTTTATTTTATTTTATTTTATTTTATCTACTTCTCTTACTTGTTACATTGTATTAGCTCTTCATTTATTGATATGTCATAAATAATGCTACCTATTTTAATATTTTTGGGGCTTCATTCTTAATGTAATGCCCCACCAAAGGATCCAAAGAATTAACCTAAAGTTTCACTAAGTTTGGTAGCATTTTTTTTTATCATGAAAGATAAACCATTTACATCAAACACATAGTAGCGGAAGTAATCACATACATACAACTAAACACATTCATAAACATACATAACAGGTTACATTCTTCAAGGATCCCTTAACGTTGAATCACATCTAAATTAACTATTAATGAATCCATCTAATACTACATCCACATAAAATAATAATGAAAAGTCCAATGTTCATAAATTACATTTTTGATTGCTCAATCATCCACTGTACATGCCACAAGTTATGAAAGGCTTAAAAGAATATACATCCATATAAATAAAGTACATCATTATCCAATATTAATCTATGATGCAATTAAAGTAAATGAAACCACATGTCATACATGATACATCATCATAAAAGATATAAACATCCATCACAAAAGATAACCATATATCACGAACATTAATAACTAAGTGCACGGTACCTTCCAACCATAAATAGCATCATTAGACCATCATGGATCCTAGCCATCCCTCTGTGCATAACATTCCAAATCACCGAAGAGATCATCAGTATTAACATAGTAGGAATGTCACTCTTAAATCATACTAAATCATATGCAGAAAGTAATCCAACATGCAAATATAAGCATAAGATAACATCATATAACATATGTTAATCATCGATGAAAGGATACATGTCCACCATCAAAAACCATGAAGATAGAAGCCAACAAAGAATGCATCAGCCACAGTGTCTTAGACGGGTCTCATATGGTAAGAGTAGAAAAACACTACCACCTGACCACGTGGAACCTAAATGGTCCACTCCCACCGCGCTAAGGAGATAATCTCAAGTCCAAAACAGGCTATCAAATCACAAAGCATAAAAATACTCTCTGAAATCAGGAATCCTAAAAGTATATTAACTCAAAGATTCCAATCACAAACCCTAATCCCAAAGGCACACAATGACATGTAGGAAACCTACTATGTAAGCGGGCAAGTGTCATCGCATATATCATGTAGAAGTTACCCTGGCAGCTAGCTTACAACTCCACGGGTCCCTACTAATCCTTATGCGGCCATTAGTATCCTCTCATACTGACAAGGCATACTATGGAATGCAAGGTCGCAACCAAGCGTTCTCTCTACTCCCATCCTAATCTGTACAAGCACTCGAGGGATGGGCGAGAAAAAAACAATTATCTTTTTAGGTTCATTTAATCCCCATTTAGTGTAAATGTTATCACTTATTAACAAAAATTACAATGAGTTACCCTGGCAGCCACTTAGGGCCCCGGCCCCCATTGCAAGCCACTTCTCGACACTACAAGTAGATAACCTACCCTAGGCTCATGGAATCATAAAATCACCAAAATCACCACAGTCCTATACAAGCAACTGGAAAGAAATACCAAAAGCTAATCCGCAATAAGAATCATTAAATATCCACAATAAAAGCATCAAATCTCCATGAGAATTTGAAAAGCATCCATAGAAAATCATGACCACAACAGTTCTCTATTGGCAACTGAAGGTATCCCTGATAATCAAAAGTATCCATTGGTTCTCAATAACCAAAATATATCTCAAAATCATACTGATCGAAGACTCCAGAATGGTTGAGTCAAAACATGTCACAACATGACATCATCAATAAATAAATCAACATTTTAGTCCCATCATGGTGACTAGAAAGTAATCCAAGGATAAATGATCGATGACTCAAAAATGGTTAAGTCAAGTGTCTCATATACATATAACTCAACTTCACTTAAGAAGAATGATGAGCAATAAGAATCAGTTAATACAAACATCTCATAGAGCATACCATCACATAACCATGGTTGGGTTTAGAGAGATCGAGACCAAATAAGATCAACATGCCATCACATCTCATAACCCTCGAGCCTCTGGTAACAACCTAAGACTGGTCAACACTAGTCAACCCAAAAAACCAAAACAAGAAGCATAGAGAAAACACAATGCAAACACATATTTTGGTTTACTAAAATCACATAGTTGAATTAAGTGTAGAGCTTCAGTTTTCGTTTCAAGTATACTTCAAGTATATAAGAGCAATCATTTGACCTACAAATCAACCTGTTTGTTCCCTCGATAAAATTATCCTTCGATTATTTAAAATAATATTCTAAGAATAACTTAAGGGTAAATATTTACTCATTAAACTAATCTTCTTTGATCCCTAATTAAATTGTTCACTTCATTTGCTAAGATTCATGTTACTAATTGAATAATACTTCCTTAATGTTACTTCAACTTTTCAACATAATCAAAGGATCATTATTCATTAAATTATAAGAAAGTCAGTTATCAATCTTTGAATAAGAAGATTATAACTTTATTAAAATGATCAATTAACATAGGTACACAATCCATTCTAATAATACTTAATTAAAACTTAATTAAATATTACTAAAATTTAAGCCTTTTAATATTAATCATTATAATAATTAAATCATCACTAACAACCATTAAAATATCTAAAGTCATTATTCAAGTCATTAAAATAAGACTTATCAACTTTGAAGTAAATACCTAACAACTTCACTAAAAGAATCATATCAATTAAAACTCTATTACATAACTTAATTATTATGTGAGGCCTCACCCCGACCTTTCATAGCCTTAGTTATTACTTTATTTTTTTGTTAATCACGACTCGAGATGTCGAGATATTATCAGATACTTGAACATATCATTTTATTTCATGTTGTGTGATGTTATTTTCTGATATTTGATATCCGTCATTTAATGCTTTATGTAGATATATGTTGATGAATTAAGTAAAATGTAGGATTAACACATTGATTTTGGAATCTTTATGATTAAGGATATAAGTAGGATGCAAGAAACCCTGATTTATGTATGTTTCAATTTATGTAAATTTATGATATATATATATATATGTACATATGATTTTCGGGGCTACTGATGTGTGCAATGAGTGTGCAGATATTTTAGCCGAGGAATACTGAGGGAGGAACAAAACTGATCTCTAGGTGCTAATTTTTGGAAACCTTGTTATTCGTAATTCACGTATTGTATTGTAAGATATATGTATGTATCTTCTTTGTTCAGTAAATGTTAATGTTCGTAACTATGTTCTGCTTGTGTCGCTTGACACTCGTGAATTGTTTGTGCTCCTCAACGTGCTAGTTATGGTTAGTTGTGTAACCCATGAACCTAAGTTGGTTTAAGTTAGTGTCAGTTTTCTAATTGGTTCTTGATTGAGTTTAGTCACCCTTAATCCGAATTAGTGCTTAATTTGCATTTTAGAGTTGTTAGTTGGTCCTAATTAATTCTTGGCTTTTGTTTGGCTCTAAACCTATTCCTAAGAATTTAAAATATAAAATTTTTATACCCAAAGGGTATGGGTATGGGTTAGGGGTCTTTTTCAACCCCTAAGCACCTTTTTTTGACTTTTGAGGCCACTCAAAAAGTCTCATTTTTCCTTTGTGCGAAAATTGCAAGTGGTTATCTTGTGTCACCTCACCTTACCTCCACTTAGTGTTTAACCATGGTGTGGGTTGAGTTAGGAGTTTCTAGAATTGTAAGTGGGTGGGAGTAGTTATTGCTCCTTTTGGGTGGTTGAGTTGGAGGCTTATTTAGAGGCCTTCATTGGACTAGTTGAGGTTGTTACCCAATCTCTACATTTAGAGAGGAGTTCTTGAAGATTGAAGGAAGAAAAGGGAAGCTCTACTCAAACTTATTCATTTGCCATTACCTCTTTGTGAAGGTAGGAATTTTCGTCTCCCTTGTTCAGATTTCATTCTTGTTTCATGCTTATGCTACCTTGTTGTTGTTTGAATGTTTCTATGTTTTTGGGTATGTTGGGAAGATTTGAAAACCATGTTATTTTTGGATGTTTTATTTTCATGTTTATGTTTGAAATTTTGAGATTTTCTTGCATGGGTGTTTTGGTATTACTCACCCTTGGATAGGGCAGAAGTGACCAGTTTTGGGAGAGGTCTGTTTAGTTGGACTCCAACCAGTGTAGAGTTTCTTCTCAGGGTGAGAAGAGGGAGAAAGGGTAGGGTGTTATGGGCCCCTACCTGTCAGCACAAACCTTGTATGATTATGGTATGTTGAAATGGAAGAACGGAAGTTCTTGGTTTATAGCCCTGATTGGGCATCTGTTTGGTGTTGTGCTTGACTTCTCCTGGTTGAAAGAATCCACCTTTCCCCAGTTTTGTTTCATTGTGAATCCTATTGTGAAAACTTTGTATGAATATGTATGTTTGAATTGTTTCTTGGTCATGCTTGTTGTCACCTGATCAGATTTTGTTCCCTCCACGGTTCTTAGAAAAGTGTTGCAGGAATTGTTATGGAACCTTTGATGAGGGTCATGAAGGAAATTCAATTAAATTGTTGTAATTCGAGATTGAAATCCTATGCAATTTGTATCTCAAAACCTTGTTGTAATGGCAACGACGCCGAGTTTTCTTCCTGGTTCTTTTCCGGTTGAGCCTTTGAATCAAGTTTGCCTAGAAAAAAGGGTGATTGAGCATATTTGTTTACCATGTGATTTAATCGTAATTTTCAGTTAGATGAATGCACATTAGAATTAAGATGTTATGATGATGGTTTAATTAAGAAAAATTGTCAAGTTTCTTTATATGTTCAAAAAATGAAAATTATGTTAAGGGAAGAAAATAATGGATATGGTTGATATATTCAATTTCATGCTTTATTGGAGATAAAATAAATCTTGCAATTTTGTGTTAACAAATTATTGAGCTCTAAATTATGAACCTTTTTTTTTTTTAAATATCCCCCTTGTTATCAAGAATAAATTTGCTTTAAAAAAAAAAAGATAAAAAAATAAAAATAAACAAAATAAACAAAATCTATACTTAGAATAAATGTGGACAAAAAAAATACACTCCAAGAACAAAAATAGTTCTGGATTTTGTATGGCAAAGTAATTAAATCTCCTCTTGAAACAGAGGATCTTAAAAGATTCTTAAAAATATCTCAAATACATAATATATTTCAATTTTAACTTAAAGAAGAATAATGAATAAAATATAAAACTAAAACAAATATCTATTTTTTTTTTTTTTAAATAATCCTATCCTATTCTATTCTATTTATCTCAACTACAAAACTTTATCACAATAAATCTCCACTCACTTTTTACTCTTGGCGCATGAGATGGGGAGTCGTACCATGATTGGACATTAGTCATAAGCTTGCCTTTAACGTCCACCTTGCTAAAAAGGTAAAATGATTAAAGCTGCCCCTTATTTATTGAACCATCTACCATGGTTTAAGGGAAGCAATAAACCTACAAAAAAAATTTTAAAAAAAGGTCAACACACCTAGAAGATGGAAGATTGCAGTTTGAAATCTGCACCTACACATTTTGTTTGCAAATCTAATGCCTTGCCACCTAGGCGCGTTGGGTTAGGAAGAGGAGTAGGTGGGTTGGGGTAGTAAAGGATAATTATTTTCTTTTGGAGTTCATGAATAATATTTATATGTTAATTTAATATGTGAAAACTAAATTTGTGATTTGGATAGGACCAAAAGAAAAATAAATGGTGCTTAAGTATTTTGTGTATAGGTTGATTTTAGATTTTGTTTATTAGCATTAGTTTAAAATGATGTCATTGTTAGTTTAGTAAGTTAGGTATATAATTTTATGTGTATGTTTTAAAATTAGAATGTATTTAAAAGTGTGTGTTGGTAATGTTAGTTATGAATCAAATTATGTGAGAATTTCATAGATTCTAGGATTAGTATTAGTAAGTTAGTTGTAGTGTAAGATAAATTTAGCATTAGTTTAATTTTTAGTTTAGTTGTATAAAAGTTTGTTTATTTTTATTTGTTAAATTTTTTTTTGAGATTTGTTTTAAATTTTAAGTTTAGTTTAGATTTAATTTAATTTAGATTAAATTTTTGTTTAGTTTTAAGTGATGTTAGTTTTATTTTAATTTAAATAGTGTAGTTTAGTTCTTTATTAATGGTTGTTATTTTATTGTTAAAAGATTTAAATTAGTTGGTTTTTAAATTATAAGTTTATTTTTTAAAAGTAAGTTAGTTTTGTTTTTTAGTTAGCATTTAATCTTATTTTAGTTTTTTTTATTTAATGTTGCTTTTAATTCAAGTGTAATTTAGTTTTAATATAATTTAGTTGCTTAATTTTAATATTAATTTGTAGTTAATTTAGATATTTTTTTAATTTATTCATTTAATGTTAGTATGGTTGATTTTAATAGATTACAAGGTTAATTGAT
Organism: Cupressus sempervirens; assembly: GCA_028749045.1. Classification (NCBI taxonomy): domain Eukaryota; kingdom Viridiplantae; phylum Streptophyta; class Pinopsida; order Cupressales; family Cupressaceae; genus Cupressus; species Cupressus sempervirens. The sequence goes on from CM053787.1 coordinate 693,539,649, forward strand.
ATTGTTGTTTAAAAATAAAGTTTAAGTTTGTTACGCTATTAAGAATAGATTTAAATAATATTGAAATTTTAATTTAAGTTTTATGGTGGATATAATGTCATTTTAATTAGACGATCTTTTTAGGTTCAAATGTTTCAAAAATAATCAATCCTTGAATTATAAATTGTTATTCGAATGATTTAAGGGTATTAATCCTTGTCTCTCTTTTAATCTCTTTATTTTCTTGTCCTTTATAGTAAATGAAACGTCCATGTGTTAAAACTTTCATGTATTGATTTTGGTTTTGTTTAAATTAATTGATCAATGAAACAATGAAAGTTTAATTTGGTGAACTATTCATACTCGTTGTTGTTAAACTATTCAAGCTTAGTGAACTTAGTTATTATTTTTTTTTTTTTAAAGAAAATTTGGTGTATGTTTTTACCCTCGTAGTTTGGGCATGACATTTTGGTATCAGAGCTTGTGTTTCAACACTAGGAACCTTAAACCCTTACGCTTCTGAAACTTAAAACTAAACATTAAATTGTGTAGGATGCCTCTTATTACTCGAAGCAACCCACGAGGCAGAGGTCGCAGGGCTAGAGGTGGTAGAGCGGGACAGGGGGATGGACCACCTCCACCACCACCACCTCCACCTCCACCACCTAACCCAAATCAGGACATTATTGATGCACTTCAAACTTTGATCGATGTAGTTCAGCAGAGGGTAGTACCGATAGTTCAGCCAGTTCAGCAGATTCCAGTAGTGGAAGCAGAGGGACCCGGAGGAGGCGGGCCCAGAGGCAGAGAGAGGACTAGGAGTCCCCCACCGAGACAGTTAGAGGGGCAGGATGAGCATGAAGGTGATTCAATACACCAGAGAAGACCCCCACTTGACAGACCTCCTAGACATGTAGGAGATGACATCAGGGAATTGATTCGACTCGGGCCACCATTATTTACAGGTTCCACTGAGGGAACAGTAGTAGAGACATGGTTGCAGAGCCTACAACGGTGCTTTGGATTACGACCCTATGGGAGTAATCTAAAGGCACGCTTAGCAGTTCATCAGTTGAGAGGGGATGCCTCCAATTGGTGGCATCAGGAGGAGATCATAGGTGGAGTGAGGATGGATACCCTCACATGGGAATCATTCCTAGAAAGATTTCGAGAGAGGTACTTGTCAGAACATTTTCGACAGAAACAGATAGAGGAGTTCCATTCTCTTTATCAGAGAGGTCTTACAGTGGCACATTATGAGAGCAAGTTTCTCGAGCTCCTTCCTTATGTGGAATACATGAAGGACGAGAAACTACGGGTACATCATTTTATCATGGGTTTGAATTTTTCACTTCAGGGACCAATTCGGATGGCCTTCCCTACCACCTTCAGACAGGTAGTGGAGATAGCACTAGTGGCAGAGGACACTCGGGGTAGACAGGAATCACAGGATCGGTCTCAGAACCAAAACTCTACCCGGCAAAAACCCCCTTGGAAAGGGAATCGAAACTATACACGAGGGTCCTCTAAGGGCCAACAATCTCAGTAGCAGCAAGTACTCTCACAAGGTTATCAGGGCTCCGAGCCCAAGTAGTGGCAGTCACAGAAGGATCAGAGAGTACATACCCCACAGTCACAATCAGTGCAGACCCAACAGTCTTCTAGGGGTGGATACAGTGGGTCTAGCAGGTCAGGAGGTCCACAGCAGTCTGGATCACAGGATGCGCGATCTTATACCCGAGGACCATGCTATACTTGTGGAGGCATGGGTCGCATAGCTAGAGAGTGTTCACAGGGACAGTCATCCAGTGGTCAGAGAGGGGCTTTTTCAAAGCCGACAGTTGGAGACATGGGCAGGTCCCACAGAGTTTTTACAGTAGTTGATGACTGCCAGATTTAGCATCAGGCTATAGTTAGTAAGGCTACATGTGGAGTTGGTCAACTAGTTAACGCTAGAGCCTATCCCTATTGTTTTTCCCGTTAGACCCTAGCTCCTCGAGGTCGAGAGCTGGACCAGGTTAGAGTCCCGTGGGAATGTTACGATGAGGTCACAACTTCATGGAAGTATGTGTCACGGATGCGATCTCTATACCCTTGTCTTTTGATGAACTCCAGGAGGAAGTTCATGCCTAGTGGGGGAGGATGTGAGGCCTCGCCCCGACCTTTCGTAGCTTTAGTTATTACTTTATCTTTTTGTTACTCACGACTCGAGATGTCGAGATATTATCAGATACTTAAACATATCATTTTATTTCATGTTGTGTGATGTTATTTTCTGATATTTTATATCCGTCATTTAATGTTTTATGTAGATGTATGTTGATGAATTAAGTAAAATGTAGGATTAACACATTGATTTTGGAATCTTTATGATTAAGGATATAAGTAGGATGCAAGAAACCCTGATTTATGTATGTTTCAATTTATGTAAATTTCTGATACGTATATATGTACATGTGATTTTCAGGGCTACTGATGTGTGCAATGAGTGTGCAGATATTTTAGCCGAGGAATACTGAGGGAGGAAAAAAACTGATCTCTAGGTGCTAATTTTTGGAAACCTTGTTCTTTGTAATTCACGTATTGTATTGTAAGATATATGTATGTATCTTCTTTGTTCACTGAATGTTAATGTTCGTAACTATGTTCTGTTTGTGTCGCTTGACACTCATGAATTGTTTGTGCTCCTCAACGTGCTAGTTAGGGTTAGCTGTGTAACCCATGAACCTAAGTTGGTTTAAGTTAGTGTCAGTTTTCTAATTGGTTTTTGATCGAGTTTAGTCACCCTTAATTCGAATTAGTGCTTAATTTGCATTTTAGAGTTGTTAGTTGGTCCTAATTAATTCTTAGCTTTTTTTTGGCTCTAAACCTATTCCTAAGGCTTTAAAATATGAAATTTTTATACCCAAAGGGTATGGGTATGGGTTATAGGTCTTTTCCAACCCCTAAGCCCCTTTTTTTGACTTTTGAGGCCACTCAAAAAGTCTCATTTTTCCTTTGTGCGAAAATTGCAAGTGGTTATCTTGTGTCACCTCACCTTACCTCCACTTAGTGTTTAGCCATGGTGTGGGTTGAGTTAGGAGTTTCTAGAATTGTAAGTGGGTGGGAGTAGTTATTGCTCATTTTGGGTGGTTGAGTTGGAGGCTTATTTAGAGGCCTTCATTGGACTAGTTGAGGTTGTTACCCAATCTCTACATTTAGAGAGGAGTTCTTGAAGATTGAAGGAAGGAAAGGGAAGCTCTACTCAAACTTATTCATTTGCCATTACCTCTTTGTGAAGGTAGGAATTTTCATCTCCCTTGTTCAGATTTCATTCTTGTTTCATGCTTATGCTACCTTGTTGTTGTTTGAATGTTTCTATGTTTGTGGGTATGTTGGGAAGATTTGAAAACCATGTTGTTTTTGGATATTTTCTTTTCATGCTTATGTTTGAAATTTTGAGATTTTCTTGCATGGGTGTTTTGGTATTACTCACCCTTGGATAGGGCAAAAGTGACCAATTTTGGGAGAGGTCTGTTTAGTTGGACTCCAACCAGTGTAGAGTCTCTTCTCAGGGTGAGAAGAGGGAGAAAGAGTAGGGTGTTATGGGCCCCTACCTGTCAGCACAAACCTTGTATGATTATGGTATGTTGAAATGGAAGAACGAAAGTTCTTGGTTTATAGCCCCGATTGGGCATCTGTTTGGTGTTGTGCTTGACTTCTCCTGGTTGGAAGAATCCACCTTTCCCCAGTTTTGATTCATTGTGAATCCTATTGTGAAAACTTTGTATGAATATGTATGTTTGAATTGTTTCTTGGTCATGCTTGTTGTCACCTTATCAGATTTTGTTCCCTCCACGGTTCTTAGAAATGTGTTGCAGGAATTGTTATGGAACCTTTGATGAGGGTCATGAAGGAAATTCAATTAAATTGTTGTAATTCGAGATTGAAATCCTATGAAATTTGTATCTCAAAACCTTGTTGTAATGGCAACGATGCCAGGTTTTCTTCCTGGTTCTTTCCCAGCTGAGCCTTTGAATCAAGTTTGCTTATAAAAAAGGGTGATTGAGCATATTTGTTTACCATGTGATTTAATTGTAATTTTCAGTTAGATGAACGCACATTAGAATTAAGATGTTATGATGATGGTTTAATTAAGAAAAATTGTCAAGTTTCCTTATATGTTCAAAAAATGAAAATTATGTTAAGGGAAGAAAATAATGGATATGGTTGATATATTTAATTTCATGCTTTATTGGAGATAAGATAAATCTTGCAATTTTGTGTTAACAAATTATTGAGCTCTAAGTTATGAACCTTTTTTTTTTTAAATATCCCCCTTGTTATCAAGAATAAATTTTCTTTAAAAAAAAAGGATAAAAAAATAAAAATAAAAAAATAAACAAAATCTATACTTAGAATAAATATGGACAAAAAAAATACACTCCAAGAACAAAAATAGTTCTGGATTTTGTATGGCAAAGTAATTAAATCTCCTCTTGAAACAGAGGATCTTAAAAGATTCTTAAAAATATCTCAAATACATAATATATGTTTCAATTTTAAATTAAAGAAGAATAATGAATAAAATATAAAACTAAAACAAATATCTTTTTCTTTTTTTTTAAATAATCCTATCCTATTCTATTCTATTTATCTCAACTACAAAACTTTATCACAATAAATCTCCACTCACTTTTTACTCTTGGCGCATGAGATGGGGAGTCGTACCATGATTGGACATTAGTCATAAGCTTGCCTTTAACATCCACCTTGCTAAAAAGGTAAAATGATTAAAGCTGCCCCTTATTTATTGAACCATCTACTACAATTTTTTTTAAAAAAAAGGTCAACACACCTAGAAGATGGAAGATTGCAGTTTGAAATCTGCACCTACACGTTTTGTTTGCAAATCTAATGCCTTGCCACCTAGGCACCTTGGGTTAGGAAGAGGAGTAGGTGGGTTGGGGTAGTAAAGGATAATTATTTTCTTTTGGATTTCATGAATAATATTTATATGTTAATTTAATATGTGAAAACTAAATTTGTGATTTGGATAGGACCAAAAGAAAAAGTAAAATGGTGTTTAAGTATTTTGTGTATAGGTTGATTTTAGATTTTGTTTATTAGCATTAGTTTAAAATGATGTCATTGTTAGTTTAGTAAGTTAGGTGTATAATTTTATGTGTATGTTTTAATATTAGAATGTATTTAAAAGTGTGTGTTGGTAATGTTAGTTATGAATCAAATTATGTGAGAATTTCATAGATTCTAGGATTAGTATTAGTAAGTTAGTTGTAGTGTAAGATAAATTTAGTATTAGTTTAATTTTTAGTTTAGTTGTATAAAAGTTTGTTTATTTTTATTTGTTAAATTTTTTTTTGAGATTTGTTTTAAATTTTAAGTTTAGTTCAGATTTAATTTAATTTAGATTAAATTTTTGTTTAGTTTTAAGTGATGTTAGTTTTATTTTAATTTAAATAGTGTAGTTTAGTTTTTTATTAATGGTTGTTATTTTATTGTTAAAAGATTTAAATTAGTTGGTTTTTAAATTATAAGTTTATTTTTTAAAAGTAAGTTAGTTTTGTTTTTTAGTTAGCATTTAATCTTAGTTTAGTTTTTTTTATTTAATGTTGCTTTTAATTCAAGTGTAATTTAGTTTTAATATAATTTAGTTGCTTAATTTTAATATTAATTTGTAGTTAATTTAGATATATTTTTTAATTTATTCATTTAATGTTAGTATGGTTGATTTTAATAGATTACAAGGTTAATTGATATTGTTGTTTAAAAATAAAGTTTAAGTTTGTTATGCTATTAAGAATAGATTTAAATAATATTGAAATTTTAATTTAAGTTTTATGGTGGATATAATGTCATTTTAATTAGACGATCTTTTTAGGTTCAAATGTTTCAAAAATAATTAATCCTTGAATTATAAATTGTTATTCGAATGATTTAAGGGTATTAATCCTTGTCTCTATTTTAATCTCTTTATTTTCTTATCCTTTATAGTAAATGAAACATCCATGTGTTAAAACTTTCATGTATTGATTTTGGTTTTGTTTAAATTAATTGATCAATGAAACAATGAAAGTTTAATTTGGCGAACTATTCATACTCGTTGTTGTTAAACTATTCAAGCTTAGTGAACTTAGTTATTATTTTTATTTTTTTTAAAGAAAATTTGGTGTATGTTTTTGCCCTCGTAGTTTGGGCATGACATATTAATTAAATTTAATTAACTCTAATCGAATTAATTGATAACTATTTAAACCATTTATACTATTATTTATTAATAGTTTGTTAGACCCAACAAACATTAATAAATAATAAACTCATCAAAACTATAGATAATCGATCTTAAAGAAACCTTACAAAACTTCATTGGTTAATATTTAACTAACTCTTAGCACAATTAAGGTGTACCAATAATCTATTTAATAATACAAAATATATTATTAATAACATAATAACTCAAATCGTAGCAATGTTATAAAAATGACTCCTTGTCAATTAAATCTTAATCCAATATCATTAAAATTTAAGTCTCTTAATCATCTTCATTAAACAACTATTATTAACGTAATATAAATTATCATCTCTTAATTATATGTTTAATATACATTAAATAAAATTAATATTAAAAGTCAACCATTTCTAATCCCTTAATATTCAAATTCAATGAATTCAATATCTCTTTCCATCAATTCTATCTATAATCGTTTCCATTAAAAATCTCCATTATTTCATTTAAAACATTCTTATTAACCTTAACTAGACTAAATTTTAATTTAAGTAATTTGATTTATTTTAAAACTATATGTGTGTGTGTGTGTGTGTGTGTGTGTGTGTGTAAACATATAACAATATTTAATAATGATAATTACCTAATAACATTTATATATATAAAATCAAATTATACAATCGATTTATTTATACAAAAAGAAAATATAACATACGCTTCCATCATCATACCCTGCACATTAATGACTCTTATTTTCGACGTGGGTATCGATGTTTATCCCACCCTGCGACCATAGTACATGCATGCGGCAGTTGTTTTAAACAATCGTGTCGTGCATCGACAGTCACGATGTCAGTCATGTCATCAGTCGCGACAGTCATGTCAGTCGCGGGTACGACCTCCATTCGCAGGCCAGGGGAGGGGGTACGAAATTCGTCCCTCCCCAAAAGTTTATATAATTTTTTTTTTTGAATAAATGCTTTTCAAAAGCAATTCACATTTTATTAAAATGAATTTTTATTTTTTTTCTCACTGCGATTTAATGAATATATATATATATACACTCGCAGACTATTATTAAGGATTTTCAGCATTTTTATAACAACATATGTATATGTATGTACGCAAATTTTATACATATATGTATATTTTAAAATAAAACATATACATAATCTTTTAAACAAAAGGGGGCTTCCAATCAAAAAAAATTCTTCCTATAATGATCATCCCTCAAATTTGTCTAATTGATCCTTCTAATAGGTTTGACCACAAGCATCTGAAAACCCTTGTCTAATCAAATCCTTGATTCTAATACAATTCGAACCCAAACCCGATTTAAAACTAATTTCTTCCTTAAATTGAAACTAGGGATTTTCTATTGTTTTCTTCTTAACCAATATCTAGATTCTAATTTCAAAATTGCAGATTCAATCACAGAGAATATTCAGACACATATAACAGACATGATGAAGACAGGAAGAGAAAGAGTGCAAATAGATTATGCAAAAATCACGAGTGCACCTGGACACTAATGCTAATTTTTCATGCCTCAGAAGTCCATAGAAAAATCCCTTCCTTCTCCAACATTCGCAATTCCTCCAAGATCCAAGCCAACTAAAATTCTCACATGACTAGAAGTGCTTGAAGAAGCATAGGAGCATGTAGAAACATATGAACTTCACAAATGCAAGCTTTGAAGCTTGCCCAAACACACTAGGAGAGCCTCTATTTAAAGGCCTCTAAGATGCATCTAGAATGTGTCTAGAAGAACTAGGAGATAAGCATGACAAACAAGCACATAACTTCCATGGTAAGAAGATAGACATGATGAGGTCTCTAGAAGGTTGTAGACACCATGTGCTCAAATAATATGCTAACTCCTAAGTGTAGACAACATGTGCATACTTAGAGTGCAAACTTCTGTGTTGCCTACATGACAACTCTCGAGAATTTGCAAACTCCTAAATATCAAAATAATGCACATTAATTAATTTAATATTCACTTTACTCTTTCCAATTTAATTTTTTAATTTTTTAAATCTTAGGCACTCACTTTAATAATTCCACTTGTTTTATCTTAATATATTTTTATATTAATCACATGCACACATCATGCAATCTAGAATCTTTTAATATTTTTAATATCTTTTCCACTTTTAAATTCATTTTCGAAATTTAATTGCTAAAATATTTATTAACTTAAATAGATATTATCACATTCCAACTTTAAAATTATAACTTTTATCTCCAAATTTAATTATTTTATTTAATTAATTTTCTAATTAATTAAATAATATAAATATTAAAATATCATATTAATTTTCCATTAAATTAAACCATTAATTAAATCTTTTAATTAGGCTTAATTAATAGAAAATACTCCAAAGACTCGCAAGGTAAAATACAAAAACCTGTCCTAGCCAAAATACATACAAAATCAAACCAAGATTTAATATCACGAATTACGTCATCCGACATATTTAGAGGGTACTCAACTTAGATACTTGTCCTAATTTCCAATTAGGACAAATGGCTTAAAGGGTTGGGATTTGGACTTGAGAATTTATCTCCTGTCTTACCATTGAGATAATGCGATAGGGTATGCTCATCCTGGCAATTCAGGGAAGTCGATACCCGGTACCTGCAACCTACATAAAATCTACTCATGTACATACACAATATATACTAAGCTAAATAGGCAATGGCAAGAAGTCATGCATCATGTAGATCCCGACTAGCAGGTGACTATGACTCCCTTCCTTAACCACATCATAAATGTCATACAAGAACAAACACACACACCATACACATGCAAGTATGGGGTAAGTATCCATAAGAAAACACATGTAATAGTAAACCATCTAACTAATCAATAATTAAAAATAATGTAATAATCATCATGCATACGTGAAATGTAGAGTCTAAGTAATCTCATCACATATCAATTGAATCCATAGCACAATATCTGATAGTCTCAAAACAATGCTTCTAACCATCAACATAAAACTAGCCTTAAAAGAGTTGGACAATGATAACAAAAATGTGACCTAGGGGCAGGCACTACATCCACCCCCCCTAGAATTAGGCTTACTCCTGGAAGCTTGCAAGAATGAAAAACTAAGATACTCACTATGCGGGTCTCATTGAACCCTTTCCCCCTGTAAGGGAATATGACTCCATTGAGAACACTACAATACACTTAGAGCAATATGATTCTAGTTTAATGATCAACCGAAAACCATATTGATCCAACATTCATTCTTTTAACAACTACTAAAATAGATCCCCTAATACATTCTAAACAAGAGCAACTTAATGCTTGCAAAGACAATCAAGGGCATACTACCTTAATACATATATAAAAGATACATGTTTTGCAACTAGAATGAGTTTTAATTTTTAATTTTTCCCATGCTTAGGTTTCAAGATAATTTTCAGTTTTGATAGCTAAGTGTTGAAGTATGAAAAATATGCAAGTAACAGTTTTAAGTTTTGTTTCAATTCACCTAGTTTCAAGTTTTTAGTTTGAAAAAGATACACATGATAGTTCAAAATTTTTTTTTTGTTCAACTAGTTAACATCTAGTAGTATTCAAATATACCCAGAGCTCCCAATGTTGAAACTCAAGCTCTGATACCAAATGTAATGCCCCGTCAAAGGATCCAAAGAATCAACCTAAAGTTTCACTAAGTTTGGTAGCATTTTTTTTTTTATCATGAAAGATAAACCATTTACATCAAACACATAGTAGCGGAAGTAATCACATACATACAACTAAATACATTCATAAACATACATAACATGTTACATTCTTCAAGGATCCCTTAACGTTGAATCACATCTAAATTAACTATTAATGAATCCATCTAATACTACATCCACATAAAATAATAATGAAAAGTCCAATGTTCATAAATTACATTTCTAATTGCTCAATCATCCACTATACATGCCACAACGTATGAAAGGCTTAAAAGAATATATATCAATATAAATAAATTACATCATTATCCAATATTAAACTTTGATGCAACTAAAGTAAATGAAACCACATGTCATACATGATACATCATGATACATCATCATAAAAGATATAAACATCCATCATAAAAGATAACCATATAGCATGAACATTAATAACTAAGTGCACGGTACCTCCCAACCATAAATAGCATCATTAGACCATCATGGATCCTAGCCATCCCTCAGTGTGTAACATTCCAAATCACTGAATAGATCATCGGTATTAACATAGTAGGAATGTCACTCTTAAATCATACTACATCATATGCAGAAAGTAATCTAACATGCAAATATAAGCATAAGATAACATCATCTAACATATATTAATCATCAATGAAAGGATACATGTCCACCATCAAAAACCATGAAGATAGAAGCCAACAAAGAATGCATCAGCCATGGTGTCTCAAACGGGTCTCATATGGTAAGAGTAGAAAAATACTACCACCCGACCACGTGGAACCTAAATGGTCCACTCTCACCATGCTGAGGAGATAATCTCAAGTCCCAAATAGGCTATCAAATCACAAAGCATAAAAATACTCTCTAAAATCAGGAATCCTAAAAGTATACTAACTCAAATATTTCAATCACAAACCGACATCTAATCCCAGAGGCACACAATGACATGTAGGAAACCTACTATGTAAGTGGGCAAGTGTCATCGCATATATCATGTAGAAGTTACCCTGGCAATTAGCTTACAACTCCATGGGTCCCTACTGATTCTTATGTGGCCATTAGTATCCTCTCATACTGACAAGGCATACTATGGAATGCAAGGTCGCAACCAAGCATTCTCTCTACTCCCATCCTAGTCTATACAAGCACTCGAGGCATGGACGAGAACAAAGCAATTATCTTTTTAGGTTGATTTAATCTCTATTTAGTGTAAATGTTATCACTTATTAACAAAACTTACAATGAGTTACTCTGGCAGCCACTAAGGGCCCCGGCCCCCATTGTAAGCCACTTCTCAACACTACAAGTAGATAACCTACCCTAGGCTCACGAAATCATAAAATCACCAAAATCACCACAGTCCGATACAAGCGACTGGAAAGAAATACCAAAAGATAATCCACAATAAGAATCATTAAATATCCACAATAAAAGCATCAAATCTCTATGAGCATCTAAAAAGCATCCATAGAAAATCATGACCACAACAGTTCTCTATTGGCAACTGAAGGTATCCTTGATAATCAAAAGTATCCATTGGTTCTCAATAACCAAAATATATCTCAAAATCATACTGATCGAAGACTCCAAAATGGTTGAGTCAAAACATGTCACAACATGACATCATCAATAAATAAATCAACATTTCAATCCCATCATGGTGACTAGAAAGTAATCCAAGGATAAATGATAGATGACTCAAAAATGGTTAAGTCAAGTGTCTCAGATACATATAACTCAGCTTCACTTAAGAAGAATGATGAGCAATAAGAATTAGTTAATACAAACATCTCATAGAGCATACGATCACATAACCATGGATGGGTTTAGAAGGATGGAGACCAAATAAGATCAACATGCCATCACATCTCATAACCCCCGAGCCTCTAGTAACAACTTAAGAATGGTCAACACTAGTCAACCCAAAAAACCAAAATAAGAAGCATAGAGAAAACACAATGCAAACACATGTTTTGGTTTACTAAAATCACATAGTTGAATTAAGTGTAGAGCTTCAGTTTTCATTTCAAGTATATAAGAGTAATCATTTGACCTACAGATCAACCCATTTGTTCCCTCGATAACATTATCCTTCCATTATTTAAAATAATATTCTAAGAATAACTTAAGGGTAAATATTTACTCATTAAACTAATCTTCTTTGATCCCTAATTAAATTGTTCGCTTCATTTGCTAAGATCCATGTTACTAATTGAATAATTCTTCCTTAATGTTACTTCAACTTTTCAACATTATCAAAGGATCTTTATTCATTAAATTATAAGAAAGCAAGTTATCAATCTTTGAATAAGAAGATTATAACTTTATTAAAATGATCAATTAACATAGGTACACAATCCATTCTAATAATACTTAATTAAAACTTAATTAAATATTACTAAAATTTAAGCCTTTTAATATTAATTGTTATAATAATTAAATCATCACTAACAACCATTAAAATATCTAAAGTCATTATTCAAGTCATTAAAATAAGACTTATCAACTTTGAAGTAAATACTTAACAACTTCACTAAAAGAATCATATCAATTAAAACTCTATTACACAACTTAATTATTAATTAAATTTAATTAACTCTAATCGGATTAATTGATAACTATTTAAACCATTTATACTATTATTTATTAATAGTTTGTTAGACCCAACAAACATTAATAAATAATAAACTCATCAAAACTATAGATAATCGATCTTAAAGAAACCTTACAAAACTTCATCGGTTAATATTTAACTAACTCTTAGCACAATTAAGGTGTACCAATAATCTATTTAATAATACAAAACGTATTATTAATAACATAATAACTCAAATCGTAGCAATGTTATAAAAATGACTCCTTGTCAATTAAATCTTAATCCAATATCATTAAAATTTAGGTCTCTTAATCATCTTCATTAAAAAACTATTATTAACGTAATATAAAATTACCATCTCTTAATTATATATTTAATATACATTAAATAAAATTAATATTAAAAGTCAACCATTTCTAATCCCTTAATATTCAAATTCAATGAATACAATATCTCTTTCCATCAATTCTATCTATAATCGTTTCCATTAAAAATCTCCATTATTTCATTTAAAACATTCTTATTAACCTTAACTAGACTAAATTTTAATTTAAGTAATTTGATTAATTTTAAAACTATATATATAATCTTTGAATCTTAAAATTTTCATTAATATTATATATATATATATATATATATATATATATATATATATATATATATATATGTATATATATATATATACATATATATATATATGTATATATATATATATATATATATGTATATATATATATATATGTATATATATATATATATATGTATATATATATATATATATGTATATATATATATATATGTATATATATATATATATAACAGTATTTAATAATGATAATTACCTAATAACATTTATATATATATAATCAAATTATATAATCGATTTATTTATACAAAAAGAAAATATAATATATGCTTCCATCATCGTACCCTGCACGTTAATGACTCTTATTTTTGGCATGGGTATCAATGTTTATCCCACCCTGTGACCGTATTACATGCATGTGGCAGTTGTTTTAAACAACTGTGCCGTGCATCGATAGGCACGACGTCAATCGTGTCATCAGTCGCGACAGTCGTGTCAATCGCGAGTACGACCTCCATTCGCAGGCCAAGGGAGGGGGTACGAAATTCATCCCTCCCCAAAAGTTTATATAAATATATTTTTTTGAATAAACGCTTTTCAAAAGCAATTCACATTTTATTAAAATGAATTTTTTGTTTTTTTTTCTCACTGTGATTTAATGAAAATATATATATATATATACATATATATATTATATATATATTATATATATATATTATATATATATACATATATATACATATATATACATATATACATATATATACATATATATATATATATGTGTGTGTGTATATATGTATATATATGTATATATGTACATGTATATGTATATATACATATATATGTATATATATGTATATATACTTATATATGTATATATACATATACATGTATGTATATATATATATTATATATACATATATATAGATATGTATGTATATATGTATATATACATATATATGTATATATATATATATATGTATATATATATATATGTATGTATATGTATGTACACAAATTTTATACATATATGTATATTTTAAAATAAAACATATACATAATCTTTTAAACAAAAAGGGGCTTCCAATTAAAAAATTTTCTTCCTATAATGATCATCCCTTAGATTTGTCTAATTGATCCTTCTAATAGGTTTGACCACAAGCATCTGAAAACCCTTGTCTAATCAAATCCTTGATTCTAATACAATTCGAATCCAAACCCGATTTAAAACTAATTTCTTCCTTAAATTGAAACTTGAGATTTTCTATTGTTTTCTTCTCAACCAATATCTAGATTCTAATTTCAAAATTGCATATTCAATCACAGAGAATATTTAGACACATATAACAGACACGATGAAGACAGGGAGAGAAAGAGTCCAAATAGATTATGCAAAATTCATGAGTGCACCTGGACACTAATGCTAATTTGCCATGCCTCAGAAGTCCATAGAAAAATCCCTTCCTTCTCCAACATTCGCAATTCCTCCAAGATCCAAGCCAATTGAAATTCCCATGTGACTAGAAGTTCTTGAAGAAGCATAGGAGCATGTAGAAACATATGAGCTTCATAAATGCATGTAAGCTTTGAAGCTTGCCCAAACACACTAGGAGAGCCTCTATTTAAAGGCCTCTAAGATGCATCTAGAATGTGTCTAGAAGAACTAGGAGATAAGCATGACAACCAAGCACATAACTTCCATGATAAGAAGATAGACATGATGAGGTCTCTAGAAGGTTGTAGACACCATGTGCTCAAATAATATGCTAACTCCTAAGTGTAGACAACATGTGCATACTTAGAGTGCAAACTTTTGTGTTGTCTACATGACAACTCCCAAGAATTTGCAAACTCCTAAATATTAAAATAAAGCACATTAATTAATTTAATATTCACTTTACTCTTTCCAATTTAATTTTTTAATTTTTTAAATCTTAGGCACTCACTTTAATAATTCCACTTGTTTTATCTTAATATATTTATATTTTAATCACATGCACACATTATGCAATCTAGAATCTTTTAATAATTTTAATATCTTTTCCACTTTTAAATTTATTTTCAAAACTTAATTGCTAAAATATTTATTAAACTAAGATAGATATTATCACATTCCAACTTTAAAATTATAACTTTTATCTCCAAATTTAATTATTTTATTTAATTAATTTTCTAATTAATTAAATAATATAAATATTAAAATATCATATTAATTTTTCATTAAATTAAACCATTAATTAAATCTTTTAATTAGGCTTAATTAATAGAAAATACTCCAAAGACTCGCAAGGTAAAATACAAAAACCCATCCTAGCCAAAATACATACAAAATCAAACCAAGATTTAATATCATGAATTACGTCATCCAACATATTTAGAGGGTACTCAACTTAGATACTTGTCCTAATTTCCAATTAGGACAAATGGCTTAAAGGGTTGGGATTTGGACTTGAGAATTTATCTCTCCTGTCTTACCATTGAGATAATGCGATAGGGTATGCTCATCCTGGCAATTCAGGGAAGTCAATACTCAGTACCTGCAACCTACATAAAATCTAGGTATGTACATACACAATATATACTAAGCTAAATAGGCAATGGCAGGAAGTGGTGCATCGTGTAGATCCCGACTAGCAGGTGACTACGACTCCCTTCCTTAACCACATCAGAAATGCCTTACAAGAACAAACACACACACCATACACATGCAAGTATGGGGTAAGTATCCATAAGAAAATACATGTGATAGTAAACCATCTAACTAATCAATAAGTTAAAATAATGTAATAATCATCATGCATACATGAAATGTAGAGTCTAAGTAATCTCATCACATATCAACTGAATCCATAGCACAATATCTGATAGTCTCAAAACAATGCTTCTAACCATCAACATAAAACTAGCCTTAAAAGAGTTCGACAATGATAACAAAAATGTGACCTAGGGGCAGGCACTACACTTAAAGTCAATCTAACCTAAGGAACTGGAGATGTTCCTATTATTGTGATTATTTTATGCGGTGCATGATTTTGTATAAATCCTCCTGCATTGTAATAATAGAATCAATCAATAATATACTTTCATTTTTTATTCCTCTATTTTATTATGTTTTATGTTGAAATTTGTGCTTCTCTCTTTTAGGAAGATTTCTAATTTTTCAATTTTAGCTGAAATTTTATAGTCATTCACTAGAAAATAATATCCAAATTAAGGCTTTACCAATATTTTTTTTCAACATGAATTCATTTTTTGAGATGGTCCTCTTCAGATGGCTTGACTAGATGATGTTGAGCATTTGACTCATTCCTCGATCGTAAGGAAAAAAGATATCACTGTCAGTCTTCTGATGATCCTCCTATCAAGTGTGTTTCTTTTAATGTGATTTCTATTGAAGTAGTTTTAAGTTATATCACTTGTTTACTCATCCTTTATTGTATATATTTTATCATTTAATGTTTCAATTTCAATAAATATATCAACCTTTTTTCCTTTTCTCATGAAGATGATTTTTTTTTTTCTACTATTATTTTTTAATAAGTATTTTTTTCACTATTATTAATAGACATATAAGAATGAAAAGAGATTAATATTTATAAATTTGATTTTTTATTGAAATTTATTTTTTTACATGCAAATATTATAATTATATTTGTTTTTTCTCGTTATACTATATGATATAAACATTATAATTATATATAGTTTTTTTCTTATGCTATAAACATATGAGCTAGAAAAATAGTTTAAAAAGCAATTGATAAATTGTTTTATTGGTTTAAACTAGAATTCCTATGTACTTAGGTTTTCTCAAAATGATAACGATTTATATCTAATGTATTCTTGCTTCTAATAGCTAATTGATATATACTTTTTATCTTCTATAAAATAACCATGTCTTGACTAGAAGGCTTTTCAAATATTTGCATAAATTTATGCTCTTTTAAATAATTTGGATGTAAATAAAATAGATGCTTAAATTCATTTGACAATATGTTCAAATAATTGATAAATTCTATTAAATGGTGAATGGAAAAAAATCATTCATTTTATTTTATTAAAGCTATTTATGTTCTGTAAATCATTATTACATTTTTTGAAATACTTTGCTAACATTTTGACTTTCTTCTCATTCTAAATAAAGATTTTTTTTATTTTTTTTATGAACTAATATTTTCACTATTATTTTCATGAATATTATTGTTATTATTAATTAGTACTTAGACATGTGAATGACTATCTATTTTATAATAAAAAGTCTTAAAAGAATTATATGCATGGTTAATTTGAGAGGAATGGGAAGAGTGGAGAGGAGAGTAGGGAAATGGAAAGATATAATAAAGATATTTGAGGTGATAGATAATATATAGATAGAGATGTATAGAAGATAATTGAAGAAAAATAGAGCAAATACAATATAGATAATGGGAGGTGAATGGTAAAGAGTGGGGTAAGATAAGATATAGATAGGGATGGGGAAATGAGTGTATGGTTGTATAAGAAAGATATAAAGGAAAGGATATGGAAGTAGAAATGGATAATATGTGAATTAGAGAGAGACATATGGATATAAAAATAGAGAGATGTATAAATATAAAGTGAGATGGAGAGGAAGAGATAGAGATGCTGGAATAGAGACAATTTTAAATAGGTAGGCTATCCATTCTATATAAGAAATGATATTTAGAGGATATATAATTGTAGTGAGAGATAAGGAGAGAGTAAGGGGACATGAAAGTGTGTGCAAGATAAATAATATAAATAAAAAAGGGGGTAGAGAGGTGAAAAGATTGATAGTGATAAAAATAGATAAGGATACATATGAATAGATGGTGTATAGATAGATGGATCATAATAAAATATCAAAGTGGAAGATAGTTATGCAAGTGGGAAAGTGGAAGGGAGTGAAATAGAAAGAGAAAAAGAGGGAGGTAAAGAGAGAGAATGATAAAGATATATGAGGTGATAGGGGATATATAGATAGATAGAGCACATACTTAGAATAATTCTAAGAGAAATAGAGGAAATATGACATAGATAGATGTGATCGAATGGTAAAAAAAGGCAATACAGTTTATAATTAACTATTCAAAAACATCATCAAAAGTATACAAGACTATTGGCTTAACCCTTGCATCCTTCAAAGATGCAAGTGCTAGTGCTTATCATTCCTCCCAATTGTAGAAGTATTTGACTCCAATGTTATAATGAGAGAAGAAGAAAAATGAAGTTGATGTAGTTGATGTTGTTAATGGCATATACACATCTGGTGAAACTAGTGATTGAAAGACTTGGAATCCAAATCCATGCTCAAATATTCTTCTAACAAACAAATTGCTAAATGGTTAGCACACCATACATAGTGTAGTAATCCAAATGGAGAGGTTATTGAAGTTATCTATAGTCTACTAAGAACTTGGTGTGAGGAAATTCCCACCTTGAATTCTCTCAATCAGTAAAACTCAAAATTATAGAGCATGCATTCAATTGAATCCATGCCCCTGTAAGGAAGCTAACCAAATTTTGCATTGTATACCCATGGATTAAGTATTATATCTACCATTTTTGTAAACATCAATGTACTAGTAATGGCTACAAAGGTAAAATGGTGAACCTTGAAGATATAGCTACCAACAAACATCATAATATATTTGTTTCATTCTTTTGTGGTTGAGTTTTTTTGACTTACAACTTGCATTTGATATTTTTCAACAACATTTTTTGAACAAATATTTTAAAAGAGAAAGGAGTCACAAGGAAGAACATGAGACCCACAATTCAAGCAATAGTGGTGGTATTCTTTCATAGTTTGAGCAAACTAAACATTCTCACAAAAAACACTAGAGTATTATAAAATTAGCAGAATTTAACTACAAATCTATAAAAGTCCATCTCTAAAGTGAAGTCAAAAAATTGTTGTAATAAGAAGTTCCTAAAATATAACAACATAAAATCAAGACATGTGGTAGCAATGACTAGATATTAATAACAAAGACATAGGATATTTCTACCAACATAGATATACAATTTAAGGGCAAAGCCTATTCAGTACTCTCATAGTTTCATGTCATGTTCCTATTAAAGGTAGTCACTAGAAACAAGTTGAAAATGTAGGCAACCTTGAATGACTTTTTAGTATTAAAAAAATCTAAAATGATGGTGGTCCACTGCTAGATTTTAGAATCTAGATTGATGGGTTTAAGTAGGTTTAAATAATTATAGGATGTACATGGTAATAAAAATAGTTAAGTATAGGATGTATCGTCCAAGTTATAATGATATTTGTCTTATGCAAAGGATCTAGACATTATGATACATTCTATGATTTTTCATCATAATCAAAGTTGTAGGAGAAAAATGGTTAGATTGTAGGCTAAAAACAAAATAAGACTTAAAAGGGTTGGGAGAGGGGATGGGAATGAGTGGCCCAAAGATCAAAATGAGACCAAACCTTAAAAGTATAAAAATGTAAAAATAAAATTGAAAAGAAATGAAAAAGATATATTTTATTTAATAAATAAGCATAATATAAAAAGAAAGGAAAACAAAACAAAACCCATGTTACCCCCAAGTTTTTGGGACAAGGGGATGAGGAATTAGGTTTTCAAGACAATTTCTTGGATGGAGCAGGGGACAACATGGGACTATTGTGTGTGTGTGTGTGGAGTTTCAAATGTATTCATGAATTTTAGAATTACATAACATTGTCACATTCAAAATAGTGACATAATTTGAAATTATCAATTACATTCATTAGATCATCATGCAACATCATATAATATAAAACCATCATAGAACATAGCATCAAATTGAACCATCATCTAAGAATGTTTTATTCTAAGAATAGGAACATAGGATGGCATCAAATGAGAGAATGAAAAGCATCATAGATTCATATCATGGGAATAAAGTATCATTCACTCTTAATATTGGTAGCAAATATGTAACATCCCTTCTACAATAGTTGTCTTCTATGTGATAAGAAAACATCCACTCTATAAGGAGGGCACCATGCATTGCAGACACAAAAATAGAGTACATGTTTCTTCATTTTCCATATTTTCTATAGAAATTGAATTCTCTATGTCACAAAGAAAGTATTCGTGTGCTCAATCATAAGTTAATAAATTGTAGTTCAATTCATTTTGAACCCATTTTTAAATGACAAAAGTGTTTCTAATGATAGACTTCTATTTTTACAAGAAATATAGTTCAATTACTAGCGATAAAAGAGGTAGCTTCAATCCTATGGAATTAGTGCTTTAAATAGAAAAATTAATCTCAAAGGTACTAGAAATTCAAATCTAATCTTAGGTCCTTTATCCCACCAACTAGGAAGTTGACCTTTTGTTTTGACTCCTGGCATGAAAAATAAATTTACCCATACACAACAAACTTATAGAAAATAAGACTGCTATTTTGTATTATATCTGTATTAAAATAGATTTGAAGTACTAATTATAGTTTCCCTAGGTATGTGCAAAATCATGGTATGGCAAACTATGCCCTTAATTGGTAGTATAAAATCAGCAAATTAGGGTTATGTCAACTTGATTTGCAATTTTAAACTAGTTCTGAAGTTCATATTAAAAAGTTGTAAGAATAAAATCTGTAGGAAATTGAATGTAGTTTCTAAACTACTATCCTTGTCTGAAAAAATATTAATCTGATTAGTCAAAATTTTGGATTTTAATGTAGTAGTACAAAAAATTCAAGACAAAGATAAGAAGTATGTGTATGTCTATCCCACTAAATCACAATGAAATACTAATATTTTTTTATAAGATTCTAGTTATAAGAAGTAGACTCATGTACAAATGTGATGCATATTTCTAGGTGCTTTAATTCTTAGAAATAATTAGTTAAGAATTTTTTGCCACAATATTTTTAGAATAAAAAAATACTCATGTCAAACTACCTTAACTAATTCAAAATTTTACCGAATTTCAAAAAAAAAATTTATTATAGTAGGTGAAGCATAGAATGGGATGCATCTTTTAGATTTGAAAAATATTTTACAATTTGAATGTTATAGTCATTTTTAAATTAGTATGTAAATCAACACTTTATAGATATATACATGTAAAAATAAGTAATAATTACTTATCAAACTCATATTTTGGCAGCAATTATATTGTTGAAAAGCTTAGAACATCCTCAAGAAACCCTTTTTGTTTTAGTAAATTTGGTCAAAATAAAAGTCGTCAGATACCACCTCAAAGTTTGGAAGTCACCTAAATGGGGCAAAATCATGTGTTTTGCATTGATCAAGTAGGCCTTGGCAATTACCAAGCCTAATTAGATACCTGATATAGTGAATACCCATTACATTGCATACTAGACATATCAGCCATCTAAAATATTATCGTGCAAATGATTTTTTTTGTTTCTACAAGTGAATGTAATGTTCTACTTACATGTAATAAATACCTATATATTATATATTTTATTATATCATATATATTTATAGTGTGTAGTATATATTTAATTATAGTATTATTAAATTATAATATATATTTAATTATAGTATTATTTTTTATAGGTAAAAGGCCATGAGGCTCGTGATTGTGTTTAAATTTAAAAAATGATCTCAATTGGGCACCAAAGATCAGAGATGGATATGTGTCCTTGGTGTAGCCCTAACATAAATGTCTCAGAGTGATTCATCCAATTTTACCTTTTATATTTTATTTCTAAATTTATAACATTGCTCTTGATACTTCCTTATAGATATAACTTTAAAATTAAACTTGGCTATGATCAAGTTGTTAGAATGATAAGAAGTATGCTTCATAATCAAAAATAAAACTTATCTCATATTAACTTTAATTTTAAAGTCAAATGGTATATAAAGAAATTTTTTGAAGAAATAGAAATATGTCACTTATTAACATTAAACTTCCATAATATATGCTAAATTTAACATGTTTATTTTGACAGTAAAAGTTCTAAACCACTTTTATTCCAAGAACAAGTGTATAATTTATACTTATTATATTAGCTTCTCTTATTAGAATCTCTTATGTATCTACTCCTTTGTTGGCGAGATTATCTACTTCTCCATTACCTTCCCTATAAATACATGTTTTATGATTGTTTCTTTGAATTGATCAATGATGTCTAGGGCATTTTAAAGTTTACAATTAAGGATCCAATTTGGGGTCTTTATTTTCCTTAATGCATTTAGGATAATTTGTGAATCTCCTTCGATAACTAATTTTTTAATACCTATCTCTCTAATTAGACTTAAGCTTTCTATCAGGGCCTCTAATTTGGCTAAGTTATTAGACATTACTCCTAAAGGTTTGTCACGTTTAGTTAGACATGATCCATTATCTAAACAATAATACATCCAAAGCTTGCTAGACACGGATTACATCTAGAGGCCCCATCAAAATTTAACTTTGACCATCTTGTAGGAGGAGATTTTGATTTACATTCTTTCCTAGTGATCTTGTTGGATTTTGTGTTTATCATTGGTGGATTAATAATTTTAAACCAATTTGTATGCATATTTGCATCCTAATCTAAAAAGGAATCCTCCTCTGTATATGAGTTTCTAAGATTATTGTGAGCTACCTCAATAATGCAAGCCTCCAATTTATTAAAAACCAATGTTAGATCAATCTTTTCATTGCAAAAAAGTCTTTTATTCCTTTCTTTCCATAATTCTCAAAGGAGTACGGAAGGAAGCATTTTCCATAAATTAAGATAAACCTTACAACAACCATATTTCAGTGAATTTTTAAAAAAAATTAATAGGTTATCAAGTAATGTAGTTTGCCAATTTAATTTTTTACATAACCAATACTAGTGATTCTTAGAAAAGGGATAGTCATAAAGAAAATGTTCAAATGTTGCAGATTCTTTTTCACACAGTAGATATCTATAAGGTCCTTTAAAACCCATCTTGGTAAACCTATTTCTTGTTATAATTTTCTTTTGTAGAGTCACCCAAAGGAAGATACCTTCTTTTGGAAGAAACATACGATCCCAACATAGATTTAGAGGGGTGTTAATCTTATCCCATTGCTGAGAATTTATTATCTTTTCATACCCTAGTTTGACTTAATAATTTATGTCTTCCAAGGCTCCCCAAATTAATTTATCTTTCCTATCTTTATAATTTGCATGCCTACTTTTTAAGAATTGATTAAAAATGTACTTTTCTTGATGAAAGTGGAATTTCATCTAGGAACTCCCATTGCCATCCTCCATATTGATTATTGATAATTTTAATTTTATAATCACTTGCATTCTTACCACATGGAGCTGAAAGAATATTTTTAATGTGTATAGGTAGATTTACACTATCTAGAGATGGGAGCCCATCCCACGAATCTTTCCAAAATAAAGCATCCTGCCTTAAACTGGTATCCCAAGTTAAGCTATTAGCTATTAATGGGCAGCATTTCAACATAAAGTTACAAATTCTTGAACTTTTTGGAGGATTTTTAGTTTTGAACAAAGAAAGTGGATTATTATTGTTTATATTTATGATATAAATTTTGTCCCATTTAATATTATGTTCATTAAACATTCTCCAAATAAGTTTTTCCCCTAGCGCCTAATTTTGCCAACTCAAATTTTTAATGTCTAGGCCTCCAATTCTTTAGCTCTACATATTTTTCCCCATTTTATCAAATTTTTTTTTTTCTTATCTTCAGTTCCTTTCCAAAAGATTTTTTTATGTTTAGTGTCTAATTTCCTTTTTACACCATTGGGTAAGGGAAGACATGAAATTGGTATGTGGGGATGACCGATAGAACTGCTTTGATTATAGTCATTCTACCAACTTTAGCTAACCATATCCCTTTCCAACCTCCTATTTTTTATCCAATTTTTTAAAAATCATGTTCCAAGCTTTACTTTCTCTAGTGCCTTTCTCAAGTTGAATGCCAAGGTATTTGCATGGAAAGGTTCCTTTTCTAATTTTTATTATTCTACAAATTTCTCTCTCCACTTCCTCTTTGGTATTAATAAAAAAAATTATTATTTGTTAGCATTTACTTTTGACCTGATGCTTCCATATAATTATTTATTATTTTCTTAAATTTTTAAGCTTCTTCCAATGTGATTTATCCTAGTAGAATTGTATCATCTACAAATTGTTGATGTAAATTTTAGGGACCTCCTCAATTACTGTGATTCCTCTAATTTTTATTTTAGTTTGAGTCTTTATTATAGCTCTTCAAAAGCTTCTTCCATAACAATGAAGAAAAAAGGTGATATAGGATCCCCATGTTTGATACCTCTAAATATGATAAAAAAGCCTTCAAGAGTGTCATTTATGAGAAGGGAATTTTTTCTTGTTGAAATGTAGTTATAAATTAACTTGACCTATTGCCAAGAGAACCGAAAATCTTCAAGATTTTTACATAAGAATCTCCAATCCACTTTATCATAGGCTTTTTGGATATCTAACTTCATTAGCATACAAGATTCCTCATTAATTTGTATAGAATGGATTAATTATTGGATCATGATGATACCATCAAGAATTAACCTATTAGGAACAAAACTTGTTTGTTCCTATGAAATGAGATTTTCCAGTACTTTTTTAAGTTTGTTAGCTAGTGCTCTTGAAAGAATTTTATAGATTATATTACATAAGGATATGGGTCAAAAATCTCCTAGATCCATATGGTCAATTTTCTTTAAAATTAAAGCTAGAAATGTATTATTAATTTCACTTAGAAGGGATCCAAAATTCTTAGTTGCCTCAATAGCCTTCCAAAGGTTGTATCCCAGGCCATACAAACATTTTTTACAGAAAAAATCTTCAAAGCCATCAGGGCTCGCAGATTTATCAAGATTCATTTGAAAGAGGACAGCTTTAATTTCTTTTTTGTAAAATTGTATAATTAAGTTTTTACTATCTTCTACAGTTATTATTTTTGGAATAAAACCTAGCATCTTATTATGAGCTATTAAATTGAATGATTCAAAATTATCAAGGAGATTTGTATAATAATCCACAAAGGTTTTCGCTATCACATTTGAATTTTCAATTACCCTTCCTAAATTATCTTGGATTTTTTTTATTCTATTAATATTTCTCCTATTAATAGTACTATTATGAAAAAACTTTGCATTTCTATCTCCTTCTAATAGCCATGTTTCTCTTTATTTTTGTTTCCAAAATATTTCTTCTTTTGCTAGAATGTTTTGTTGTTTAGCTAGAAGTTCCTTTTCTTTGGTATATTTTACATTATCCATTCCTACCCTAATTATTTCTTTGTTTAAGTTTTTTTCATTCTCTATTTTTTCTTTAAATGTATTATTTTTTCCATTTATTTATTTTTTATTTTAATGATTTCAATTCGGCTATGAAACAAAACATCCTTGATCCTTCAAATTTATCTTCATGTCACCATTGATATATATTATTAATAAATTATTTATCTAGAAACCACATATTTTCATAATTAAATGGATTTCTTATGGTTTTTGTAATTCACCTATTTCTAGTCCAACCAAATAGTGATCAGATCCTGCATCATGGAGAATGACTATATTGAAAGATAATTAAAAGATATTAAATTTCCTTTAAATATAAATCTTTCCCATCTTTTTGCTATATTACAAAAGCCAACTCGTCTATTATTCCATGTGAAGACCACGTTAGATGTTGAAATTTTAGTAAGGTTGTCTTTTGTGAACCATGTTGGGAAATCTAACATAACATGGTTAATGGTCATGAATCCACATGCTTTTTCTCTTGAATCTAGAATTGCATTAAAATATCCCCCAATGAAGACATTTTCTTGTAGGTAACTCTATATAGTTGATAATATCATTCCAAAATTCTTTCTTATTTGTTATTGGTGTTGTCCCATACACATTAATAAGTAGGAACTGAATTTTTCTTTTAAATCTTTTTACTTCCCCCCCTCCCCATCCAATTATTATTCGATACAAGAGGAGTGAAATCTACCCTCCTTAGGTCCCATATAATACCAATCCCACCTAAGGCCCCTACTAAATCAACTAGTTCCATTTTCTAAAAACATAGTTTTCTTCTAAATTTTTCTCCTTCTTCTTTGTTAAGTTTTGACTCTTGTATTAATGTTATATCTGATTCAAATAATGTTAAATTGTGCTTGAGTAAGCACTATTTGTCTGTGGCATTTAGGCCCCTAACATTCCATGTTATTAGCTTCATGGTTTCATGAGAAGGGACTTTTCCTTCCCCATATTCAAAAGATCATTAATCTTTTTCTAGTTACCAACAAGACCTGTTGTTGCTCTAAGTTCAACTAAGGATTTTATTCCTCTTTTTTTGCTTTGTTTTTCACATTTTGAATGTTTTGAACCTTGAAAATTTGCTATGATACCAAGGTTGTCTAGATTTTTACTAGCATTCTACACACTTATAGAAATACATTCATCTTCCTCTCAATCTCAGTATTCTTTTTCTAATTCTTTCATGATTTTGTTACTAATTCTTTTATCATCCTTGTCCATATCTCTACCTAGTATTTTCTTAATTTGATTATTTAGTCCATTTATTTTATCTATATCTTGTTGAAAACCTTCTAATTCTTGGATTGCAAACTCCTCCCAATTATAGAGTTATTCTACATGTTCCTATCTAGATTATCCAGGGCCCATTTATCTAGTATTTTTTCTTGATTTATTAATTCACATTCCCTCAAAAATGTCTCCACCTCAATAAGAATATATCTATAATAATTTTCTCTTTTCTCTTGGGAAGGTGAATTACATTTCATTTCCTTTTGATTTAAATTATTATACTCTTTTATTGTTACTATATACAATCGATTATCTTCTCCCCATCCTATTGAGGTGCTTAAGACTATGTTTTTGTCTAATATTAGTTCACTATTCCCCTTGGTATCTATTAAATTTTTTTTTATTATTATCATCTAAATCCTCATCTTCAAATTGTTCCTTATTTATTTTCCACAATTCTTTCAACTAACCATCTTTTTCTTTCATCACTTCTTCACTTTCTTCATCTTCTTCTTCAATGTTGAGATCCTTGTAGGAGTCTTCTTCATCTAATTCCATTTCTTCCAAAGGAATGGGGGATTCAAGTTGATCCTCTATATTTACTTTGTTCAATGTTGTTTTCTGCACTTCTGTTAATTGATTCAGAACATCTTTTGTTCTAATTACACATTGATTTAGAAGAAAACTTTTTCTCCTTTCACCCTTCTATTCCTTGTTGGTTGCCAAGAATATTTTCTTCTTTGAGGGCATGTCTACCTCCCATTGGCATTTTCCAAAACTTATATAGCTTTTGATTCTTTTTTAATTTTTCCTTTTTCAGATTAGTCGTTGCATTATCTAACTATCTTTCTATTTGTTGAGTTGTTGGGATGATTTGTTTCTCTAAGTTTTTATATTTTCTTTTGTTGTATCCACTCTATTTCTATTAGAAACCAATTAAACACTTTCACTCTCATCTCTACTTTGCCTATTATTTTCCTTCTAATTAATTGCAATTTTATTTTCTGCATTCTCTGCTTCTTTAATTTTATCTTGTGATTTGGGTGCATTCCTACTTATCATTCCTTTATTTTTTTGGCTCAATTTTGTTCTAGTATTCTCTATCTCTACCTCTTCCTTTGAATTATTTATGGAAACTCCTTCTGGTAGGTTTTTAGTTTCTTCATGTCTATTTAGGATCCATTGTTTAATATTTGGTTCCTCCATTGGTCTTTCTTGTGAAATCGGTACGGATTTGTTTTCTATATATGATTGCTTCAAACCATAGAGATGGAGATTTTGTGTTGTTCATATAGTTCTTGTTTCTCTTCTCTAAACTATTTTCTTGGGCTCCATCTTGATTGGGTTCTTGAAGGTGCTCTCTATGTTCTTTGTCCTAGAGGATTAGGTAGTCACTTAAATCACTTTGGATTAAAAGTATTTCATGGGTTAATCTTCTATATACCTACAAATTTTCTCTAATATCTGCTATGAATATATTTTTATTCATGCATATTTCACATTGTTGTAATCTGATAATATTTGCCTCGATCCCAAGATTCTCCACCTTATTAACGTTGTTCTCTTGTGATGAATTTCCTCCATCCTTTGGATGTTCCCTAATCTCTTGAAATGATCTTTCTCGATTTATCTATTTATTTGAATATCTTAGGGTTTTGAATGATGTATCCATTCCTTCCTCCACTATTTTCCCTTCCTCTATTTTGTTTGGTGGATGACAATTTTTAAGTACTAATTTTAGCCTCCCAATACTTAAAATATTATCACTTGTTTTCCTTGGTAGTAATCTAATATGATCTCCATATTTACTTGAGATTGAACCCTTATTTGGTTCTTATTCCTTTTCATGATCATAGGAAAAACTTCTTTTAAATTAGAGTTTCTTTCATTATACTTAAAATTAGTTTTCTTAGAATACTTGGTGGAATCTAATAAGATTGTAATGTGGATGTTCCCTTCATATTTTGAGTAGTTAATTTTGTAGATTGATATGTTTGTTATGGTTTTAATTGGCTTGAATTTGTGCAACTTCGGTTCCATATTAATTAGGAGCTTGATATCATTTGAGTTTTTATTATTAGCTTCAATACTTATCAAGTATAGCCAAACTAATATGTTCTAATATTTGGATATGTATAAGTTATGTTCGTAATGGTGTTATTATTGTCCAAGTAGCTATACATTATTTTTTAGCATTATGTTCGCTAAATTTTAGGGTTCATTTAATAAATCTAATATAATATCCTTTATAAAAATAGACACAGCTAGAAAGGAGTTTATCTCTAATTATTTTTTCTTTGCAATGAATTTATACTAATCAATTGGATAAGAGAGTAATACTTACCTATTCTATACATAATCCTTTCAACCGTTTTGACAAATTTAGGTTCTCTGTTTCTAAACCATTCTAGTAAGAAAAAAGTCCTAGATCTTGACATTCAAACCATCTTCTCTCACTATTCTTATCACTAATAATGAGAATATTTTCACAATTATTGTTTTTGGATAGGGTTGGAACTGAGTTCTCATTTACTCTTTCTATTATTCTTTGAGTTTTGGGTACCTATCCTTCCAGCATACCATCATTTGTGGGCTTTGTCCTAGTTGTATCGCTCACTCACTCTATTGTATGGTTGTTTTAGATTAGATTTTTTACCTTCATTTGGAAATTTAGCATGTTGTTTTTTAGTCAAAATGTAAACATTGCCTATTTCACTCCTCTTTGGGGTTGTAGAGAATGACTCCTTTTTCTTGTGCTATTTGTCTTATCATTTGTCCTATCTGAGTGATGGTTGTGTCTACCTAGATATTTAATTCTTGAAAGATTTATCATCATTCTCCTTTGTATAATCTATTCTTGCAAAGAAACTCTTATGCCTTTCTACATTCATAGCTTGTAGTTGCTTCAGATGACTCAATTTATGAATATATTGGGTGTTTTATTTCTCACTTCTTTCATTGTCTACCAAATGATAATCTTTCACTAAACTTAGGGCATCAAAGTGATCAAATTTTGACTCTAGATTTGAGATTGCATATTTAGTTTTCTTGAAATAGTCAACACTTCCAATTTTTGCATCAAAATTTGCATTTTTGTGCATTTTTATCTTCGTTTCTTATTATTCACAAGATATGGCTAATTTTCTTCTCATTTTGATGTTTTTTGTTTTTTGTCCAGGTTCATTATGTGACTATATTAAATCTCTCCCACGAAGTAATCCTTTGATTTGGAACTGGCAGTCAATTATAAAACCTTGGAGAATATCTTAAATAGGGTCAATAATGGAGATAATTATTGTACAAATTAGATTAGGAGGAATTTGTAGAATCATGTTGTATCTAAAATCGTAGGCTTGAAACCTTGATGAGTTGTCACTCAATTACTTATTTCTTTTCCTGCATTTTCTGACTTGTATCTCTTCCAATAATGTGTATCTTTTTGTTTATGAATTTTGTTCTCTCTCTTATAGACTATGATTCCTTTATATGGGTTGTGATAACTTTGTTAGTTTTCTCTCTAAATGTTTGTAACTTCCCTTATTGGCTGGATAATATATCTTTATATGATACTTTTTTAATCAGATTCTTGAAATGTGTTAGCTTAAAGAATGAATTTGACAACTGAGTGTCAATACACTTAACCAAGATCAAGAACAAGTGTCGAGTGATAACAAGTGTTGAGTGACAACAGGTGCCGAGTGATAACAAGTGTCGAGTGACAACAGGTGTCGAGTGATAACAAGTGTCGAGCGCAACATGTGTCGAGTGATACATTTTTTGTTCAAGTGCCGAGCTATCCAGGAAACAGTATGTGCCGAGTATCAGAAATACTTCAGGAGCCGAGTAACTCAGTAGAACAGCATAAAAGTTTGGAATTGCACAAATTATGATGCAAATAGTTTTTGCAGCCGACAGAAGGTAAATATCGAAGGATTGAATGATAAGATCGAATCTTTTAATTTTCCTATGCAATTTGCATGCGGCCAATAAGAAAAATGCAAAAGGCATGCAACCAATCAGCAAAAGATAAGTATTGAGCGAGAAATTGAGATTCAATATGAATCATAGATCCAAAACAAACCCTAAGTCTTTGAAGTCTTTATAAGGAAGATGAAATTTCACTCTAATAGTGAGAGATGAGACATATTAGAGGACATACAAGGGTGCATAAGCAAATCTATTTTCAGAAGCAAGGGTTATCAGATCACATACAAGGGTGCATAAGCAAATCTATTTTCAGAAGCAAGGGTTATCAGATCACAAAGGATCAAGATCAGGAGAAGGCGAAAAAGGAGCTTGCATTCAGCAATCAAGGATTGTAATCTATCAGGTTTATTGCATCTAATACTCTCTAGCAATTGTATTAGAATGAAAATCCTATGGTGATAGGTTAGCTTTACAGCTATTTTGTAAGAACCTTTTGATTAGGTGATTAAAATCCTTTAACCGGGTGACACTTCATGTTAAGTGTTTGCAAATCCTCTAACTAGGTCACTATTAACACAGTGTAAAGCCTTTAACAAGGTAGGCCTTTAACAGGGCAAACCATCAGAAGTGGTTGAACAATATTGCTGCAATAATTTTTTGGGGTATCATCCCCACCCCAGTTTTACCTTCTTATTCTTGGAAGGGTTTTTGGGTTACCAAAATTCCTGTGTTATGAGTTATTGATGCTTGTGTTTTGTTATATGTTTATTTGATGTATTTACATGCATGCAATTTACTTTTAGTTAAAATTTTATTGGCTAAAGTTTGATACTTATGATTCACCCCCCCCACCCCCCACCCCCCTCTCATAAGTAATCTTTCCATATTTGAATATTCCAACAATTGGTATCAAAGCCTGTCAGGTTCTCACAAGAAACAGCCTAACAGTTTGGAGGGAGAAGATCTAAAGATGGAAGCTTTCAAACTTGGAAAGATCATTGAAAATCAGGTGATAGATGTGCAACTTGCTCTGCATAGCTTGGAGGAATTCAGAAACAAATTGAGAAACTCATTAAAAAAGAGGAAGGATCTAGCCATAGCTGAAAATGATATACACTACAAGGAGATTGACACCACCAACATATTTTCCAGTGGAGACACTAAAGAGTTTGATGCAGCAATAGCAGAATTGATGGAGAAAAATAAAATTCAAGCAGAAGAAATAAGAACTCTCAAGATGGAACATGAATCACAGGCTATGATGATATGTGAAATTACTGAACAAAAGAAAAGAGTAGTTGATGATAAGGTCATAATGGAAAATGACAAAAGGAATCTTGCAAACAGACTTGAAGAAAAATGTACTGAACTGACAAGGATCTCAAACATGCAGATGGATACACTTGTGCAAATGATGAACCTTCATCATGAACTCAAAGTAAAGGATATTGAGATCTCTACCTTGAAGATGCAAAATGAACAAATGCAGAATGAATTGAACAGGGAAAAAGAGGTAGCAGAGAATCTCAGCAAATCAAGTGAAGCAATCAAATATTTTGAATAGTTGCTGAAATCACCAAAATCTACCCATGATACATCAGGACTAGGATACAATAGCACTGAAGTTGGAGAATCATCAAAGAGTGTTGAACAAAGAAGTGATAAAGGTAAGAATTCAAAACCCACTTGTCATTTCTGTAATAAGAAGGGACATACAGCTAATGTGTGTAGGAGTAGAAGATTCAATCAATCAAAATACCCAAAAGTTTTTGTCACAAGTGCAACATGCAAGGACATATGACACAAAATTGCAAATCCAATGTTACAAGGACTCAAAGATTTGATGGACATTGTTATAATTGCAAAAAATATGGACATAGGGCATTTGAATGTAGATCAAAACCTATGTGGACAATAAATCAACCAGCAAAGACATCAAACCATAAATTTTGGGATTACAACACCAGGAATAGCTGTCACTATTGTCAAGAATATGGACATATCCCACAGAATTGCATAAGAACACATTTTAGAGGGAACTACAAAAGATGGTTGAGTCAAACCACATGTTTCAGTTGCTTAAAAACTGGTCATGACAGCAGGAATTGCCCAACAAGGTCAAAGGCATCAAGTTCTGAGTTCAGCAATGGAAAGGCAAAGATAGATGTTGGACATATCAGAAGTGAAATGAATAAGACATGGAGGAAGAAAGATGAGTCTAGCACATCAAATATAGATATCACTTCACCTAATAGGTCAAGTGATCACACTTCATCAAATTAAGTAAAGAATAAGTGTGAGGGATTGATAAACCGAGTTACATCATAAATCAGTCCCA
This sequence comes from Cupressus sempervirens, assembly GCA_028749045.1. Lineage (NCBI taxonomy): Eukaryota > Viridiplantae > Streptophyta > Pinopsida > Cupressales > Cupressaceae > Cupressus > Cupressus sempervirens. The sequence continues at coordinate 693,572,482 of CM053787.1, forward strand.
AGACATATAAATATGTCAAAATTGTCTTTAGGAGTTGAGTTGCTAACAACGACCGAGTTGATAGTTGATGTCGAGCTATGAAATATCAATAGGAGCCAAGTAAAGTAAAACATAATGGGAGCCGAGTAGACAGTTGGCAGCATACTAAGCATTTATTACTCTATTTTGAAGGTTACATAAATCCAATTTTGGATCATTTTCTCACCATTCGAACAAGAAGCAAAGCCAAAAAAGAGCAGAGAAGATCAAGAACAGCTCAGAAGCCATTCATAAAAGATTTCAACAGTGATTCAAGACCAATTTCATCGATTTAAGGTATTTTACTTAAGTTTCGAGCTACGTAGGACTTATAAACTTGTTTGAATTATAAACCCTAGTTTGGCAAACAATGGCATCTAGGTCAAGAATCACCAAGGGTTTAGAGAGTCATGAAGTTCAGTTGGTCAGTAACGGACTAAAACAACCTGAATTTAAGCCCATTCCCGAAGTAGCATACAAGAATGATCCCGCAGGAGCATTATCAGTTATTCCAGATAAGGTTGTTATGGTACAAGATGTTCGCAGATGTTACAATTACAAAATTGGTGCCATAGGAGACTTAGAAATTCATAATGCATATAATAAACTGTGTGAAAACAAAGTACTGAAAAATGAGTTTTCAATAGTAGAAAGAAAAGGATTGACCAAAACCCTAGCATTTCTGACTGTTTTCAAAACAAAATGGGTACAGATAGTTTTGAGCCGAATACATGACAGAGCTTTTTGGTTAGAATCAAGGCCAGTAAAATTTACCAAGAAAACTGTTCATAGGGTTACTGGTATTCTAACCCTAGATCGGCCAAAGACCCTACGAAGTGACAAAGGGAAAATAATAGAGAAAAATATAGGTGCCAAATGGAACAATAGAGGAATGACTATCGACACAGTCACAGATCCTCTACTAGATTTTGTTGTGATAATCATTTCACACAAATTCTATCAATCAAGCAGGTTGAACAGTGTACCTTGTATAGCAGTTGATGTTGCATACAAGATAATCAAAAGATATCACACTTATGATCTGGCAGAGCTCATGTTTCAACAGATTAATGAAAATCTGGAAGCTGTAAGGAAGAGCAAGGGAGCTCAATGCAAATTTGGATCAGTTTTGATGTGTATGTTCTTCTATCTGATGAAAGAATTTCCTTCTATAGGGAAAGTAAAATGGAATCCAGATAAAACAATTGTTGAACACATTAATGGATACATTGAACAAATGGGTGAAAATTTTGATGCCCAAATGACAAGTTATTTTGAGGACTTCAAAAAGTCCATGAAACAAAGAATGAGAATTCCAGTCTCATTGACTGAGAAATATGAAAAAGACATTTGTTTTCTTTAAGATATAGATTATACTTACATACAAGCAGTTATACCTAGAATAAGATGGCTTAGGCCACTAGGTTACGAACTTGATGTTGATCAAGCCTCTGTAGCAATAACAGCTCTACTTGCAGAAGAAGTTGATAAAAATGCACAAATTTTTGGAACCTATGATGTTTTCAAATCAAAGGTACTAACAGATTTGAAGACTGCTTCAACAGTAAAGAAGAAAGAGAAAATGGTGAGACAAATCAAAAGAAAGTTTGGCATGGAAGAAGAAGAAGGAACAGCAGAAGAAGAAGGAGAAGACATTGAAGAAGAAGGAGATAAACTTCAAAGTCAGACTCAAGGGTCAAGAGAAGACAAAGAGGAAAGTGTTGAGGTAGAAGAAGCCAAGGAAGCACCAGTTAAGAGAAAGACCACAACTCCCTCTGCTCCTAAATCAAAAGGAAGGAAAGTGGTTGCCCCTGCATCAAAGAGACCTACCACAAGGGCTACAGCACAAAAAGCCCAAGAAGAGGCAAAGGGAAGGAAGAAAGACTCAAAGAAGACTGTTGCTAAGACAAAGAAAAGGAAGTTTATTCCCCAACTTGAAACAGATGAGGAGAAAACAGAGTCAGAGGACAACAGTCAATTTCAAGTGGTAAGACACAAACCTTAGACTGTTGTTGATAAATTATGTTCAAAAATTAGAAATAATGATTTAAAAGGTCTAAAGAACCTGAATTTTTCTAAGCTCACCAAAGAAGAGCAAAATAAACTAGAGGAATCTGTGTATGCTATGATGGCTAAGTATAAGCACACACCTCTAGAATTAGATGAATCTATGCCGAGAGAATTGTATAAAATTGTAGAGGATAAATGGCATTTTTGTTTACAAATGGAAAAAGAAATAAGGGAGTCTAAATTAGCAAGATTTTTGCATGATCTGACTAAAGATCAAATAATAAATGTCGTAAAAAGGCATAATAACAGATTCACTCCCAAGTATAGAGCATTTAGTATATTGTAGAATAAAATTGAAGAGGTAGTTACCAAATCCACAAGATTGTGGAAAATAGTTTACAAGAAAATTGAAGATGTATATAATGAAGAATATAAGGCAAAAGCAATTGCCAAGACAAAGGAAAAGAAAGCATCAGAAACAAAAGAGAAGAAACTAGTGAAGAAGGAGAGTAAAGAAGAAAAGGAAGAAGAGGCACACAATGAGGAGAAAGAGGAAGATAAAGATACAGTTGAGCCACAAGATCAAAGTATGCAAGACATACAGGCATCTCCTCCTAGTCCTCCTCATGCCACCATCACACCTGCAGATTTCATAAAAATAAAGGATGTTACAGACATTTCAAATCTAAACATCAATCCATTAACTACAGAGGATTTGGAAATCCTTGACCAATCATCACTAGTAGCAAAATTAAGTTCAAATCTTGTATTGGTCAGTGTTGATGAATTGGAGAATCTAGAAGTCAAGGTAAAAGCACAAGTGCCACCTTTGACCATACAAACTACTGGTATTCTATTCCTTCCACCACCACCTCCACCAAGTATAATCACTGATACACTCGAAGTGTCGAGTACAGCAGCAGGGGAAATAAAAGAAACATCTGAACAATCAACAAGTTCAACCCCACCTAGCATTCATAAAAGGGATATTCAAGCTAAAGAAAAAGAGACACAAAAAAAGGAGGAGACTGCAATACAAACATTGGTTGCATTACCAAAATTTGGTACTCCTACACAAACTCTTCAGCAGCCGAGCACAGATGGACTACAGTTGCAAATCAGGACACCAGGCTCGAGCTCATTAAAGGCAGTCATGAGACTTCACTATGGAGTTCCTGAGCTTGATGAAGAAATAAAGATCCCATATTATGAATCTAGCACTCTTACTGAAGAAAAGATTAATGAAATTCAGAGTGCATTAGACAAAAGAAGGAGACAAGAAGCACTAAGAAAGGAATACAAGCATAAGCTTACATTAAATGAAATTAAAGACATATTCACAGAAGCTTTTTGCTTACAATCTCTAGATGAGTCAAGACCAATCGTGGAACAACTATCTGATATAGTTGACCAAGTGACTAATGAAGACTAGGAAACAAATGCCAAATTGCTTGAATGGTCAGAAAAGAAGTTACAAGGTAAAGTAAATAGTAAAATATCCGGTGATATAGCACTGTCACAAGAAGAACTGGCAAAGAAAGTTATAACAGTTAAAATTGTACTAGGAAACATTTTTTCCCTGTACAACAAGTTGTGTGATTTTTCCACATTCACACAAGACACTAACCAGAAAATACTGAGATTGGAAAACAATCTAAAAACTTCTAGCATGCAACTCCCCAAAGATCCAGCTCAGAGTGAGAAGCATTTTGTCCAATCGCTTCACACACAAAGAGAGCTAGTTGTTTTAGCAGCAGAGGAGGCAACCACAAAAGCCAAATTGATACAAATTAAATCATCAATTACTCCTCATTTGGAGTTACTTCACAAGGAGTAGATAAATGTAGAGACAGTCCTCAGGAAAGATCCCAACCTTTCTTCATATGATGGACTTGTACACCTAGCAGCAGAGATTGCCATCCAGCATAAGACATTGGATGTTCCATTAGCAAATTGGGATGCAGCTCTGAAGTTACTCCTTGAAGTAAACAGCTCATTTTTGGCCAAGTATGGCATTTCACTGTAAAGACCATTGACATAAGTGTCAAAAAAGGGGGAGAATAAGTAATAAAAGTTGAGTACAGGAATGAAATGATAAGTATAATAATAGGGGGAGATAGCAGAGATAGCAAATTTTGTGAAATTTTGGGGGAGATAGCAAATTTTGGGAGCAAAGTTTGAATAAAGGATAAATTACTGAGTCACATGGATCTTAATTAAATGTTTTTGCCACTCATGTCAAAGGGGGAGATTATTAGCTTAAAGAATAAATTTGACAACTGAGTGTCAATACACTTAACCAAGATCAAGAACAAGTGTCGAGTGATAACAAGTGCCGAGTGACAATAGGTGCCGAGTGATAAAAAGTGTCGAGCGCAACATGTGCCGAGTGATACAATTTTGTTCAAGTGCCGAGCTATCCAGGAAACAGTATGTGCCGAGTATCAGAAATACTTCAGGAGCCGAGTAACTCAGTAGTATAGCATAAAATTTTGGAATTGCACAAATTATGATGCAAACAATTTTTGTAGCCGACAGAAGGTAAATCTCGAAGGATTGAATGATAAGATCGAATATTTTAATTTTCCTATGCAATTTGCATGTGGTCAATAAGAAAAATGTAAAAGGCATGCAACCAATCAGCAAAAGATAAGTATTGAGCGAGAAATTGAGATTCAATATGAATCGTAGATCCAAAACAAACCCTAAGTCTTTGAAGTCTTTATAAGGAAGACAAATTTTCACTGTAATAGTGAGAGATGAGACATATTGGAGGACATACAAGGGTGCATAAGCAAATCTATTTTCAGAAGCAAGATTTATCAAATCACAAAGGATCAAGATCAGGAGAAGGCGAAAAAGGAACCTGCATTCAGCAATCAAGGATTGTAATCTATCAGGTTTATTGCATCTAATACTCTCTAGCAATTGTATTAGAATGAAAATCCTATGGTGATAGGTTAGCTTTATAGCTATTTTGTAAGAACCTTTTGATTAGGTGATTAAAATCCTTTAACCGGGTGACACTTCATGTTAAGTGTTTGCAAATCCTCTAACCCAGTCACTATTAACACAGTGTAAAGCCTTTAACAGGGCAAACCATCAGAAGTGGTTGAACAATATTGCTACAGTAATTTTTGTGGGTATCATCCCCACCCCAGTTTTACCTTCTTATTCCTGGAAGGGTTTCTGGGTTACCAAAATTCCTGTGTTATGAGTTATTGATGCATGTGTTTTGTTATATGTTTATTTGATGTATTTACATGCATTCAATTTACTTTCAGTTAAAATTTTATTGGCTAAAGTTTGATACTTATGATTCACCGCCGCCCCCCCCCCCCTCTCATAAGTACTCTTTCCATATTTGAATATTCCAACAGAAATGACCATATAATATCGAGCATACTGATAAGGGATTTTTTTTGCTTTGTTTATTTGAGAATTTTTAATGCTTTTCCAATCTTCCCCAAATGATAATTGATTCCTTCAAATCATTATTGTTTCTCCTATGTTACATGATCCTTACACACTAAATATTATAAATTTATGATCCATCAAATATTATCATTTCTAATTCAATGCTTTCTTTTTTGAATTTGACACCTATTTCATTGGGAGTTCTTACAAGTTCACTTATTCAACTTCACCTATTTGTTTTCTTTCTCCTATTGTATAATAAGTCCTTGAACACTAATTCCTTTCACTTTGTTTTTTATTAGGTAAAACAAGTTTTACAGGGATCCTGAAACCCAAAGATTTACAGCGAAAAGAGATTCCTTTCACTTTGTTTGGTATAGGATCAATTTTCTATTATGTTGTTAGAGTATGGTTTTCAAATGCTCCAATCTTTTTTGTCTGTTGATCTTTAAAATGATTTTTTTAGGGTTTATGAAACTCCTTTCTTTTTCATCTTCTGTTGCTCATGAAAATAATTGCACTCCTTTATTTTTTGTCTTCTGCCACTCAAACCTATCGAGGGTCACCTAGCTCAAGATATTTGAGAAGGTCTCAAATACAATTTGTATTACAATGCTTAGTTATAGTATATATTGTATTATAGTATAAATTATTTTATTGTATATATTATATTACATTATATAGTAATTGTATATAGTATATATAATATTATATCATATATTATAGTATAATTTTGATTAGATATAATATATTTAATCTAGTGTACTTTTAATATATATATTTTTTAATATACTATATATATATAGGACAACATATGTTCCTATGGGTCTAGGACCCCTAGGGACATATGTCATTTGTTCAAACAGATAGAAAGGAATCATAGGGTATTTTATTACCTCTTTCAACCCATTCAATAACAACATATGTTTCCAATGTTCCTAGGATCCCTAGGGACATACCTCATATGTTTGAATGGGTTGAAAAGGGATCATATTACACCCTATGACCCTTTTCAACCCATTCGATGACAACATATGTTCCTAGGGGTTTTGGGACCCTTAGGGACATATCTCATATGTTCAAATGGGTCGAAAGAAGTCATATGCTAACATGTAGCCCCTTTCAACCCATTCAATGACAACATATATTCTTAAGGGTCCAAGGACCCCTAGGGACATTTATAATATGATTAAATTAGTTGAAAGGGGTCATAGAGTACCCTAAGACCCCTTTCAACCCATTCAATAATAACATTTCTTCTTGGAGGTCTACCACTCATAGGGACATATCTTATATGTTTGAATGGGTTGAAAGGGGTCATATGTACCCTATGGCACATGTTCCTAGTGGTCTAGGGACCCCTAAGAACATATCTCATAAGTTTGAATGGGTCGAAAGGGATCATAAGATAACCTATGACCCCTATTGATCCATTTGATGACAACATATGTTCGTAGAGGTCTTAAGATCCCTAGAACATATCTCATATGTTCAAATGGATCAAAAGGGGTCATACGGTACCCTATGACCCCTTTCAACCCATTCAAACATATTAGATATTTCCCTAGGGGACTTAGGATCATTAGGAATATATCTCATATGTTTGAATGGGTTGAAAGGGGTCATAGGGTACCCTATAACCCCTTTTGATCCATTCATTGACAAAAAATGTTCCACACACTCCTAGGACCCCTAGGGACATATCTCACATGTTGTAATGGGTTGAGTGGGGCCATATGATACACTGTGACCCCTTTTGTTTTTTTGTGGTGAGTTGATGTTTCATATAATCGATCATTTTATTGCTCTCAGTTGGTATGATCAAGTGAGATATGTCCCTAGGGGGTCCTATTTTCTCTAGGTATATATGTTTTCATGGGTTGGATCGAAGGGAGTCATAAAATACCCTATGACCCTTTTTGACCCATCTAAACAAATGAGATATGTCCTTAAGGGTCTTAGGACCCCTAGGGATATTTTTTATTCATTAAAGCCCTTTTGACCCATTTGAATGAATAAGAAATGTCCATATGGGTCCTAGGACCCCTAGAGGCATGTGTTATCATGGAATGGGTTGAAAGGGGTTGTAGGATACCCTATGAACCCTTTTGACCCATTCAAATGAATGAGAAATGTCCCTAGGAATTCTAGGACCCCTAAGGTCATATATCATTATGGAATGGGTCAAAAGGGGTCATAGGATACCCTATAACCCCTTTCAACCCATTCAAACAAATGAGATATGTCCTTAGGAGTCCTAGTTGTCACATAATGGATCAGAAGGGGTCATAGGATACCTTATGACCCATTTCAACCCAAATAAACATATGAGATATGTCCATAAGGGTCATAGGACCCATAGAGATGTAAGTTATCATGGAATGGATAAAAATGGGTCATAGGATACCCTATGACCCCTTTTGATCCATTTTTAAAAATGACATTTGTCCTTAGGTGTCCTAGAACCCCAAAGTACATATGTTGTTATAAAATGGGTCAACAAAAATTGTAGGATACTCTATGACCCCTTTTGATCAATTTGAACAAATGAAATATGTCCCTAGGGATCCTAGGATCCCTAGGGATGTATGTTGTCATAGAATGGGTCAAAATGGCTTATAAGGTACCCTACGACCCCTTTCAACCCATTCAAACAAATGAGATATGTATCTAGGGGTCCTAGAACCCTTAGAGACATCTGTTATCATGGAATGGGTCAAAAGGGGTCATAGGATATCATATGACCCCTTTTAAGCCATTCAATCAAATGATATATACCCCCAAGAGTCCTAAGACCCCTAAAAACATATGTTGTCATTAGATGGGTTGAAAAGACATGACCCCTTTTAGCCCATTCAAACAAATGAGATATGTCCCTAGAGCTCCTAGGACTCCTACGGATATATGTTTTCATAGAATGGGTCAAAAGGGGTCATAGGATACCCTATGGCCCCTTTCAACACATCCAATCACATTATATATGTTCCTAGGAATGTATGTTATCATGGAATGGATCGAAAGGGGTCATGGGATACCCTATGACCCCTTTTGACCCATTCAAACAAATGAGATATGTCCCTAGGGATCCTAGGATTCCTAGGGATGTATGTTGTCTCAAATACATCAAGCAAATGAGATAAGTCCCTCTATAATTATTATAATATATACTATATAATTACTAAGTTATAATTACTATAATATAAATACTATATAATTAAATTAAATATATAGTATAATTTAAAAGATATACTATATGATAATTGTATATAATATATTAATTATCTATAGTACATTAAATTTATATTATATATCAATAGAATATTATCTTATATAATATATGATATAAACTCATAATATTAGATATATGCAGTAATTTGTAGTTAAAAAGAGAATTAAAAGACAAATTTATTCATTTTTCTCATTCTATAACAACCAAAAAGGCATAAAGTTGACCAATTGAATTTTAATTGAATGAATCAAGGAGTAGATAATCTCAACCTCTCACTAAGTTTGAATCCAAACCCTTCAATTTCCATAGGATTCCTCTCACTAAGTATGGGTAGTAAAGGATTGGGTACCTGATATATCAAACACTTGATATATATTGGGTATTTGATTTGCTAAAGTTTTTTTTTTCTTTGGTATTAGGATTTGGGGGAAAAGTTCAACACAATTTCCAAATTTTTTGGGTATTTTTAGAGATTTTTTTTTCACATCACTAGTTTTTGGCCCACCATGATCTTGCACATATTCCCCTTCTTCTCAAAAATTCAAAACAAACGTTGTGATACCTAACATAATAATTTTTGAATATTAGTGGCTGATGGTTATTTAGTAGTAGATGGAGATCTAGTAATGTGTGTTTGAATCTGTCTCCTATAACATGGACTACAAGTCACATGTCCTTTATGTCAAAGAAGAGATCCACTATTACTAGTACCATAAGAGGAAAAAGAAACTTAGTCTCATAGCCTTAGTTTGAAAACTTAGTCTCATAGCCTTAATTTGAAAACTTAGACTCGCCAAAAATGCATTGGATCCAAATTTGATTCATACTTGGTGTTTTATATTTCAATACTCTCTAGTGAAATTTACAAAAAAGAATCCCCTCTAAGATTGTGGAAGACTCAATTTCATCCAATCTAATATCCAATACAACCTTTCCAACTATGTTCTTTGCCACCTTATTGTCTAGCACACAGTATAAAGGTAGTTTCATTATGAATTCTAATGACTATATCTCCATGGGGTGAGAAATGGCTAGAACAATTCCACAAAAAACCATAGGTGTACACATATATGATCTTATATACAGATGTTGGCATTATTGTAATAATTCATCCCACTCTAAGTTTTACAGCTTTGTATCTCTAATGATAGCATGCCTATCAATCAACTTTGACTAAATAGGCTTCCCTTGGTACTTGTACATAATGGGATGGGGTGAAGTAGGATTATCTCATGAGGATGATGATGCCATGTTAAATCTACACCAAAAAAACTCATCAGTACAATTAATAATGTAAAACACTAATACTAATCTAACCAATGTATGTAGTAAAAACATCAACCTATTTTATGCAAGTAAAAAAACCTAAACATCAAAATATCATATTAGATGTTAGTTATTCCTACAATGTAACAAAACAAGTAATTTCTACTACAACCTCAATGAGCTTGAACAAGGGTACTCAAAACCTTGTCGATTTTCTTCTTTTTAGAAATTTTGTGGGTATGCTCTCCCAACACAATGATATGAAAAAAAATGCAAAGACTATAAGATGCAAAATATGAGTGTTTTGAACAAGTATGAGGAACTTGACCCAAATATCACAACCATGAATTCAAGTGCAAGATTTACGGTAAAGATGATGTACAAGAAAGATGACTAAAAGATCTTGGATTTTTGAAATATGCATGTAATGTAAAACTAAACTAAAATGAAAGATGCAAGATTTAAACCAAACTATGAAAAGAGATACAAAGTGTGAGGGTTTTGAGAGCAAGTATGAGAGAACTTTCCCTAAATCTCACAATGATGTATGCAAGAGCAATATTTATGGAAAAGATAACACACAAGCAAGATGAATGAAAGATTTTAGCTTCTTCTTCTTTTTTTAATATAGATGCAATGCAAAACTAGGCAAAAATGAAAGATGTAAGCCTCAAATTAAGCTATGAAATCAAATTTAAACTACCATGCGAGAATTGGTATCTAAGCTAACAATAAGAGTGAAAAAACTATGATATGAAAATAAAATGTTAAGTGCTCAAGTGAATGCTCAAATGCTACAAGTATTGTAGTATGCAAATGTCAATGACCTATTGATTGATTATTAGCTTACAAATGAAGGAGATTCATCCTTTTATAAAACATGACAAGAAATGAATGGTTGAGATTAAGAGGCAAAAGAATAGAGGGATAAGATTAAGGAGCAAATGGAAAATACCAAGATTAAGATGTTGGCAATATGACCAATCAGTCAAATAAGGTAAGATATGTGGTTGTCATTTATGGCAACATATGTTTTACAATTTAGTTATGATCATTTGTGAAAGAAAATTGTCTAAGTATTAGATAGTGTTATAGCAACATGACAAGATTTTTTGACAGTGGAATATTCTCTTGCATAGTTAACCATAGATGCATGACATCATCCTAATGATGCATACCAGTGTACATGTCCGTATGAGCAACCTAGTTCAAGTTATGGAGGAAATATTGATGCAGTTATCTCACAGCGCAAAATAGAGCATGTTAGCAAATTGACTTGTACGACTTGCAAAATTGTTTTGATTACTAAATCTGGATGAGTCAACTCTAAGGATAATATGTGAGCCGACTAAGGAAGAATTTATTAATATGTTTAATATAAGTAAAGAACTTCAATTGTGAAGTTAAAGTTTGAATGTGATGAGATACTATGTGATGCGAAGTAATGTTATGAGATGTGAGATATAATGCAAATTAATATATGTGTAGTTACCTCTTGTATGAAGAATTGGCAATCAAAGGAATTGTGAAGTACAACAATTGATCTAGTGTTGTATGTATATTTATTCTCTTGAGGAACTCAATTGTTTAATTGCATGTTAGGGTAGTGGGCTCTTCTTGCACACACTTGTATATGATCTACCAACTCCTAATAGGGTTGAAGCAACTCCTAACAAGGTTGAGGCTTCTGAGAAGGCCTAGTCTCCTAACAGGGACTCAAGATACTATACCTTCTTCATAGACTCCTAACAAGGTCAATATCCTTAACCGGATTCTTCATATAGTGAATCATCTTGTGGGTTCCATCCCCACTGGGGTTTTCCCTAATTAACAAATTATGGTGTTACAAGTTCTCTTTATGTATGGTTGTTTATACTATTTAGCATTATTTGTTCTCTTTCTTATGCATGTGGCAAAGTAATTAATAATATTCAGCTATGGGAAAAAACATTGAAAATACTGATTCACCCACCCACCCCCCCGCCCCCCCCCCACTTCAGTATTATTTATTTCTCACAATTGGTATTAGAGCCAAGTTATTCAAAAGAGGCTTAACAGCTTGAATAAGATCCCTATAGATATTGAATAGTTGAAGAAAAATCTTGAAGAAGCTCTTGAACAAATTGATCTCCTTACTGATGAAAGAGATGGCCTAAAAGACAGATACAAAGATGGAAAAGCTTATATTGGTGAACTAAAGGACAAGATAGATAACCTGAAGCAAAAAGGACCTAGTGAGAAAACCAGTGATGATGATATTGAAGATCTAAAGAAAGAAAATGATTTCCTAAAACATGAGTTAAAAATAGTTGAACTCAAGCTAAGTCTTAAGAAAAATGGAGGAAAGAATGACTATGAAATAAAAGCTGAAAATGTAGATCTAAGATCCCAATTAAGCAAAGTAACATCTGAATTGGAATCTATCAAGTTAGAGCATGCAGAATTAGAGAAATACAACACTATTGTGAAAGGTGAATTGGTGCAAACCAAACAGTAACTTGAGAAATTATATACCAGCAGTGAAAAGATTGAAGAACAAATATCTATACAAAGACCTAGTTATGATAAGACTAGACTTGGATTCTTCCTTGGACAATCTACCAAGAAGTTCATCAAAAGAAAAGAACTTGATACTCTTGAAGCATAAGCAAAATAGATGATACATCTAAAGACAAGGAGAATGTTACTCACTTTGAGAAATCTAAAGAATCTAATCAAAATGAGGATATTAGAAGAAAATAATTTCATGCCAGGTGTAATGAACTTGAACACACTGGAGATGATTGCAAAGGTAAGTCTTTTAAAACTATTTCAAATTTTTATTGTCATAATTGTCATGGATATGGACATCATGTAATAGATTTTAAGAAACCTAAATTTGATGATGATAATGAAAATAGTAGAATGTTTAGGAACACTAACCATGCAAGCAATAGAAGAAGATCTCATAGCAATGAAAGTGGAGAAAGAAGACAATTGTTTGTTATAGATGCAACAATCTTGGACACATTGTAAGGAATTGCAGAGCACCTGATGTCCAGCAGAATGAACAAAGAAGGATGTGCTTGTATGTTAGTTATGTAATAACTTTGGACACATAGAAAAGTTCTGCAAAATGGATAAAAGAAACCTAAACAAGAATCAAAATTATAGAAGGAACAATAGAAGGAATGATGACAATCTGAAGGAAGAAATGGAGGAATAGACAAATGAATTCAAGGAAACATTTGTAAAGGTAAAAGAACTTGAAAGCTCTCATACAGTTCTAGAAGAAGCACACCCTAACGCACGTGATATGATAATAAAGTCACTTATTGTCTGTGACTCATCCTACCTGAATTAAGCATTCTTAGTAAAACAATGCGTCAGTTAATAATAACTTATGTTAGAAAGAATAGCATAGGTTGTGTAATTAAAAACATATACTAGACATTGAGAGGAGTCTACAGTAAAGTGTGCATTACTTAATATGATCTATATAAGGTTACGTATGAAGAATAACCTCTCTAGTATACAGAGACAGTATATTAAACTAGTGGCAGATACACATCTAATGTGAAGTATAGATTGCAAAAGATTTAAAGGACATAAATTGATTTGAAAACATCATTTTCTTGTGCAAAATCTTAAGTGCAAGATTGAAGTAAGGTTTGAAGTATTAAAGAAATTTGTAGACACACAAGTTTACTAAAAACCCTAAAATGCAAAATTAAGGTATTTTTTGAATTTGTTGAGTATATTTTTAGAAATGGCAAGACAAGAAGTGTTTAATGTAAGTAGTAGACCTAGATATAACTTCAAGAAACACCCATATGTTTCTCTGCTTGATGACCCTATTGGAGCATTTTCACCAGTACCAAAAAATGTTCATGTCGAGGACATAAGAGGTTATATTCACTACAAAATTGAAATCATAGGAGATACAAAGATTCATGAGGAAATGGAGAAAATGTGCAACAATGATTTGTCACTAAAACCAGAACATGCATACCTAGAACAACTTAACCTAATTAAGAACATGTTCTATATGGACTTTGATAACCATGAATGGACAAGAATAATTCTGAGAAAAGTTCAAGATGAACTTCTATGGTTGGGAGATTCGATTATATGCATCAACAATGACCTAATTCACAAGGTCACGGGTTTAAGCAATGAAGGATGCAATCCTGTCAACATAAAGAATGTGTGCAAATTAGTTGAAACCAATCTCAACACAAGTTTTGATGGTAGAAACATGAAGATCAATACCAGTTAAGATGATGGATTGAGACTTATTAGTAAAATTTTGGGTTATAAGTTCAACCATGGATCTAGGATAGATTCAATCCTTGCCAGATTTCTTCATGTAGCTTATATGGCAATAAAGGGTGAAAAGGTTAATCTATGTGACATTATCTAAACATAGTTGTTGGATAACATATCAAAAATCAAGAAGTCTAGGAGTGCAATCTTTAGGTTTGAATCCCTACTGACACATATTCTTTTATGTAGCAAAGAAGTTTCTCGGTATTTCAAATTGGGAAGGAAATGAGTGCGCAATGCAGACTATCACTCGTGCATATAGAACTAAATCAGAAATAGTCTTAGATAATGATATTGACAAAATGATGAAATATTTCCAAGTTGAAATCAAGCAAAGGTATAAGATACATCCTACACTGGTAGAAAAATATAAGGATAAACTATGTTTCATGGTAGAAACAAATTTCACATGTATGGAAGCACTAGTTCCTCAAGTAAAATTCATTGAACCTATGGGTTACAAATGAGTGAGGAAATGATTGAAGGATATTCATAGATAATTCTACACTCTGAAGTTGATTCTAAATTTCCTAGATGGGGGACATATAATGAGAAGATGAGAGAAGTCAAAACAAGTCAGATAATCAAGGACTCCAAGAAGAAGGTAGAAAAAGTGATTGATTCTATCTTGAAGGAACCAAGAATGCCAAGAAAGGAATTTGAAGAGGTGAAAGGGATAGCATTAGAAATGAAGGCTAGTGGTCAATCTAAACTATTGACCCCTACACTTGTTACAGTAGCCGAACCTACTAAAGAGGTCATCAATTGCATAGACAAGTGCACAAGCACCTACAGTGCCATATACAGTAGTTGTGTAGCAACAACCTCTAAGGCATCCAAAGAAAACTGAAGAAGCGCCAGCACCAAGGAAGTCTAAAAGGCTTGAGAAGGCCAAAACCCCTCCTAAGAAGAGAGTCAAGTAAACTACAAGTGGACCAAGCAAGAGGAGAAGAACCTTGCAAATTAGTTCTTCTGAATCTAAAGAAGAGGTTGGCGATAGACCAATAGAGCCAACAAATCAAGAACTGAAGACTTCAGCAAGAAGAAAAACATGGAAACCAAAGGTAGAAAATCTTAACATGAAAATTATTAATGACAATAATTTTGTGCAATTGAATAAATATTATGACTTTTATAATAATATGGATAGAAGATAGTTATCTAGAATGTTGTAGTTAGAAATATGATCCTAAAAGATAAAAGGTTTGATAGCATAAGAGGTCAAATACCTAAAGACTTGTACAATAGACTTTTAAATAGAAAAAGAAGAGTAATTGAAGAAGATAAGAAAATAAGGATAAATATAGTGAAAATTTTATGTATTGTAAATAATGAGGAAGAAATGGCAGAAATTCTAAAAGGAATAGCACCATTATTGAGGAATAAGAAGAGATCCATTCTCCTCATGGGAGGAAATTATGAAGAAGTGAATATGTAAACTCAAAAGGCTATAGTTACATACATGTCTACTATGCCTAAGGAGACTGAGAAGACTGCACAGATAGAGGAGACAAGTCCTACTATAGTATCAGCCAATCCACCTCCGAGTTTTGAGCAACCAATTGAAACATCAATTCCAAGTGATTCACCACATATTACCATTAGTAGTGAATCTATGCAAGTAGATGACACCAATTTGATAGTGGATAAAACTGAGGACCCATTTAAAGATTTTGGTTCTAGCATTGTTGGAAATATTGTTGATTACAGTAGCTCATCTGAGAGAACAGAAAAAAGAACAAGAGCATAAGGAAGAAGATGTACCTTCTGAAAAGAAATTTGAATCTAGCATTGAAGCAACTACCACAAGTGTGCCTATAGCTACAGAAACAATATTACCATCTTCACCACCTATACAAGTAGTAGTGGTCACAACAGTAGCAGTACAGTCAGATGAAGAGGATGAGGCACAAAATCTTATATCTTCTTTAAGTAAATTTCTTGAAAAGAAGAAATCTGTCAAGTCTATTGAGAAGACTTTAACTTTAGTTTTGGATAGATTAGAGAAGATGATAAGTTCTATTGATACACCTATAGACATTCAACAAAGAGCAGCAATTTTGTGCAAAACCTTTGATAATGAGTTTACAATGCTTACCAATGTTGCTACAATTCAAGCACAAACTAAGCATGATAGTAAAATTCTTAATAATATGTGTACAAATATAAGAAATGATATAGAAACATTAAATGTATGCATTAAGGCATTAAGGAAAAGTATGGAGGAAGGAAAGCAGATATATGCTAAGTGCAACATGGCATACCTTCACCTTCACAGTTTTGATGAGAAAATCAAAGAGAAGTTAACTGAGCTTTAGATGCTCACTAATAACTTTCTAAAATAGAATCAAAAGTTAGAAACCATTGAGCATACAATGCAAGCACTTCATGATACCATCTGTGATATGCAAGCAAAAAAGGGGAAAATTTTGAAAATATTTACTCTTTTAAGGGACCATTCATCCCCATAGATTACATTGTTACAAAATTAGTTGGAGGAATGCTTGGTAGCCAAGTCCTCATATGAAAAGTTTGTGGCTATAGATTTGAATGCAACAGAGTTAGCCACATATGCTCTATGTGTGCTAATCAATGTGTCTGATGCACTGAAAGATAGTTGGAAGAAACACCTTGTAAAGTTGAAGACTAACTTCAGTGATTGTTTCTCCAAGTTTTGATGCAACTTCTAGATTTTGATAGGGTTTTCTTTTAATTGGCACCTTTGTCATTGATATCACAGAGGGAGAAATAAGGAAAATTGTGATTGTAAGTTATGTACTTGTATTTTGAAGTATAGTAGTAAGTTTAGCTTCAAGAAAAGTTTGTAATTGGAGTTATAAGGGATGTAATCTTTTTCAAAACATGAATATAATCTTTTTACTATGTTATGGTTATTTACTTTGATTGGTATGATAGCATGTTTGGGACTTAGTGACTTTTTCCAAAATGTTTGCATCAATGCCAAAGGGGGAGATTATTGAAAAATATGACCAATCAGTCAAATAAGGTAAGATATATGGTTTTCATTTATGGCAACATATTTTTTTTAGTTTAGTTATGATCATTTGTGAAGGAAAATTTTCTAAGTATTGGATAGTGTTACAACGGCATGATAAGATTTGTTGAGAGCATAATATTATCTTGTGTAGTTAACCATAGATACATGACATCATCCTAATAATGCATACCAATGCACATGTTCATACGAGCAACCTAGTTCAAGTTATGTAGGAAATACTGATGCAGTTATCTCATAGTGTAGAATAGAGCAAGTCAGAAAATTGACTTATATGACTTGTAGAATTGTTTTGATTACTAAATCTTGATTAGCCAACTCTAAGGATGATATGTGAGCTGACTAAGGAAGAATTTATTAATATGTTTGATATAAGTAAGGAACTTCAATCGTGAAGTTAAAGTGTGAATGTGATGAGATACTATGTGATGCAAAGTAATGTTATGAGATGCGAGATATAATGCAAATTAATATATGCACAGTTACCTCTTGTATGAAGAACTGAAAATCAAAGGAATTGCAAAGTACAACAAGTGATCTAGTGTTGTATGTATATTTATTCTCTTGAAGAACTCAATTTTTTAGTTGCATGTTAGGGTAGTGGGCTCTTCTTGCACACACTTGTATATGATCTACCAACTCCAAACAAGTTTGAGGCTTCTAACAAGGCCTAGTCTCCTAACAAGGACTCAAGACACTATACATTCCTCATAGACTCTTAACAAGGTCAGTATCCTTAATCAGATTCTTTATATAATGAATCATCTTGTGGGTTTCATCCCCACTAGGTTTTTCCCTTGGCTAGGGTTTCCCTAGTTAACAAAATATGGTGTTATGAGTTCTCTTTATGTATGGTTGTTTATATTGTTTAACATTATTGGTTCTCTTTCTTATACATGTGGCAAAGTATTTAATAATATTCAGTTGTGGGAAAAAAGATTGAAAATATTGATTTGCCACCCCCCCCCCCCCACCCCCCTCTTAGTATTATCTATTTCTAACATAAGAGGCAAAAAAATAATGAGCGGCTAGGATTAAGAGACAAAAATATGCAGAAGTCAGAGATTCCACTTTCATGGAGAAAATTAAAAAAAATTGAAATGATTGGGGGAGGAAAAAGATGGAGATGTGACTACCTTGGAAAAAGTGATTGTATGCACAATTAGAGATAAGACAAAATTTAATTACATTTTAATCAATATTAAAAATGGGATTAAAGTGGAGACAAGGATAGTGAACAAGACAAAATTTTAATTTAATTCATATAGGTCCACCTTGGGAAATGGGATTGTGCACATGATTAGAGATAAAATATAATTAAATGCACTTTAATCAAGATTAAGAAGAAGATTAAGGTGGAGATAAGAATTAGTAAATAAGACAAAATTTGAATTAAAATAAATTTAAACCAAAAAGGTTTAGAAAAATACTAGCCAAGCGGACTATATTAAATAAATAAAAATTATTTAAATAAAGGAGATGAAGGAATCATATATTAAAATAAATTCAATATATTGAGAGAATAATATTTAAATACAAAAGGGACAAATAATTTATTTGGTTAAAATAGATTTAATTAAATAAATAGAAGAATATAACAATACAATACAATCTTAGGTGTCTACATTTTGCCTCTATGATGCAAGGTCAAAATTGGTATCACATCAAAGAAGAAGAAAGTGAGATGCCTCGGTCAAGAAAGGATGAGGAAGGATGATGAGGGGATAGAGGTATTCCCCTTTGAGAGGACATATGGGTTGAGATAACGCAAGTGTTCTCTCAAAATAAAGTAGAAGTGAACAAAAATGCTAGGGATAGGAAATGAATAGGAGCCTCTATGCAAGTTGAAAAATTAAACTAACTAAATGTAGAATAATTTATAATGAAAATTATCATTGTGCTAACATAGAAGAGTGTATCCTATTTTAATATTGTAGTTGACATTACACACCAAGGCATGAGGAATGAGGATGACCATGTGCCAAGTATGTAATCCAAAAGGTCAAATACAAGGATAAAAAGACCATGACATATGCAAAAAATACTAATGCATACAAGAAACAAGAAATCGTGCACAAAAATCCATAATAAAACCAAGATGTTTCCCCTAATCAAGTTTAAAACCTATTGATTAATTAATCAATTTAGTGATTGATTGGGAGGGAAGGGCCTCAAGGATTGAGATAGATATGTCCCATAATAATGATTAAACTTAAAATTAATTAATTAATTATCAGCTGGTTTGGTTTAATATGATGGCTTGATTAAAGATCAATATGCTATATTATAATATTATTTTACATGGATTAGTGACTTAGGACATTTGGGATCATAGGTAATTGTTTAGTTTTTTAATCTTTTGGATGAGTGGATTGGATAGAATGATATTGAAGCATGGAAGGGGAATATATGGATATTATAAGATAAATAGCTTTGATAGACAAGATGGTTCAATAAGATGAAAGGATGATTAAGGGATTGGATAGGATGTGATAGAAAATAAGATAAGTGGATTGAGACAAATGACGAGGGAGAGTCTAGGAATGATTAAGGATGAAAGAATGGAGAGTTGATTTGTTATGAGATGAATGGATGGGGAAAATATGGGTGATGATTCAAGGATCGTGTTACAAAGGAGCAAGATGCCCCACTCCAGAGGTACGAAAATGGAGGATAAATGGATGGTGGATAAAGGATGAAGGGATGGATGAATGATGCATAGTTAATGCTCATGGAGGGAAAAAAAGGTTCATATTATCCAAAGATTGCATGGAATAATTTAAAAATTAATGCCTCTATTTTTTGAATTAGAAGGAAAGTGGAACGTTTGCAATAAATGATATGATATGGAAGGTGTGAAAAGGATATGGGATAATGAGATGGAAGATGTGGATGGAGTAGGTAAGTCATAGAATAGATGATATATATAGAATAATCGAGATAAAGAAAAGACATGGGGGAGGAGGATGAATGTATGAAATAGGATTATGATAAATGGATGGTAGATATTGGATGCACAGTATAAGAAATATGAGATGGGTGAGATGAATAGGGTGTCAAGATCAAATAGAAAAATGAAGGGGCAAGTTGTGGGATAATGGATGGGAAATAAATTAGGGCCAAGTAATGTGGATGGTTCATATGGATGAATGGAAGGAATATTATACTTAAGATCAGAAATAGGAAAAATGAGGATAACACAGCTTAAATATGATAATCTATGGTAGATCAGGGATATTAAAGGTACACAAAGCTTTATATATAGTATGGATGGAGCTTTCCTGTAAGTGAAAAGTACAAGAGAAAGGGGATACAATAATGGACAAGATATGATAAGTATGATAGGCAGTGAATGACTAATTAGAAGTACATGCCCCTAAGTATGACGAGTATGTGGATGGAAGGATTACACATAACACTTATTTTCTAGGTTCTCATAATGGTCTTTAGCCAAGGTGCCTATTTTATAGGTTTGGGAAAAGAAAAATTTAACTTTTTATATTCTTTTTTTTGAATTTTATGGAGGGAATGATAATGGAGAGAGGAGGGAGAACTCAATGATCTATTTTCATAGATATCATCTTTTGATATGTACAATACATGCACTAATATATATTGGTATGATGATGGAAAAGGATTTATGAAAAGGATTGGATGAAAGGGGTGGATGGTTGTGGAGAGATGGGTGGATAATGGATGGTAGGTTGGAAGACTTGTGGATAAATAGATGGGAGAGTTGAGAATACCATCATTGGCACACACATTGAAGGGTGGTCGAGTATTAGAATAGGATATTTTGAAGGAGATGGATGAGAAAATATGGATTGTAGAACATAAGGACCAAAAATGGATTAGAAAGATGGAGAATTGGAGGACTTATGAATGGAAGAGGCTTTTGGATTAGTAATTTTAGATGCCTATTTGGATTTTTTTTTTTAGATTCATTTCTTTAATGATTAACTTTGGAATCCACATGATTTCTTATTTTTTCATTTAGGACCTTTATGCTCTTTTTATTTTTTAATTTTTTTTGTATCAAACTTTTCTTTTCTTGAACATGTCTCTTAGATGAGACATGTTGATCCTTGGATTCTTGTGGATTATCATATTTATGCAATGTCAATTTGAAATCCAATGTGCTTACATTATCCAAGGTATAGGTACATGGGGATGAATGGTATGGATATATTATGGGTAAAATGATGGAGGATAAATGTTAGAAGGAATTCAAGGATGTGTGCCTTTGTTAATTGTTTGGAGAAATTTAAGGTGATGGAGTGGAGTATGAAGACATGATGTATGGATGTATGTAAGGACCCAAAATTGATGGAATAGATCAAGGATAAGGACCCCATATGTATGAAAGGGAAGAAGTATGAGGACCTAAGATGATGAAAGAGGTGAAGGATGTGTAAAAGGACCCAAAATGGATGGAAGGGGCGATGAATTTAAATAAGGGCCAAAAATTGATCTGGAATATGAGAGATTAGTACTTTTTCATTTAGACAGAGAGATTTTGGATATATAATGTGAAAGGTTCATAAACATCTTGATATATTCCTTGTTTAATTAAATTTTTATTATTTTGTGAAAAAGATATGAGTTCATGTGAAAGGGGATCATGGATGGGTTGAAAAAGTGTGGTGGGGCTTTATGGAGGATTGGAATCATGTGGAGCAATAATAAGATCTCGAGATCGATTTAAATCATGATGTGGAGGTAGAAGGGTATCTTCATCTTGGTAGTTTCATAGAGTGGAAGGAAAAATGGGATCTTGAGATGGAATTATATCATGATATGGGGATGAAGGCAGACTTTGATCTTGACTTATGGGGAATTATGAGACAGATCGAAGGGGGTGATGGGATTTTTATATGGAAGAGTATCATTGCATGGATATGAATGGATACTTTGATCTTGTCTATGTAGTAGAGGGGAAGGAAGGATGGGATCTTGAGATAGAATTGGATCACGCATTAAAAGTGAACACATGTTTTGATGTTGACTTTGGAGGAAATTATTAGATGGAGATGAAATGGGATCATGCAATGAAGTAGAGGGAATGAAATCATGATATGGATTTATTTGATCTTGACATGAAGGTGAATCAATGGATTGGATAGGAATAGTATCTCCATGAAGTGATGGCTAAGTGGATCTTAAGTATTGACATGGAAGGGGATTAATGGATGAAGAATGAGGCATGTCTTGATATTGATTAGAAATGGGATCATGAGGTGGATATGAAGGGATGCTTTATTCTTGTCTATGTAGTAGAGTGGAAGGAAGGATGGGATCTTGAGATAGAATTGGATCATGCATTAAAAGTGAAGGCATGTTTTGATCTTGACTTTGGAGGAAATTATTAGATGGAGATGAAATGGGATCATACAATAAAGTAGAAGGAATGAAATCATGAGATGGATTTATTTGATCTTGCCATGAAGTTGAATCAATGGATGGGATAGGAAGAGTAGCTTCATGAAATGATGGCTGAGTTGATCTTAAGTATTGACATGGAAGGGGATTAATGGATGGAGGACAAGGCATATCTTGATATTGATTAGGGATGGGATCATGAGGTGGATTCAGAAGGATACTTGGATCTTGAGATATAATGGGATCATGGGATTTAGGAATGATTATATCTAGAGGAGGATTGGAATCCATGGAAACATTCTTTAGAACAAGGTCCTGATATGTTTGGACTTGGGAGGGTGATGTGATGGAGGAACTAGGACTTTCAATTTCAATGTCACCTTTATCAATAAGGTCTTGGATAAAATATTTTAACTTCGTGCACCTATTAGTATCATGACCCTTTATGCACAATGGTATTGACAATATTCATTTTCTCTAAACTAAATAGGTTTGTATTGAACATCTGGATAATGTTTTGTATTTGGAATCACCATAATATTTTATCTACTAGCTTATGAAAGATGACATCAAGGGGACCTAATAATGGCATATAATTTCATTTTGGTTTAGGGATTTATAGGTGGGAATATGAACCAAGGATAAAAAAACCTAAGTTTGTCACAAATCTTGCTATCACAACTCAAAGAGAGAGTTAAGGAGATTGATCCTCTTAATCCCAACTCTAAGGTAACTAGATCTAGGAAGATTAGTGTTAATCAAGTGATAAAGGAGCACTAATGAAAAAAAATATCTAATGGTTATAGAGGTGGAGAAAGGATACAAAGGTCCTTGAAACCCTAGTTTAGCAAGAGATATGAAGAGAAGCTAAGTAGATATGCAATGTAGAACTAAGATATGTAAGGCAATGATAAATGGTATTGAAATGAAAGAGGGATACCTTGTAAAAAAATATGAAAAATAGGTTGTCAAATGATATTTTCAAGGGCTCATTCCCATGATTTGAAGTGAAATATTGTGTTGTAGACAAAAACCAAAAATTATTCAACGAGGAATTAAGGGTGACCTAGATAAATATGGGGCACAATGTGACCCTAATTAGCCCATTAGGGATGAACTAGAATCGTTAGGAGTGAATTGGAAGGGGTGTAGTGTGATGTAGATCATGAGGATGATATGATTCATCAGGGGTGCAGTATGACCCTAATTGACTATCTTCAACATTGATTCTAATTTTGTACTTCTAATAAAAGCTAAAAAGGGTACTCAGATCTGTAACATGTTTGTCAATCTAAGATTTCTAACCTACAAAAAAAAGAGGGTTTTGTTGTTGATGGGGGATTTGCCTTGCTCAAACCCCATTTTAGGAATTAATCGTGAATTGAAATAACATGTAAATTAAATGTGCAAATTCACCTTATAATAGTTGGATCTCTCGAATTAAATGTAGTGTGCTAATTTCACCAATTGATTGAGATCAAGAAGATGAAGATGAATGGATATAGAAGATGCAACAAAGAATCTTGAATGGATTTAAGGAGATTTTGAAGATGGATCCCTCAATTTCTTGAATGCTTGAATCCTTGATTTTCAGTGGAAGAATTTCTTGAAGAATGCTTGAATCCTTGATGTTCAATGGAGGAGCTTGAAGAATACTTAAAAACTTGAATTCTTGAGTACTTGACTGTAAGTGTTTGATCTTGTGATTGCATGATGTAGTATGATATGATATAATATGAGAAAGCTCCCCTTTATAGAGATCTCAAAGTGCCCATTGCCTTGAAATTTAAAATGGGGTAAGACCTATCTTAAATTGAAGCATTAAATGAGATTTCTTAGGGATTAAATTAAGGATTATATAACCCAAATTATAAAATAAGAGACACATAAAATTAATTTATAGGGGAGATGCAATATTATCTAAGAAAGGACCAATTTTAAATTTTAATTTTAATTAATTAATAAATGAGGACACAATATTTGAGAAAAATAAAGGTCTAACCCATTTATATTAATTCTAAATTAAAAAAAGAACCAATGAGATGAAATTAATTATTTAAATGGACTAAAAATAGAGGATATGATGCAAGAGCATCTTGCATCATGAAAAAGGGGGTGTGATCAAACTTATTTTTTTTTTAAATTGTAGATGAGAGAGAAAGTGATGAAAATTAAAGGAAAGTAAATAAAAATAAAAATAAGAAAAAAAGTAGAAAAGAGGAATTTCTATTTTCAAGGTGCATGGGTGGCATAAATAGAAAAATAAGAAAATAGTTGTCATGTCATTTATCGAGGTGTGTAGGTGGCATCTTATAAGTTTGTGGAAAGTTCCTTAAATCATGCATTTAATATTTGTTGTGATCCACAATGGAAATGTAATTTTCTAATTGGCCCACATGGTGGTGCTTAGTTGTATTTGTGTGGGGATTTAATATTTGTTTAAAGGTAGTTGTATTTACCTTTTATCCCACATTGGTTGTGTTTGTAATGTCTTGGGTTGGAAGTGCCTATTAAGCAAGGCTTATGATCATTTGTAATCAAGCTCTTCAAGTATAAGCTCTTCAAGTGTAAGCTCTTGTAGCTCTTGTAGTGATGCTCTCATGGTGTAATCTCTTGTAAGCAAGCTTGGAGGTGAAAGATCTTAGTGTGTAAGATCTTAAGAGGAAGTTTCTTCTTGGTGAAGCTCTTCTTTGTGGAAGTTCTCTTGGTGGAAGCTCTTGGTGAAGCTCTTGGTGTGAAGACTCTTCTTGTGCGAGATCTTATTTGGGAGTTCTCTCATATTGGAGCATTTGTAAACTTCATTTGGAAGAAGTCATATCTATGATGTCGTATTGTTGATGTTGTAATAATTTTCAAGTATAATAAAAGCATGCTTGATGAAGCATTTTGTCATCTCTTTGTCTCCATATTGTTGCATTCTTGGTTACGAGTTGATAAGGGTGGCTTGGCCCTTCATCAGGATAAATACAAATAAATGGTAGAATTGCATTAAATGGGTGCTAAAACTTATTAAATTAGAGTGCTTCCAATTTAAGATGGTATATTTAGTGCCCACTTTAGCAAGAGTATGGACTTGATCGAAACTCTTGGAAAAGTAGAGCACAAGAAATTAGACAATCTTATTAAGATCAAGGAGGCCAAGAATCACCTAAGCTACCAAGGGATTAAACCCTTGATAACTCCAAGATTATAATAGGAGAAAAATCACTAGCTAAAAATAAGCAGAGAGAGATGGGGAGTCATTATCTCACTCAGTAGAGTGTGCACCCTACTATAAATCACTGAAAATAGTTATTGCAAAAGATGGCATTGAAATAGTCTAATGGGGTGGTAACCTACTAGTCAACCCATCAGAAGGTCCACCCATAGATCAATGGTCTTCATATCACTATAGTAAGGTCTAGTAAGAATGTTTTATCCATAGATGGGACTTTAGAAAATTGTTATGCCAAGCCCATAGACAAGATTTAGCATATATGTGTACAAAGGAGAGAGGGACCCAATGTCAAGGATGCTCTATTCCCACAAAGAATCCATGCTTTAGGATTATGACTAATCCATAAAGGGAAAAATATATACAAAAAGAAAGGATTAAGTAGAAATGCATATATTTGAGGATAACCTAGGAAGCATATTGAGCCCACAAGGATAAATTACCCTAAGAAATACTTAGAACATATTTACTACTCCATGAGAATGATTTGAGAATGTGGAAGGATAGGTCAAATTGTCTAGCAAGTGTGTGTATCATGCTTGTCAACCAAATCCAAGACATATGAAAAGAAGGGGAATATGTATGAACCCCTTGTAAGGAAACTTGGCAACAAAGAATATAACCGTTTCCACATAACCCATAATAGATCTAAAATAAACACAGAATTAAAATCCACATGCAAGAGAATAGACAACATACCCACAAAATTGTGACACAAGATATACCCTAGGAAACCCTCATTGAGGGAAAAAACCCAGCCTCCAAAAGCATCCATCATCATGTATTATTCAGCAAAAATACCATTTCCATACAACCATGGAAGCCTTCATGGCCATAGCCACAACTGAGAAAACTATGTGAACAAGCACGAATCCACACATCCCATGCCATGCTTTCAATCTTCACAAATACTCCCTTGGCTAACCTGTCAAGCCTTGTCTCACTCGACTCTTGCCTTTTGTCTTCTCCTTTTCACTCTCTCTCTCTACAAAAACTACCCTTGTGGCTACTTATATAGTAGCAAGTCCCACAAAACCACCAAGTGGTATTACATAAACCATGTGCTAAAACCATATGCTACCTAACCCACTGACCCCACATTTAATATTGGGCATTTAATCCTTTTCCCCAATATTAAATAATTACATGAAATATTATCACAATGTTACAATACAACTCATCAAGAATATTCTATGGGAATCTTTACATGTTGCACATCCATCTAGGCACAACATAAAATAAAATAATAAAATGACAATATTATGCAATATGTACAACACCCATTATCTCAACAATCTCCCACTTGTTGTATACATTGCATAGGGTCAATCCATAGCCACATAAATGAACAAAGGGAACAATCCCTCCTAGCACATCCACCATCATGGATCAAAATACACCAAGTGCTCCATCCTGGTACCCGCAACAAAATCAAAGTATCTAGCATCTCAAACATGAATGATCTCACCTCCTATTATGCCACTCCCACTGGACATACATAGAAGCCATCCAAAGAGAAAACCACCCAACCTGTCACATTAGAAGATCATAAAATTATGTACCAACTGAAATTCCAAGCACAATAACCTGATCCAAAGGTAATCACATGTATCTGTAGTTGTCAAAATATCCATAGCTGAAATAGCACCCACAGCAAGTGCCAAACCCATCCAACTATCTATACCTCAAAAGGTATAATAAGTGAATCTTATATCACCGACATATCCAATCTATAACCTGCAATCACAAGCCTCAAGAGCAATACCTGCCACATATATACCAAGAAGATCCCACTGCAAAAGATAAGTCAAATCTATAACCAATCCACTCAACACATCTCAAAGAAGTGAATCCATGTAGCATCAAGGACATCCACAATACATAAACTGATATCCTGCAAGAACAACTCTCATAACAAGTCTCCAATGCTCTCCCAAGTTCAACACAACCAACAGAGGAAAGAGATAAAGTAATAACCATGTCATCTCTCACATGACATACATGAGAACAAACCAGTGATCACAATCTCCAACCAATCTCAAATCCAGTGTAAGCAAAACTGAATATCCAAGAAGATAACCAAGACCAAAGAAACCATGCAAATCATAACCTGTATCATGTCCTTCTACACACACCTCTAGATGTAAACTGTGCAAGTATGATCTCCTCCATAAAACCCCAACAAGAAACTTCAACAACACCCAAACCATACCATATAGCTAATCATGGATGTAAGCCTCTCACAAGAAGATCAAACTCAATAAAACCATTCCTAAACCAAGGAATAACCATTCCTAATCCAAGGAATATGCCCAATATAAAACCATCTCCCAAACTCAACCAGCATAACAACATATGCACATGGAGATAACCAATGCTAAACCATCTCTCAAATGAACCCTCTAGAACTAACTCATGTACCATAGCTCAAGATCCATATCCATGAAAGACAAGCATAAATATAATGCAACTGAGAGAAAAAAATGGGCTATACCTCTCAAGTAGCAAACCGCCAAGTAGACCAAGAGTGGGGAATGAGAATGCTCATCAAGATACCCAAGTCTCCAACCAAGACTCATCTAAGAACAATCTCCTCTCAAGTCCATATCAGGTGACTGCCCCTCGGACTTCCTGCTGAAACCATCAACCATCCCAACAAATACTTCTCTAATCCAAGAGAAATCAGCATCACCATCATCTCTAAGTATCCATGAGCACCTGTAACCGATCAATCCATGCCAACTCCAAATGCAACATAGAAATATCATGAAGTATCCAGCTTATGATCAGTGTACTCAATACCAAGAAACTAAACCAAGATCAATGTCAAAGTTCCAACCATGGCCTCAGGAACATAAACATGACAACATGATCTTACCATCTTAACCAAAGAGATAACATGCTCCATATGAACATACCATAACATGTCACAACTCTAAATGCGTATCAAGAGTATACCATGACATAATAATGAAACCATCCTCACACCAAGGATAACATGCCAAATAAAAGCATAAACCACACCTTTGCCAAGAACCCTGTGAGTCCTCAAGATGCAACCATCTCCACACACCATGAAGAAAAACCATCTCCACATACCATGAAGAACCATCTCCACATACCATGAAGATAACCAAGAACTCCATGAGTCCTCAAGATCTAACCATCTTCAAACACCATGAAGATAACAAGTGCACCATGCAAATGCCAAAGGCGCTTCTGTAGCAATAGGATCTAAGACAAACCTCCAACATCTGCAAACACTCAATAAATATATCAATTCCAACAACTCCCACTCAACCGTGGTACCAAGTCACCTATGGCATCATAAAATCCATCTCCTATATGAAGATCCAAATCAAACCAGGAACTAATCCTGCACTGTCACCCCATCACTATCACAAGATCTCACTAAACCGTGTATCCAAGCTATCCATGACATCATGATAAAAACCCATCCTCTAACCATGAGAATCAACCAAGGCATCAAACCATCAAAGAACTCAAAGTGCACATCATGAGCTCCTCAAAAGAAACTAAATAACCATGATCCTCAACCAAGAAGATATACCACCATAACTGAATCAGAAATCCAAGCTAATGAACATCAAGGATGTACCTGTATATCCAATCATGTCATGCCAAATCCATGACACCATGATCACATCCATGAACCGAGCATCTGGCTCTCAATATGTCCAACCTGTCAGCATAGTCAACCACAATCCTCTGCCATGACTGTACCTGGTAACAACATCTCATCCCTTCTACATGAAGATAAAATCATATGACTTAGGGCATAAACAACCCAAATCCAAGCCACCAATCTGAATATGCATCAATAATGAAAGATCAATGGGCAAAGACAACCCATAACCAAGCTATAAATGCAACCTGTAAGTATAGACCGCTTACAACACTGCACAACTTGTAGACCCAACAAGTCATCATGCAAATCCAAAACCAAACACTGATAACCATATCATCATGAGACCAAACTTGAGTGTACAATGACATCAAAACTTAAATCTCCAATGCCATAAACTCACAATGTTACCATAGTCAAAATATACCTATAAACTGTACAGATCAATATATCACCAAATAAATCATTCCAAACCTACACCAGATCTGAACCAATGTGTAGAGCTCTCCAAGAGCTTTTCGTTGATTACTCGAAGTCCAAAATTTGACTCTGTATGCCTAAGTTATGCCCCAATTCGTGCTCAAAATAAATAACATCTGACTTTAGGGCTCTTAAAACCTGACAAAATTTTAAAATCATAAAACCAAACCTACACCATGTTGTAGTGCTCTGAATTAGCTTTCCAACGCCTATAAGAACTCTGAAATCCAACATTCTGAGAGAAAGTTATGGCCATTTTACTAAGATAGTCTTTTTACCATTTTCAGTACGATTTTTCATTTTTTTATTTTTTCAGTGACGAAAATTTCGACGGGATTAAATTTGACGGCCATCATGGGCTGAAAATAAAAACTCTTTCATTTCCTCTGAACATGGCCAAACTAGGGCATATTATATATCAAAATTTATGGACATGTCGACCCGGATCTAATGGTGAGGTCTATTTTTACCCAGGAGGTCATTTCTGCAAGCTGCCCCCCAAAACCCTCATTTAAATGAAACATCCAAAAAAATATTTTTGTCCAACAATTTCACATGCCCAAATCTTTTAACATCCCATCATAACAGCAAATCCAAAACCCTCAGATCTACAATAAATCATTCATATATCTTGCCCTTTTTTTTCTTTTTTTTTTAATCCTCTCATGCATTCCCATGGATTCAATCTAGGGTTACAATAATAAAAGCATAGCTCTGATACCACTTGTAGGGCCCATTTTCCATTGCACCAAAAGCCATGACTTTTAGTGAACATGGAACACCACATAATTAACTACCTATGGGCAAGGGAGCGCGTCGCATCACCCAACAATCTCCCCCTCGACGCGCATACCAGGTGCTTACGCGGGTCGGGAAAGCACCGGGGAGATTTGAACCCATGACCAGGCCAAAACCAGGCTCTGATACCAATTGTAAGGAAACTTGGCAATAAAGAATATAATTGTTTTCACATAACCCATAATAGATCTAAAATAAACACGGAATTAAAATCCACATGCAAGAGAATAGACAACATACCCACAAAATTGTGACACAAGATATACCCTAGGAAACCCTCATTGAGGGAAAAAACCCAGCCTCCAAAAGCATCCATCATCATGTATTATTCAGCAAAAATACCATTGTCATACAACCATGGAAGCCTTCATGGCCATAGCCACAACCGAGCAAACTATGTGAACAAGCACGAATCCACACATCCCATGCCATGCTTTCAATTTTCACAAATGCTCCCTTGGCTAACTTGTCAAGCCTTGTCCCACTCGACTCTTGCCTTTTGTCTTCTCCTTTTCACTCTCTCTCTCTACAAAAACTACCCTTGTGGCTGCTTATATAGTAGCAAGTCCCACAAAACCACCAAGTGGTATTACATAAACCATGTGCTAAAACCATGTGCTACCTAACCCATTGACCCC
The DNA here is from genome assembly GCA_028749045.1 of Cupressus sempervirens. Taxonomy (NCBI): domain Eukaryota; kingdom Viridiplantae; phylum Streptophyta; class Pinopsida; order Cupressales; family Cupressaceae; genus Cupressus; species Cupressus sempervirens. The sequence goes on from CM053787.1 coordinate 693,603,898, forward strand.
ACATTTAATATTGGGCATTTAATTCTTTTCCCCAATATTAAATAATTACATGAAATATTATCACAATGTTACAATACAACTCATCAAGAATATTCTATGGGAATCTTTACATGTTGCACGTCCATTTAGGCACAACATAAAATAAAATAATAAAATAACAATATTATGCAATGTGTGCAACACCCATTATCTCAACACCCCTTACTATGGAGAAATAATTTCTTATTTTGGCTTCTTAAGGAAGTGATGAAGATGGATTAAGCAATTTTAGCATCAAGATAGTATCCACAAGAAACACCCAGTTCAAACCAAAGAGGTCACAACTCCTATGAGGTAATGGAAGGGTGGAGTGCAATAAGAAAAAATGCAAGAAATGAAAAAGTAAATCCTTGAAAAGGACAAGACACTATTATGATTATCAAATGTAAGTGATCTATTTATATGAAAACACACTTGATAACAAAATAAGTTTGGATGTAACATGGTAAACAAATAAAACTCAACCAAAGGAAATAGTGGATCCTTGAAAGAATAAAAAATACAGATAAAGTTCCCTTGCCCCCTCAAGTGTAGGAACAAAGAAAAGGACAACCTATTATGCTACTCATAAAGTGGACCATGCATTACAATGAGCCCCCAAGAGAGAGGCTAACAATATTACATGACATGGAGAAACATAATAGGGACCTAAATGTTATTTAAAGAAATGTGGATTAACATAGATCTCATTATAAGGAGATATGTACAAATAACCTTATTATCTATAAGTTTCTAAATCTTGTAATGCAAAGCTTGAAAATCATTAGTATAGTGGTCATGAAAATAATGATACATGCAAAATGGAAGGTTCATAAGTTTTTAACTATGTTTCTTGCAATGTTTAGGTATAGTAATCACCTTAGCAAAAAGAAGTGTGGGTTGTAGTGCCTACCCTCGTTCACATCTTTTCTAGACTCATTATTGCTATTATTATCAGACTTTGATGGACTATTATTATGTTGATGGATTAGTGGTATTGTTTTGAGACTATCAGACATTATGGATTCAGTGGTTATATGATGTGATCATTTAGACTTTACATTTCATGCATACATGATGATCATTATATTGTTTTCAGTTATTAATGATGATTAGTTAGATGGTTTATTATCTCATGTGTTTTATTATGGATACTTACCCCATACTTGCATGTGTATGGTGTGCGTGTTTTCTTATTGTATGGCGTTTCTGATGTGGTTAAGGAAGGGAGTGGTAGTCACCTACTTAGTCGAGATCTACACGATGCACCACTTCTTGCCATTGTCTGTTTAGCTTAGCATTATATATTGTATGTACATGCATGGTTTTTCTACAGGTTGCAGGTACCGGGTATCGACTTCCCTGAATTGCCAGGATGAGCGTACCCTATTATACTATCTCAATGATAAGAGAAGGGAGATAAATTCTCAAGTCCAAATCCCAAACCCTAAAACCATTTGTCCTAGTGAGTTAGGACAAGTATCAGAGTTGAATACCCACTGAATGTATCGGATGACATATTTCATGATTTTTAACCCTTTAGACTGATTTTGTATGATTTGCTCTATGATGGGTTTTCATATTTTATCTTGGAGGTCTATGGTGAATTTTCTATTAATTAAGTCTTAATAAATAGATTCAATTAATAAATTAATTATTTGAGAAAATTAAATATCATGATCTTTGATATTTTGATTATAATTAATTAAATGAGAATTAATAGAGGAAAAAGAATTAAATAAAAGAAAACTAGAAATTAAAATTAATAATAATTATAAAATAATAATAAAGTAATAAATAAAATAATAATAATAAAAGTTATAAAAATTAAAATGAAAGTTATAAAATTTAAATAGAAATTATTTAAAAAGTAAATTAGAGTTATAAGCTTGCATGGGAATTAACGCACTTTTCTATTTCTCATGTGTCAACAACACGGGGGTTAGTGCATCAATTAAGCACATGGTATCTACAACCCTATGACTCATCAAAAAGGTTAGAAAAGACCCATGCTTAGTTGGTGACACCTTCTAGCTGTTTCTAGAAGCATTCTAGAGGTTTCTTGAGAGCTCTTTATATTCAGGCATCCCTAGAAGCTTAGACATAGCATTTGGAGTGCAATTGAAACATTGGAGGATTTGAGAGTTCTGAAGAAGGGAGCTTGCTCTGTGGGTTTTCTGAGGAAGAGTGATTTAGCATCAGAATCTGGGTAGATTCTTGTGATTTTACTTATGCTATTTTCGCATCTTGCTTTCCCTGTCTTCTTCATGTCTTCCATATGTCTTCTGAGGAATTTCATATTTTTATTGTATGCATTCTCAATTTGAGCAATTAAATTTATTTGAGAATTTTATATGCATAGATCAAAAAGGAAAAACGGGGCTAGGGTTGAAATTCATAGTCAAACCCATTAGATTAATTATTGGAAATTTTGGAAATCAAAGGTTTATAAAGATATTCTGAAAATTGAAGATTGTATTCATAAATTTGCTTATACATACTTACATATATATATATATATATATATATATATATATATATACCTTTACATATATATATATACACATATGTATGTATATATATAATATATATAAATAAGAAATCACATCATGATTTATCTCTGTGAAAAGCGTTTTAAAAACGTTGTTTAAAAAATAAATAAATAAATAAATGTCTGGGTGGGTATGTACCCCCCCCCCCCCCCACCCACCTTTATCTGTCCACCGATATTTATATTGGTAGGTCGCAGGGTACCTGCAACGCAGTGTACCTACGACAAAAGAACTGCCATATGGCAATGGTCTCAGGGTACCTGCGGATGCAGGGTACCCGCGACGGGTATGATCGCACGTCATCGGCGGTGATTCAAACATATAAATTGCTTTCGGCTTTGGTTATAAATTGTGATCGATTTTTATATAATTTTTTAAAAAGTTATTATCAATTGATATTAATATATAAATATATATTTATGTATGTATATATATATATATATTTGTGTATATAAGTATATGTATAATAGTTATAAATAATTATTTTATTTAAAATGATTTATTAAGATGGATCATTTTGTAAAGATAAAAGATTAAAATAATATGATTAATAATTATAATGAGGAGATAATAATAATTAACTTAATTTAGTTAATTAAGGTTAATTATTAGAACGTGATATAAGTTTTATATATGCAAATTTTGTTCAATGGAAATGTCATTTTTCAAACAAAGTTTATATGAATAAAATATTATTAGATCAATTAGAAAATTGAGTCTAATGGAGAAACTTTTTATCTATCAAACAAATACATGGGTTAGGTAAAACGTGAAATTTCTCCACTTGATATAGTTTGAGAAACGTAAACCGAGACTTTTGCATTTGAATTCAAAATTGAAAACTTAGCAAAACCAAAACATGTGTTTACATTGTGTATTCTTTATGCTATTGTTTTTGGTTTTGGGTTGACTAGTGTTGACCAGTTATAGGATGTCTACCAGAGGCTTGGGGGTTTTGTGATTGTGATGTCATGATGATGTTTTAATCTCGATCTTTATAAACCCAACCATGATTATGTGATGGAATGCTCTGTGTATTGGATGTGAATACTGATTGTTATAGTTGAGATTCTTATTTATGAGACACTTGACTTAACCATTATTTTTTGCATCGATCAGTTATCCTTGGTTATTTTCTAGTCGCCATGATGGGACTAAGATGTGGATTTATTCTTGATGATGTCATGTTGTGATATGTTTGACTCAACCATTTTTGGAGTCTTCGATCAGTATGATTGAGATATATTTTGGTTATTGAGAACCATTGAATACTTTGATTGTCAGTGATACTTCAGTTGCCAATAGAGAGTTGTGTTCATGATTTTCTATGGATGTTAGCTCATGGAGATTTGATGCTTTTATGAATATTTGATGATTTTATTATGAATTATCTTTTGTAATTTTGAGATTCATGATTCCATGAGCATTAGGGTAGGATATCTGCATGTAGTGACGGGAAGTGGCTTGCAATGGGGGCTAGGGTCCTGCTAGGGTAACTCATTGTAAGTTGGATTAATAAGTGATAACATTCACACCTAATACTAACTGAATGAACCTAAAAAGATAAGTTTTTTGTTCTCGTCCATGCCTTGAGTGCTTGTACAGGCTAGGATGGGAGTAGTGAGACGCATGGTTGCGACCTTGCATTCCATAGTATGCCTTGTCAGTATAAGAGGATACTAGTGGCCGCATGAGATCAATATGGACCCGGGGAGTTTAGCCAACTGCCAGGGTAACTTGTAGGTGATAAATGCGATGACACTTTCCCGCTTGCATAGTAGGTTCCTACATGTCATTGTGTGCCTCTGGGAAGTAGATGTCAGTTTTGTGATTTGAACCTTTGAGTTAGTATACCTTTAGGATTCTTGGACTTATAGAGATATGTGCTATGTGATTTTGATAGCTTGTTTGGGACTTGAGATTATCTCCTTAGCACGGTGGGAGTGGACCACTTAGGTACCACGCGATCGGGTGGTAGTGTATTTTCCACTCTTATCATTTGAGATTCATTGAGACATCGTGGCTAATGCATCCTTCGTGATGGTGGATATGTATCCTTTCATTGATGATTAGCATATGTTAGATGATGTTATCTTATGCTTATATTTGCATGTTAGATTACTTTCTACATATGACGTTGTATATTTAGGAGTGACATTCCTACTATGTTAATATCGATGATCTCTTCGGTGATTTGGGATGTTACGCACAGAGGGATGGCTAGGGCCCATGAAGGTCTAATGATGCTATTAACGGTCGGGAGGAACCGTGCACTTAGTTTATTATGTTTGATCTTATGATGGATGTATATGTCTTCTATGATGATGTATCATGTGATTATCTCTACTTTGATGTATCATGGATTGGAATAGGATGATGTACCTTATTCTACATATGTATATTCTTTGAGCTTGTCATACCCTGTGACATGTATAGAGGATGATTGAGCATTTGGAAATGTAATGTTTAAACATTGGACTTATCATTATTATTTCATGTGGATGTTGTACTAGATGGATTCTTGTATGTAATTCAACATTAAGGGATCTTTTAAGAATGTAATCTGTTATGTTTACCTTCAGATGGACATTGCTATTGCTTCTGTTATTGTGAATAAGTTATGTATGGTATTTACTTTCATGTAAAAAAAAAAATGTTACCAAACTTAGTGAAACTCTAGATTAATTCTTTGGATCCCTTGGCGGGGCGTTACATTTGGTATCAGAGCCCGAATTTCTACATTGGGAGCTCTGGGTATTTTGGAACAACTAGAACTATGAACTATTAAGTGTATCTCTTCAACTTGAAACTAGGTGAACTGAAACAGAACCTGAACTATTACTTGAATATTTTTCATACTTCAACACCTAGTTTTCAAAACTGGAAATTTTATTTAAACCTAAACATAGAATTGGACTTAGTCTATTGCAACGTGTGATTTTAATTGTACTTTGTACTATTGTAGGATGGTATCTGGGACTAGGTCTTCTATTAGAGGTCGTGGTAGAGGTCGTGGAAGAGGTCGTGGTCGTGGCAGAGCTATCAATGCCCATGAGTCTGCCCATGAGGGATCAGCTCATGTAGAGAGCAGGGAAGAGCACTCTAGTAGGTAGCAAGAAGAGAGCCATAGAGAGGACCAATCTGAGTCTAATGAGGTTAGTCTGAGACAGATGATGCGGACTATTCTAGAATGTTTACCTCCTATTCAAGAATAGCCTAAAGTGCATCAGACAAAACAAGAGCATAGACCCAGATCTAGAAGTTCTCGGAAGGATCGTCAGAGGTCCATTGTGTCCACTCAAATAAAAGATCTTTCAAGATCAAAGGTCAAGCCTTTCAATGGGCAAGGTTCTGGTTATGTGGTCGAGCAGTGGCTTATTTCCCTCAACAGGATTTTTGCTATGCAAGAGTTCGATAGCAATGTTAAGGCAAGATTTTCGATCACTAATTTGGAGAATTTTGGGGCCACTTGGTGGACGATTGAGGAGAAGAAGCTGGGAATCGATATGAGCAGTGTCACGTGGGAACTATTCTTAGAGAGTTTCCATGAACAATTCCTACCAGAGGAATGGAAGCAGCAAAGGGCAGATGAGTTTCATAATCTCAAGCAGTACACTATGTCAGTGACTGATTATGAGCGTAAGTTTTATGAGCTCATGTCTTTTTCAGGGTTCAGTGAAAATTTAGCTCAGTTGACACAACACTTTATTAGGGTTTTGAATAACCGTATAATTGGGGGTGTCAAGGTATTTGAGCCAAAAACTCTCAAGGATGCGGTACATCGAGCAATCCTTGTTGAGCAAAGCGTCAACCTTGGTCAAGGTGGTTTTGTAGGAGCACCAGCAGCATCAGGATCTAAAGGCAACTTTAACTTAGATGGTAACAAGAAGCCTTTCTTTTCTAAGGGAAAACAGTATCAGCAATAGTCTCAGCAGACGCAGCAGCATAAAGGATCAAATTCTTAGGCTCAAGGTGGTGGCAAAGGTTCTAACTTTAAGAACAACTGCAATGCTCCACACAATAAATAGAATCAACCCAATCAGCCAGCTCAGAGTAGCCAGTCTTTTGTTAGCAGGAACAGTCACCAGCAATCTAATGTACCACCTATGGGAAGAGGATCTGGCAGGAATACAGAATGTTTTTCATGTGGACAGATTGGACATTATGCAGCTCAGTGTCCACAACGAGCACCTCAGTTTTCAAGACCTAGGCCTATAGCTTCAAAACCCACAGTTGGTGATGCAAGTAGAGCTCATGGAGTTTTTGCAGCAGTTGATCAGCGTCAGGCAGATCATCATGGAACAGTGGTTGAGACCATAGGTGCTATTCGAGGTATATCTCTTTCAATATTGTTTGATTCAGGAGCTATAGATTCATTTATTTCACTATCTATAGTTTCTAAGTGTAAGCTGGATGCGGTGAAGCAAGATCGTGGCTGGCAAGTGGAACTAGCCTCAGGGATTAAGGTCTCCATAGATTCTATAGTTCATAAGTGTGGGCTTAGATTAGGAAGCTTTGATACTGCAGCGAATCTTTGAGTCATACCCCTTGGTTCCTATGATGTGGTTTTAGGCATGGACTGGCTTGGATCTCATAGAGCCAGTATAGATTACAGGAAGAAGATTATTTTGTGCCAAGATGACCAAGGGAATGATGTGAAGATAGTTGGGATACCTAGGCCTATATCTCTGTGGATGATTTCTGCTATGCAAATGAAGCAGAGTTTCTGTAAGGGATGTCAGATATTTGTTGTTATGGTAAATGATCTTGATGAAGAAGATCCTGTGAGGAAGACTTTAGATCACCTGATTTTGCAGGAGTACGCAGATGTTTTTCCAAGTGAGATTCCAGGCATGCCTCCAAAGAGGGACATTGATTTTAGTATTGATCTGATTCCTGGAGTAGAGCCTATCTCTAAAGCTCCTTATCATATGACTACTCAGGAATTGGGGGAGCTACATCTTCAGCTAGAGGAACTTTTGGCCAAAGGGAGCATTCAACCTAGCGTATCACCATGGGGAGCTCCAGTGCTGTTTGTGAAGAAGAAAGATGGTTCTTTGCGCCTTTGTATTGACTACAGACAGTTGAACAAGGTGACTATTAAGAATATGTATCCTTTGCCTAGGATTGATGACTTATTTGATCAGATCAAGGGAGCTACAATATTCTCCAAGATTGACCTTAAGTCAGGATACCACCAGCTTCATATTAAGGAAGTAGACATTCACAAGATCGTTTTTCAAACTCACTATGGGCATTATGAGTTCACAATGGTACCTTTTGGGTTGACTAACGCTCCATCAGTGTTCATGACTTTGATGAATGGTGTTTTTCGATCATATCTTGACAGGTTTGTTCTTGTGTTTCTTGATGACATATTGATATATTCTAAGACTCAAAAAGAGCATGAGGAACACCTGCGGTTGGTTTTGCAGTGTTTGAGAGACAATCAGCTTTATGCCAATGCAGCTAAGTGTGAATTCTTCAAACTGGAGATTCAATATTTAGGGCATGTCATCTCAGGTGATGGTTTTTCAGTGGATCCTGCAAAGATTCAAGCGATAATAGATTGGCCTACCCCGACTAATGTGTCAGAGATTCGTAGTTTCATGGGCCTAGCAGGTTATTATCGCAGATTTGTCCAGAACTTCTCTAGGATAGCACATTCTATCACTTCTCTTCAGAGGAAAGGTAAGAAGTTTGTGTGGATAGAGAAATGTGAGGAAGCTTTTCAGAGGCTCAAGGAGCTTTTGACTAGTGCACCAATTTTAGCTGTACCTAATCCAGAAGGTGATTTCATGGTATGTACAGATGCTTCTCTTGAAGGAATTGGGGCAGTATTGATGCAGAATGGACGGGTGATTGTGTATGAATCACGCAAGCTCAAGGATCATGAGTTAAATTATCCTACGCATGATCTTGAGTTAGCAGCAGTAGTTCATGCTTTGACAAGATGGAGACATTCTTGTTGGGTCACAGGTTTGAGCTACATAGCAATCATCGTAGTCTTCAGTACATTTTTACTCAGCCTAATTTGAATGCTCGCAAGAGACGATGGATGGAATTTTTGTGCGAGTATGATTTTGAGGTTAAGTACTTTTAGGGTAAGGAGAATGTGGTGGCGGATGCTTTGAGTTGTAGGAGACATGTGTTATCATCGATGACTCTTAGTGTGGATTTGAGGAGTCGGATTCTTCAAGCACTTCCTACAGATTCTTGGTATCAAGAAGTGTGCAGAGAGATTGATTCAAGAAGATCTTTGGAAGGTAAATTTGCAGGTTAGGTTCGAGAATCAAATGATCTTTTGAGACATTTGGGGATGATTTATGTGCCATTACTGGATGAGCTTCGCACCTTGATTCTAGCAGAAGCCCATCTTACACCTTACTCAGCACATCCAAGTGTCAAGAAGATGCATGCTGATTTGAGACATTTGTTCTTTTGGTCTGGGATGAAGTGAGACATTGCTGATTTTGTGGCTAGGTGTCTTGAGTGTCAAAGAGTCAAGGCAGAACACCAGCACCTGGCAGGACTATTGCAGCCAAATCTCATTCCTTCTTGGAAATGGGATATCATCTCCATGGATTTTATAGTAGGATTACCTATGACAGTTCGACGTCATGATGCTATCATGGTTACCATTGATCAGTTGACTAAGGTGGCACATTTTTCACCTATCAGGTATTCCTATACAGCAGCTTCTGTAGCTAATGTCTTCATGCGTGACATTGTGAGACTACATGGTATTCCTAGAAAGATTATTTCTGATAGGGATCTTGTATTCACATCCGCATTTTGGACATCGTTGCAGCATGAGCTTGGAGCGTAGCTAAACTTCAGTTTGGCATATCATCCAGAGACTAATGGTCAGACAGAGAGGTTGAACCAGGTTTTGGAGGATATGTTACGGATGTATGTGATGGATAGGTAGACACATTGGGAGGACTATATCTACCTAGTGAAGTTTGCTTACAACAATGGGTATCATAGTTCTAATGGCATGGCACCTTTTCAGACATTATATGGTCATCCTTGTTGTACACCATTGAGTTGGGATAGCCTCGAGGATCACATTCTATTGGGTCCTGAGATGCTTCATGATATGGAGCAACAGGTAGTGCGTATCCGTGAGCATTTGACTATGGCACAGGATAGGCAGAAGAAGTATGCCGATGCTCATAGGACAGATAAGCAGTTTGCTGTGGGAGATAAGGTTTTCTTGAGAGTGCGACCGCGAAAGAGTCTGATCCGGTACGAAAAGGGTTCTAAGCTAGCACCTCCCTTTGTGGGACCATTCAAGATTTTGGAGAGGATTGGCCCAGTTGCTTACCATCTTGCTCTATCGCCCAGCCTAGCTCACATTCATGATGTTTTCCATGTTTCAATGCTTAGGATGTATATTCTTGATATTGTGCATGTTCTTGATTGGAATGTGTTGTAGGTAGAGGATGGGTAGCTGGCTTTGGAGCCGATTCGTATTCTGGAGCAGCGGGGGTTGACCCTCAGAGGTTGAACCATCGAGCAGGTAAGGATTCATCCTTGTCTAGAGGTTCATCCCAAATAATGGAATTATCAATAAATGGAATGTCTCTATCAATAAAGCATACCATAGAAGAAAAATAATCATGAGTTAAAGGAAGGTCCACAAAGATGGGAGGATTCAAAGAAGATATAGAAGCATTGTTAATCAATGTAATCCCATAGATAAGGCCTAAAGGAGGAGAAGAGCCAATATGAATCTGCCACTCATCTCTATAAAAAGGAAGATCATTTTGTAAGGCTAAGTTAATAGGAGGATGGTGTTTCAGGTCAAAGATAATGGAATGATGTTTGGAAAATGTTTTGAAGAAATTTTGCAACATAAGAAAAAGTGAAGCACATATAGCTCATAAATCCAACTAAACATTTTCTTATTGAAGTGTATAGAAGATCCAATAAACACATGAACAATGAAGCACAAAATTTACATACTCAATGCTGAAATATCCATGAAAAAAAGAGCTAGCAAAGAAGATCTAAATGCTACTAATCCAAACAAGAGTGATATAGATGCACAAAGAAGAGATAAAGCAATCAAACCAAATAAGATAACTCCAATAAGAAAGAGGCACAAGGTCAAGTTCACCAAAGAAAGATGAACACACTGACACACAAGGATCTAACTCCAATAAGAAAGTGAGCACAATTTAGGTTCATCGATGAAAGATGAACATAAAATAACACACAAGTATCTAACTCCAATTAGAAAGAGGGCCCAAGTCAAATTCACCAAAGATGTATAAGGGGAATGTGAATCAAGGAGCTAGGATAAAAAGCATGAGTTCATCACAAATCCCACTATCACAACTCAAAGAGGGAGTTAAGGAGATTTATCTTCTTAATCCTAAGTCTGAGGTAACTAGATCTAGGAATATTAGTTCCAACCAAGTGATAAAGGAGCACTAATTTGAATAAAGGTCTAATAGTTATAGAGCTAGAGAAAGGATACAAAGGTCTTTAAAATCCTAATTTAGCAAGAGTTCTGAAAAAAAGCTAAGTATATATGAAATGTAGAACTAAGATATATAAGACAATGATAAATGGTATTAAAATGAAACAAGGGAAATTAGATACTATACAAAAAGAACTAAAAAATGGGTTGTCAAATGACCTTCGCAAGGGTCAATTCTTCAAACAGGGAGTGGGAATAATGCTGAGGAAAAAACCCAGAAAATGTTTGATGAGAAATCAAGGGTAGAGTGGTCATATATAGGGTGTAATGCAACCCTAATTATCCCATTAGGGGAAAATTAGATCATCAGGGGTTCAATGTGACGTAGATCATCAGGAGAAAACATGTTCATCAGGGGTGAACTGGTTCATTAGGGGTGTAGTGTGATCATGATTGACTATCTCCAACACTGATTATGATTTTGTAGTTTTGATGAAAGCCAAAAAGGGTACTCAGATCTACAACATATTTTTCAATTCAAGATTCATAACCTGCAAAAAAAGGGGTTTTTTTTTTATGGGGGTTTGCCTTAGTCAAACCCCAGTTTAGGAATTAACCTTGAATTAGAATAATTGAAATAGCATGTAAATTAATTTAATTGGATCTCTCAAATCCAATGTAGTGTTCTCACTTCACCAATTGATTTGGATCAAGAAGATATATATAAATGGATGTAGCAGATGCAACAAAGGATCTTGAATGGATTAAAGGAGATCTTGAAGATGGCTCCCTTAATTGCTTGAATCCTTGATCATCAATTGAGGAATCACTTGAGGAGTGCTTGAAGACTTGAATGCTTGAGTGTTTGGGTGTGAGTGCTTGATCTTTTGAATGCATGATGTGATATGATGTGATATGAGAATACTCCCTTTTATAGAGATCTAAAAGTGGCCAATGCCTCAAACTTTAAAATGAGGTAAGACTCATCTTAAAGTGGAGCATTAAATGAGATTCCTTATGGGAGTAAATTAAGAATTATTAATTTAAATTAATAAAAGGTCTACCAAAATTATCAAATAAGAGGAGACATGTAATATTAATTTATGGGGGAGATAAAATATTATCTAAGAAAGGAGCAATTTAAAATATTAATTTAAATTAATTAATAATTGAGGACACAATATTTGAGAAAAATAAAGGTCTAACCCATTTATATTAATTCTAAATTAATAAAAGGTCCATTGAGGTCAAATAAATTATTTAAATGGAGAAAAATAGAGGATAAATATAAATAAATGTCATGCCCAAAACACCAACCAGTTATGTTTTAATATTTAAAAGTGATAATAGGATTAAATGTAATAAACAAGTATTCAAATAAATTCACTTAACTTCCTCACGCTTATGTATAATTATAAAATTTAAGCACAACTCAAATGCAAATTTTCTTAACATATTTTAAACTTAAAATTGCATAGCTAAGTATATATCAACATGTTATCTGATTAATCTAATTTAAACAAATGTGATTACCAATCATAAAAATGTGCAGTAAGGTAACACCATTACATCTATTTTTTTTAATTTACATATGCAAAACTGAAAACAAAGCTATAAGACTCAATGCAAGCATATATACTCAAACACCATTTTATTGGCAAACCTGATTCAAAGGCTCAGCCGGGAAAGAACCAGGAAGAAAACCTGGTATCGTTGCCATTACAACAAGGTTTTGAAATACAAATTACATAGGATTCCAATCCCAAAATTTACAAAAATCAAATAAATTTCCTTCAAGTCCCTTATCAAGGGATCAACATCATTTTCTGCAACACATTTCTAAGAACTGTGGAGAGAACAAAATCTGATCGGGTGACAACCAAGCATAACCAAGAGACAATCAAACATGCATATTCATACATGGTTTACACAATAGGATTCACAATGAATCAAGACTAGGGAAAGGTGGATTCTTCCAACCAAGAGAAGTCAAGCACAACACCAAACAGATGCCCAATCGGGGCTATATACCAAGAACTTTTGTTCTTCCATTTCAACATACCATAATCATACAAGGTTTGTGCTGACAGGTAGGGGCCCATAACACCCTACCCTTTCTCCCTCTTCTCATCCTGAGAATAGACTCTACACTGGTTGGAGTCCGACTAAACAAACCATTCCCAAAATTGGTCACTTCTGCCCTCTCCAAGGGTGAGTAATACCAAAACACCCATGCAAGAAAAATCTCAAAATTGCAACATAAACATGAAAGAAAATCATCCAAAAAATAACATGGTTTTCAAAGCTTCCCAACATACCCACAAACATACAACCATTGAAACAACAACAAGGTAGCATAAGCATGAAACAAGGATTAAATCTGAACAAGGGAGATGAGAATTCCAACCTTCACAAAGAGGTAATGGCCATGAACAAGTTTGAGTAGAGTTTCCCTTTCCTTGCTTCAATCTTCAAGAACTCCTCTCTAAATGTAGAGATTGGGTAACAACCTCCACTAGTCCAAGGAAGGCCTCTAAATAAGCCTCAAACTCAACCACCCAAAAGGAACAATAACTACACCCACCCACCTACAAATCTAGAAGCTCCTAACTCAACCCACACCATGGTTAAACACTAAGTGGAGGTGAGGTGAGGTAACTCAAGATAGCCACTTGCAATTTTCGCACAAAGGTAAAATGAGACTTTTTGAGTGATCTCCAAAGTCAACAAAAGGGGCTTAGGGGTTGGAAAAGACCCCCAACCCATACCCATACCCCTTGGGCATAATTATTTCATGTTTTAAAGCCTTAGGAATAGGTTTGGAACCAAACAAAAGCTAGGAAATAATTAGGACCAACTAACAACTCTAAAATGTAGATTAAGCACTAATCCAAATTAAGGGTGACTAAACTCGATTAAGAACCCAATTAGCAACTGACACTAACTTAAACCAACATAGGTCCAAAGGTTACATAGTTTATCCTAATCAACACACTGAAGAACATAAACAATTCATGAGTGTCAAGCGACACCACAAGAACACAGTCACGAACATTAACATTTACTGATCACATAAGGATACATGCATACATCTCACAGTTAAAATACTTGAATTACAAACAACAAGGTTTTCAAAATTAACACATAGAGATCAATTTTGTTCCTTCGTCGATTTTCTCGGCTAAAATATCTGTACACTCATTGCACACATCAGTAGTCTCGAAAATCACATGTACATATATACGTGTTAGAAATTCACATAAATTGAAACATACATCAATCAGGTTTTCTTGCATCCTACTTATATCCTTAATCATAAAGATTCCAAAACAAATGTGTAAATCCTGCATTTTAATTAATTCATCAACATACACATACATAAAGCATTAAATGACGGACATCAAATCTCTGAAAATAACATCACACAACATGAAATAATATGATATGTTCTAGCAACATATAATGTCTCGACATCTCGAGTCGTGAGTATCAAAATAATAGTAATGTATCACTATGCTACGATGGATCGAGGAAACCTCAGAACATAATGCTTCAATTACTTAACTATGTAATTCATTACATAATCAATGTGACATATAACTTATTCATTAATTCAGATTAAATACAAGAATAATCATTGAGGTAACAAAATCAATAACATCATCGTTAAGTGAAACACCTTGTATTATTGTTAGTGCAAATTTAATGTTTAAACAATCGAGACAACATAGTCGTTCTCTAATCTTTAAGTATTTAAGCATGGATGTATCTGTTGTTCTCAATTTTCATTAGGACATTTAAATACCTACAACATTACTCCATATCCATTCAAATCTCCTACAACAAATTTGACAGAGAAATTCATATTTAAAAAATACGTGTGAGGAGGGACCTCACAATAAATGATAGGATTGCATTAAGTGGGTGCTAAGCTTTCATTAAATTGGAATGCTTTGAATTTAAGATAGTAGAAGGGATTATGTGTTGGAAATAGGTTTGAACTTTAAGTGATTGTGTAAACTAGTGATTTATGGAGGATTAAATTAGATACTAATAGGGTGGATGAATTGGGATCCATAACAATTTATACCTTTTTACAAATTCATCCATATCCAATAATAACTTATGCATCTAATACAATAAATGTAGACTTGTTGTAATATGTAAATCAATGTAATCACATGATGAAAGTAATAACACATAACACAATATTTGTTACCCAAACACTCTTCAAGGTGAAGGTAAAACTAGGGTGGGGATGACACCCACAAATCTTCACTAATGCAATAATAAAGTTAACTAGTAAAGGTTACAATGTTTGACCATAATATATGATCTACTCTATGAGGAGTTCATCCTATTAAATACTTAAGAAATTGTTAGGTTTCACCTAGTTAGATGATTTGACACTTACAACTAAGTAAGGACTCTGTTAGGAAATTTGCAAAGATCTATTAAGACCACTTTGTTAAGAGATTTACCCCAATTCAAGTCTATTAAAACTGACTTAGTACCTAACTCCTAGTTTTCTTTGCAAGCTAGTTTTGAGTCTTCTCCTTACTAACTGATCCTCTCCTCTGATCTGATACTCTTGTCTTTCCCTTCCACTTTCACTACTTATGAATAAGTCACTTGTTTTGTTAGATGATAACAGAAGCCTAAAATGACTTCTAATCTCCTTCTATGCTCTTCACATGCATGCATATGACCACTCTCTCAACTCTCACATCCTCTTGATCTAGGTTAAGATCATCAGTTTATAAAGATTCCATGAAAAGTCTTCTAGATGTTTCCATGTTTTGCCTCTTCATCCTAAATGTTGAACATACACAGGGGGATATGTGATCCAGGCAATGTAAATATTCTATAACAACATCTTCAAAACTTAAATATACCTTCCAGGTCAGCCTAATAATCATTTTTCCTAAATCTTTGTTCCATTCCTGACTTTTATATAAACTCAGCATTGCTTGGCCTCTATTATTACTGGTGCTTGGCATTGTTGTTGCTTGGCCTTTATTAACTTCCCAATGCTTGGCATATATTATGCTCGGCCCATACTATATCACTTGGTACTAATATAATTGGAAATATATTTGGTCATTAATAACTTTTTCAGTCGCTAAATGAGCTCAATCCATATACCATACTTTACTCGGCTACTGTACAATTGCTTGGTACATACTAGCTTATGTACATGACTCAGCCTACGTAGAGTAGCTTGGTCACAGTGATTGACACTAATAGACAAGTGAGATTAGAGATACCAACATAAACTTATTTAAAGTTGGGGATTTAAAATTATTTGCTCCCTTGGTCATAATAAAGGCTTGGATTGGGATAATGTGGAGATTGAGGATTAGATGAAGGATTTGGATTATATGTTTTATCCAATGGAAAAGGGAATAATCCTTCATATTTAAGCCCTTTCTATTTTCTTTGATAATCATCGAGTTACTTTCAAATTCTCTAAGCTCATTGGTCAAATCTTCTTTTTTGGAATAGAGAGGTGGTTTTCCCTTGTCAAACATAGGGGGAAAATATCAATATGGATTAAGATATAGTGGATTGACTTGTTGAGTGGGTTGTGATGTGTGAAAAACACTAAAGATATTTTAAAGGTCCTATGTTGTTAATTTGAATACATGTTCTTGAGATGTTGCAACAAGTTGTGATGATGTGATAACTAGAGATGTAAGAGTTGCTTGTGATGAAAATTTTATTTGAGTTAGTGATGTAGGTATAGGATTATTTGATATGTATGGACTAGATTCATGTGATTGATAGGCTTTTTGAATTGGATATTTGGTTTGTTGTTGTGCTTGAGTTTCTCTAACCATTTCATAAAACCAATCCATATTCATGATAGTTCAGATGATGATAAATTGAAGTAGATGAGGATTTTAATTGAGAATGGATGGAGTGAAATATTTTAAATGATGGATGAAAGATAAACTTAGTACTAGGAGGAAATTCAGACTTTGTGTTGATTGGAAACTTAGTACTAGGAGGAAATTCAAACTTTGTGTTGATTGGATTCACTAACTGATTGATTGGATTGATTGATTTGATTAAGAGAATTAACTAGTTAATCAAGGGCAAGGCCTCAATGACTTATTGGGCTAGACTGATTGGCTTAGGACTTATGATGAAGGTTTGAGACAAACCGTAGTGAAAGAGGATCATTTTTAAGTGGAAATAATGAGGATACATGATGATGATGATGATGATTTCCTACTCAAAGATAAAATGGTGATCTTGAGAAAGATTGGATTGGATAGGATTGATCACTCAAGAAAAACTAATATTCTCATGTGACAAGGATCAATTTTTTGCTAAGGATTGATGATCTTTCTAACACTTTAATAAATATTTAGACCTTAGGTTGATGATAGGATTTGATTGAATGATTGATAAGGATTGATTTTTTGATTGATTTTAGATCTTAATGATTTTGAAGATAAGTCCAAAGGAATCATGATAATCCTAAATCCCAAGTGGATGAATTAATGAAATTTAAGTTATGAAATAATGTGGAATAAGATAAGGATTAAGAATGGATGAACTTTACAAGAATTTTTTTTGGATTCTTGATTAAAGGTTAATGACTAATGGGTGTTTAGTTTTTGGATGAAGAGGGAATATGTATTGAATGATATGATGTTGACAAATGGACTCATTAGGATGATGAGGTGATTAGTTTGGGATGAATGATGACATTGGATTAAAGAAGTAGATATTGATGTGGGCCATGAAAGATAATTAGGATGAAGATTTGGACCTTGATGGAATGATTTGGAAGATGAAGAAATGATTATGATGATTACGATAAGGTGGATTATTAGGACCTTAATTATATTAGGAAATTTAATTAAAATAAAGATCCTAAATGAAATATTAGAATGGATTAGATGAGTAAGCTTAGAGGAATGATTGGAAAGATTAAGAAATTGATTAGGATAAGAGGTATGATTATGATGAGGTTTTTGATATATAGAAGAGGTGATGTGAAGATTATGTGGAAAGATTCACTATGCAAGACCTATTTTGCACCCTCAAAATTAAAGGCATTAACTATGTTAAGTATACCTTATAATAGAAAAGTGTGTGACACAAGCAATTATCTTCAAATAATCTCACAAGGGACAAAACAACCTTTCAAGATACAAATACTTGGTAAGTTTAAATTTTTTTAAGACCTAACTAACATTGATTTGTATATACAAAATGACTTCCATAGGTCTAACATAGTTCAAAGACATGCCAAGAAAATTCTACCTAAAGGATACATATAGTATCAAAAAAACTGTCTTCTAAAGTTGGGCTGACCAAAATGTCCAAAATAAATGTCAAAAATGTATTTGGCCAACTTTATAAGTATTCTTAGGGTTTTTTGGCCCTAGGTATTAAGTTTGAATATCTAGAACCTTCCTAGACAACATAAAATTACCTATTTAAGAAATGCCTGAACATTGTCTCAGACAGCTCTGGGTGATAGTTCACAACTTTGTCATGCAGATTACTAAAATGAAGATGCTCGTGTGGGTTAGCATATTGTAATTCTAAATTATGTAACTTCGCATTTACAGTATTAGTAAGAAGTCCATATTTTGTTCTCACAATTATTGTTATTTTTTTTTTTTCTTGTTATGTATTTATGGTATTAAGGGGAGAACCCGTCATCAAGTGGTATCAGAGCTAGAGTTATTGAGTGCATGGACAAATCACTGACTATGAGGTAGTTTGCACTAGGATCGTGGTTGCATTAAGCATGTATACAATTTCTTATTGTGACAATGTTTGCACTAGGGTTTTAATGGAAGTGCAAAAGTTCCTCCAAGAAGAGAGTGTGGTGGAAGAGTCGAAGGTGTTACACCTAAGCATTTTAGAACCCTCTAGAGGCAAATGCAATCCATGAAAGAACAGATGCACAGAGGAATTAATCATACCATATGAGATGATGAAAGTGAGGATGAAAGAGAAGACAAAGGAAACGTGAATGCAGACGCAGTAGAGGAAGTTCTTAACCCAGAGGAGGCGAAGCTTTTTAAGGCCATTTCTAGTATTGGAAAAAGACCTAAGTTTGATGTTCTGACATTTTTGGGAAATATCAACCCAGAGAAATTAATCAACTAGATCAATGAGTTGGAAAAGTTCTTTGAATATGAAGATATTGAAGATCCATATAGGGTCAAGTTTGCAAAGGTCAAACTGAAGGGTTATGCAAAGAACTGGTGGCAAGAGATCCCGTTGGATCAAAATAAAAGAGAAAAGGACAAAATCACTAGATGGGATTAGATGGTAGCTAAAATGAAGCCACAGTTCATCCCCATGGATTATGAGATTGATCTATTTAAGAAAATGCAAGGGTTGAAGCAAGCACTAAAATCCATTGAAGAGTATACTGAAGAGTTCTACCAAGTTCTCATTAGAACCAGCCACGCAAAAGCTAATAAGGAAAAAGTTGCCTATTATCTTAATGGGTTAAGGCCAAGCATTTAGGATGAATCGAGTCTAGATTGAATGATTAGTATTGAGGAGGCATACTAGTTTTTCCTAAGAGTTGAGGAGAAACTAAACAAAAATGTTGAAAACAAGAGTAGTGGAAGAGGTCACAGTGGAAGATCTAGCAGACGATCTTATGGAGGCTAAAATGATGATCAGAAGAACAAGGATGAGGCTAGAAGTAGCTGTCAAAACCAAAGGGGAAAAAATTCCAATCATTTCCATGATCATAACAATAGAGATATGAGAGGAAGAGGAAAAGGAAAAATATTTGGAAGAGGAGTCTTCTGTGGGAAATGTTTTCACTACGGAGAAGGGCATAGAGCATTTCAATGTTCCTAGTGCCACGGAAGGATAGATCAAAGAAAAAAAGGTCAGGCCAAAGTTGTACATGTTGATGAAGATGCCAGATCATCACATTTTGAAGATGTTGAAAGAGGAGAAATCTTACTTAATAGAAGAGTCCTACTGAGTGGTGAGAATGAACTAGATCAAAAAAGGAGCTCATTTTGCACAAGGTGCAAATGTAAAGATAGGCGTTGTGATGTGATCATTGATGGTGGAAGTATTGACAATCTAGTATTAGAAATGATGATCACAAATTTGAAGTTGAAGAGGCAGAAACACCCATGTCCATACCATATTGCTTAGGTGCAAGATGACCACAAGGTCATGATTATAAGTGAACAATGCTCAGTGAAGTTCAAGATTGGAAGCTACCAAGATAAAGTACTTGGTAATATCACACCTATGGACATATGTCATATGTTGTTAGGTAGGTTGTGGCAGTTTGACAGGCATGTTGTACATGATGGGTGAGAAAATACCTATACTTTGACAAAGGATGGTGTGAAACATAAGTTGAAGCCGTTGAAGGAGAAAGGAGAAAAGGTATGTAGTGTTGCAAGAATATGTTTCATTGATGGAAAGGAGTTTCTCCAAGGTATGAAGCATGATAATATGTGTTTTTCTATAATTCCAAAAGATGGTAAAAAAAAAAGTAGAGGAGGTACCTACAAAAGTTGAAGATATGTTGGAAAAGTTTTATGATATGTGTTGGATAATGTACCTGATGGATTACCCCCAATAAGGAAGATCGGTCACCATATGGATTTGATTCTAGGAGCTAGTTTTCCAAACAAGGAAATGCACAAAATGACACCACCAGAAAGTGAAGAGTTGAATAGAAAAGTTCATGAGTTAATTTAGAAGGGGTTAGTTAGAAAGAGTTTGAGTCCATGTGTTTGACTAGCAATATTAGCACCAAAGAAGAATAGAGAATGGAGGATGTGCACAGATTCTTGTGTTATTAACAAGATCACAATCAAGTACATGTTTTTATTACCAAGGATGGAGGATATTATGGACTATTTGAGTGGGGCTGAGTATTTCACAAAGATGGATCTGAAGAGTGTATACCATCAAATTTGTACCAGGGAAGGTGGTGAGTGGAAGACTACTTTCAAGACAAGGGAAGGATTGTATGAGTGGTTAGTCATGTCTTTTGGGTTAACCAATGCACCAAGCACTTTCATGCAGCTCATGAATGAGGTACTAAAGGAGTTTTTGGGTAAGTTTGTCATTGTTTAACTAGATGATATTTTGATCTTTAGTAAGACATTGAAGGAGCATTTGATGCATATTCGAAAGGTGTTTGATAAGTTGAGGGAAGAAAAGTTACTGATAAACTTGAAGAAGTGTAGTTTTGTGAAGGTGTTGGTGTATCTAGGATTTTTAGTCTCAACAGAAGGTCTAAAAATGGACCTGAAGAAAGTGAAGGCTATCCTTGAATGTCCTACTCCAAAGAGTGCTACTGAGGTAAGATCTTTTCATGGACTAGCTAGTTTTTATAGAAAGTTCATAATAGGTTTTAGCAATATTTGTGGACCCTTAACTGAAACAATGAGAGAGGATAGGAAAGAAAGTAAGTGGACTATAGGAGAAGAAAAGAGTTTTAATTTGCTAAAATGGAAAGTTACAAAGCAGTCTATTTTAGCACTTTCAAATTTCAACAAGGTGTTTCAAGTAGACTATGATGCTAGTGGTACTACAAAAGGAGTTTTTTTGAGCCAAGAAGGTAGACCTGTTTCTTATTTTAGTGAGAAATTGAATGATGCAAAAAGAAAATATTATGTTTATGATCATGAATTTTATGCTATAGTTTAGGCATTAAAGAAGTGGAGACATTATCTTCTTCCTAAGGAGTTTTTTTTGTATACTGATCATCAAGCTTTGCAATATTTGAATAGTCAAGGAAAATTAAACCAAAGGCATTTGAAGTGGGTCGAGTTTTTTTAGAGTTATACATTTGTCTTAAAACATAGGAGTAGGATGTCTAATAGAGTTGCAAATGCTCTTAGTAGAACACAACTTTTTCTTACAGAAATGCAGATTGAGGTGGTTGGGTTCAAGGAACTGAGTAATTTGTATCCAAAGGATCCTAATTTTGGTGAAGCTTGGAAGGCTTGTACATAACCTATTACTCTTAACAGGACAAAGTGGTTGGATTTCATAATCCAAGATGGTATGTTGTTCAAAGGAAGCTAGTTGTGGATTCCAAGAAGTTCAATGAGAGAGTATCTCATCAAGGAGAAGCATAGTGGAGGATTGGTTGGACACTTTGGGAGAGATAAAACTATTGCTTCGGTAGTTGAGAATTATCACTAGCCACAGTTTTAGCAAGATGTGAAGAAGTTTATGCAAATTGCAGAGTATGTCAGATGGCGAAAGGAGTGAAGCAGAATACAAGGTTGTATCAAACATTACCTATACCAAAGAAGACATGGGAGGATGTCAGCATGGATTTTGTTCTTGGATTACCAAGGACTCAGCAAGGACATGATTCTATTTTTTTGGTGGTTGACAGGTTTTCAAAGATGACACATTTCATTCCCTACAAGAAGACTAGTGATGTTATTCATGTGGTAGAGTTGTTTTTTAGAGAAGTAGTAAGACTATATGGTCTACCAAAGAGTATATTTTCAGATAGAGATACCAAGTTTGTTGGGTTTTTTGGCATACATTATGGAAGAAATTGAAGAGAGATTTGAAGTTCAATTTATCACATCATCCATAGACTAATGGATAGATAGAAGTTGTGAACCAGAGTTTGGGAAATTTGTTGAGATGTTTGGTTGGAGACAAGCCAAAAGGATGGGATCTCATTTTACCACAAGAAAAATTTGCATATAATAATTATGTCAATAGGAGTACTGCTAAATCACCATTCCAAATTATATATGGCAGTAGTCCCATAAATGCTTCTGAATTGCGATAGTTGGATAAAGGGGAGATAACTAGTGCTGAAGTAGAAGACTTTGTTGAACATTTGAAGAACATCCATGAGGAGGTGACGAAGCATATCATGAAGATGAATACATAATACAAGGCTAAGGAATATGTTAAAAAGAAGGTATAAGAAATTTCAAATTGGAGATTAAGTTATGGTTTATTTGAGAAATGAGTGTTTCCAGTGGGTACGTATAATAAGCTAAAGATGAAAAAGTTTGGACCATGCAAGATAGTAAAAAGGCATGATTCTGTAAATACCTATGAAGTGGAGTTGCCTACTAAATTGAATATTTCACCAGTATTCAATATTTCATTTTTGATAGAGTATTATGAAGGAGGTGATGGAGATGAAGTTGCAAAAGCATAGTGGAGTATTCCAGTAGCTAGTTTGGCTACAAAAGAGATTGAGAAGATACTCGACAGTCATGTTGGAAAAAGTACAAGGAACATAACTTATGAAGAATACCTGGTCAAATGGAAAGGGAGGCTAGTAGAGGATTCATCGTGGCTAGTAACAGAGGAGATTAATCATCTTGGTTTTCCTCTAAACCCTTGAGACGTAATGGGGTCACTTCTCAAATTACCCCAGGTATCTGATGTAAGAGAATCCTAGGTGTAAGAGCAATCTTGCATCACCCAAAAATATTTTTATTTTCAGCCTTTTCTATTTTAATCAAGAATAGTAGATAGGGGGCTTACTACTTCTAGGAACTTACTATTTTTAGTAATTTTTCATACAAGCTCAAAATGTCCTAATTTTAGAGGTGGATATTCATCTTGGATATATTAGCCTACTAGTTGAAGCTCAGTGCCATATCATGTGTATTCATGGATTTATTGCATATTTTTGGTTTGCAATTTTGGTATATAAACTTTAGGCTCAATGTTGGAGGCCTTAAAGTTCTTGGGTAAGGCCTGAAAACTCAATGGATGGGTGCTTGTAGGGACCCAAGCCTATAGATTAGGAGCTAGGGTTTTTGAAAAGTGGTTATAATAGCCAATCGGAGCAACAGTTCAAGAGTTACAGTCTTTTGAAGTTGGGTCATCCAAAGCATCCAAAATAAATGTGAAAAATGCATTTGGCCAACTTTATATGTATTGTTAGAGTTTTTTGGCCACAAATATTAAGTTTGAATGTCTAGAACCTTCCCGAGTAGTATAAAATTGCCTATTTAAGAAATGCCCAAACATTATCTAGACAACTCTGGGTGATAGTTTGTAGCTTTATCTTGTAGATTACTATAATGAAGGCACCCATTTGGATTGGCATATTATAATTCTAAATTCTATAACTTTTCATTTGCAGTGATAATAAGAAGCCCATATGTTGTTCTCACAATTACTATTGTTTTTTTATTATGGTATTGAGGGGGAGCACCCTTCATCATATTACTTCAGCAAACACATAATGATTTTGGATTTTTCAAGGACTATTCATATTGTGGATCAAGAGATCGGCACAATGCTTAAATTTCAAGTATCCCTAATGTCACATTGATGCTCTAAAACATCTAAGGGAATACATATGGTGAGTGATGTTGAGACAACCTAGGTAGTCCACTTGGATCAATCCTTATACAAAGGCAATGATACTTTTTAGGAATAAAAAGGGTGGCCTCTAACCTAAGGTTCTTAGTAAGGGTTCCATTTGTAGAACCCACTAGTCCCAATGGAGGATTAAGACAACAATGCAACAAAATGTTGATGTAAGTGATTTCTACTACAATCTCAATGAGATTGAACAAGGGAACCCAAAACCTTGTTGATTTTCTCCTTTTGGAATTTTATTAGGCATGCTCTCCCAACAAAAATGATATGAAAATAAATGCAAAGACTACAAGACACAAAATGTGGGAGAACAAGAATGAGGAACTTTTCCCCAAATCTCACAATGATGAATGCAAGTGCAAGATCTATGGAAAAGATGACGAATAGGCAAGATTAATGAAAGATCTTATATTTTTGAAATATAGATGAAATGTAAAACTAAACTATAATGAAAGATGCAAGATTTAAACTAAACTATGAAAAGAGATACAAAGTGTGACGGTTTTGAGACAAAGTATGAGGAAACTTGCCCTAATTATCACAATGATATTTGCAAGTGCAAAATCTATGGAAAAGATAATGCACAAGCAAGATGAATGAAATATTTTATATTTTTTAAATATAGATGAAATACAAGACTAAGCAAAAAATTAAAGATGCAAGCCTCAAATTAAGCTATGAAATAAAATCTAAACTACCATACAATAATTGAAATCTAAGCTAACAATAAAAGTGCAACAACCATGATATAAATATAGAATGCTAAGATGCTAAATGCTCGATTTAATTCTCAAATGCTCCAAGTGCTCTAGTATACAAATGTTAATGACCTATTGATTTATTATTAGCCTATAAAAGAAGGATAGGCATACTTTTATTTAACATGAAAATATATGAATGGTTGAGATTAGAGGCAAAAGAATGGAGGGATAAGATTAAGGGGGGAAAAGGAAAGGTTAAGATTAAGAGGCAAAAAATAATGAGTGGCTAGGATTAAGAGAGAAAACCATGCAAATGTCAAAGATTCCATTGTCATGGAGAAAGGAGGAAAAACTAAAATGATTGGAGGAGAAAAAAGATGGAGAATTAACTATCTTGGAAAAGGTGATTGTGCACATGATTAGAGATTAAAGAAAAATTAATTACACTTTAATCAATATTAAAAAGAGGATTAAAGTTGAGACAAGAATTTGTAAAAAAGGAAAAATTTGAACAAATAAAATTTAATTAAAATAGGTCCATCTTGGAAAAGGTGATTCTGTACATGATTAAAGATAAGACAATATTAAATGCACTTTAATCAAGGTTAAGAACAAGATTAAGGGGAGATAATAATTCTTGGAAGTCTTATTGGGAAGCAAGATACTAAGAGGGGGGGGAATTAGGATCTATAAAACTTTAACTCCTTAAAAAAAAAAAAACCGATTAACTGAATTCAATCTTGATCCATCTTATATCTTAGATCATATACCATATCATCATGAATTATAAAGATGAAATGAATCTAACTATCCATGAAATCCATCAACATGAAAATGTAAACACATAACACAAAGATTTTGGTTACCCAAAAACCCTCCAAGGTGAAGGTAAAACTAGGGTGGGTATGACACCCTCAAATCTTCACTGCTACAATAATAAGTCCATCTATTAGGGCTACAATTTTGATCACTTTTTATGATCTGCCCTGTGAGGGTTCTACTTGGTTAAAATCATTACAAGACTATTAAGTCTACCTTGATTAAAGGATTTAAACTTACAATGAAGTAAGCAATATGTTAGGATATTTAACTAGGTCTGTTAAAACCACTCTATTAAGATATTTGCCCTGATATACTGGTTATAATGTCTCAGTATCTGATTCTTCAATTTTATCTCATAAAGATTATTACACATCTTCTTTCTTCAATGTCTAAATTTGATCTCCTTATCTGATTTTCTATGTTATGCCCTTTACTATCAGGTTGCTCTATTTGATCACTTTATGAAACTTAGCCTTCCTTGCTCTATCCTTAGCCTTTTTGTGCATTCATGATCTTCTTTCACATAATGATTTAGGGCTTGATCCCTTCTTAAATAGACAATCATGGAAGGTTCTAGATCATAATCAACAATCCAAAATTCATTCTTTTGTAGTCCTTCTATTTTTTTGATTGGTTACTCTACCTTCCTTGGGATTGATGTCCTCTAAAAAATGTGTAATTAGCTCCATAACTATCTCTATAATCCATAAATGTTGCATAGAATTTGGCCAAAATTATTTACATAAGTGTTTGTGCCATTACAAACACATATGCCAAAACTAGTTTACTTAGTGATTGAATTTCCTAATGCTCGATCATAACTAACATTCATGTTGTCCCTCAACTTCTATAGGCTTGACAGACACTGACTCACTTGACATAAATTAACTTTATATTTTTTTGTGGTTTCACAATGCACACCCCATTTTGAGTCACAAAATGGGGACCGCCTAGTTTCAAAATTCCCTATAAGGCATCTAGTCTGAAGCCTCAGTCATTTTGGACCCTCCCCTAGGTCTAGGTCAAACCCCAGTCTCTAAACGAGAAGGGTCAGGTAGTCAGACATAGATAAAAAGATCAAGTTTAAGACTTCATGTGCTTAAAGTACACACATGCGCACTTCAACCCCCACTCTAGGGATGGGAACATGCCCATGTGTGCACCCTTAGAGGTGTACACCTTTGCAAGGTGTGCACATTTGGAGGTGCACACTCTGGTCCCCCCTCACTTGCACAATACACCAATGCACAAGTGCGCAATTGTGCACATGTACAATTGCACACATGTACACCATGTGCACCTTGTTAAGGTGGGCATGTGCACTAGTATGTAGCTACACACTTTTCCATTTCCAAGGAAAATTAGTGCACTAGCGCACCTTCCAAGGTGTGCTAGTGTACAAAACTAGCTTTTGGGGAAAAAAATCCTTTGTCTTGTCTAGTTTGACTAGTGTTGACCCAATTTTTTGTCAATCCAAGTCTTGTAGAGTCCTTGTTTGGGTCTTCCAACATAAGATAACTATTGTTTGCTTCTTTGTACAAATAAAAAGGCATCCTTAACTTGTCGGGGTCATAACTTTTGACCTGGAGCTCAGAATTCAAAATTGTTTACACTGTTGGAAAGAAGAACTAAAAATATAATTCTAATCCCTATAATAACAAGCCTTCAACTTCCAATTTTAAGGAATGATAAAATTTTCAAATTGAAATTTTGAGTAGAAGACCTCTGAAAAAGCTAGTTAAAAATGTCTAGAAAAGCTTGTTAAAAAAGATATGAAAAAGTTTCAAACATTTGATCATTTTGGATAATCTAGATCACCTAGTCTCTAACCAGGAAGGATCGAGTAGTCAAAGAGGAGAAAAAATCAAGGAATAGACTTCATAGTGCATAAAGATGTGTATAACATGAAGGTGCGCGAGTGTGCATAACATGAAGGTGTGGCACATAACGTGCAAGTGCATAGATTATCATAGTGTCTTCATTATTAGTAGCAATAGAGATCTCACCTAAGTTGGCAACCTTCACCTTCAAAGGAGTCAAATGTAAATTTTGATTCATGAATTTACACTGAAGATCATAGATACAGAAGTTGGACACATGAACCAAAACAAGTTCCTCATCTTATGAAACTATTAATGATAAGATTCAACATGTGTACCTTGGGATTTCAGATAGAAGAAGTAGAAGCAGTTCAAGTCTATGACAATGTTGAGCTATAAAGAGGGTATAAATCATCAAAAAAGGATAAATAAATACATAAGAGTGCTCCCAGACCTTGTCTAAGAAAAACCTAGAAACCATTTCCAAAATAGAGAACTTTGACTTTTTGGTGAATTAAGCACCTTGCACAAATTCCCTGAAGATGTGTAGGTGCACAAGGTGCATAGGTGTACTATTCATAGAGGTGTGCTGACAATTTTGAAGAAGTAACAATGCACTGACAATTAACTACCAGTTCCTAATTTAGAGCTTTCCATGCACCAGAAATGCATTCTAATGGTAGTTCAACTCCTAGAAACACACAAAGAAGGTCAAGCTTCCATTTTTAGAGCTTCCACTGACTCTTAGATCCTCTTGCAGCTTCCTTCTTCTTGTCTACTTCTTATTTTATTGTTTTAAGTCATGTAAAGGTTCATGCATGCATTAATTGATATAAACAAGGGTGGAGACCTACTTAGCACCATTTACAGAGTCAATTTGTATATAATTAGATTTGTTTTATTAGTTTAGAAAGCATATGTTTAGATCAAGAGATCTTTCACTCTCAACACAAATTAAGGAGAATATTTCTTATAAATTTAGGAATGTAAATTGTATTCTGGATCATTATTTGATGCAATAATATATGTTACTGGTGCTCTCATTCTAAGTGTAGTTATTCTTGTCAAAGTGTATTATTTTTGTGAATGTATGTTCATGAATAATAATGGAGCCAATGGTTTTGTTGTGTTGATTTGATTATGTGATCTTTTAGTTCTGGTGTTTGTTGCATGTTGATGAATTCCACTAACATATCGAGTTGGAGAAGAGATCACCCCATTGTTGCTACATAGGTTATTGTCTTGCATGGGCCCACTTTCCATGGCCTTGTGATTCGATGAGAAGTGAAACATCTTCTAGTTTTTACTAAGTTCCCATCAATGATTACATCAATGGAATTAAGGAAGTGCTACTCCTACTTTCATTGGTTTCCTACATGATCTTTTCTATGATTTAACTCACAAACGTGTTGTTACTATGGTTTATGTCCATTATTAATTTCCCTTTCAATTTATTTGCTTTAATCTCTCATTACCTTATCTTTTTTATTTTCTTTGCTAACATTTGGTTAAATTAGGAATTCATATAGTTGCATTGATAGATTTCATTTCATCATAAAATAGAAAATACTAAAAATATATCTCTTTTGTGGTTACTTTCAAAAAAAGCAGGTTACAGATCTTATCTGAATTGGTTGGACCAGCAAAGGCCTCCTCATGAACAAACACATTTATCATCAACTGAGCCGATTCTAGTAGGTTGCAAGACCACCCAGAACCTTGGAGTTGATCCCAAATTATCTTTTCAAGAGAGGAGTTCAAAAGGATTCTTGTCATTACGCATCATGCAAAATGACAGCTCAACACATTTATTGGTCTCCATATATTTTACTTGGTGTATATTCTAACTTAGTCTATATAGGGGTGCTCAAAAACCTTTGACTTGTTCAACATGTGGTGAAATATAAACAAGTCCATGTAGCTCAGCCTTCTTTGGATGGCTTGGTTGCAGTGATGATCAACCAATGCTGCCAAGGAAATGACTAAGTGACATTGGACAGTAATAGGCAACAAGATTTAGAAATAGATAAATAATTAGTGAATAGGACATAATTTGAATTAAAATAAATTTAATCCAAAAAGGTTTAGAAGAATATTAGCCAAGTAGAGGAATTTAATAAGTAGAAAATATTTAAATAAATGATATGGAGGAATAGAGGATCACCTTGTATTGTAGTGGTATTGTGGTTACATTGTTAATGGTGCAAAAAAAGTTTAAGTCTCCACTTGGCCCAATCAGTGTGAATGTTGGTTGGGCCCACCTTGGTTGTTGTGTGTGGTGGTGGTTATGTGCACATGTATGGTGAAGTAATGGCAATGGAGATTATGGTCTTTAGGCCAACCGTTGATGGAGATAGAGATAACAGTAGTCAACTCTCAAGATTGTTGATGGGATAGGAGTGCTTACGGACTCTATTCGAACCTACATTGGGTGTGTTGGTTGTACCCCTATGGCTTGGCCCACCCAAACATATTATTGTAGGGG
This sequence comes from Cupressus sempervirens, assembly GCA_028749045.1. NCBI lineage: Eukaryota > Viridiplantae > Streptophyta > Pinopsida > Cupressales > Cupressaceae > Cupressus > Cupressus sempervirens. The sequence continues at coordinate 693,634,071 of CM053787.1, forward strand.
CTTGTAGGGTTGGGTATTCTAGTTTAATCTTAGTCCAGGCCCTACTATTCTATGGTGAGGCCCTACTATTCTATGGTGTTAGTTCATGACAATTGGATGGGAACTATAGAAATCACCTCCCTATGATTCTAATGGGCATGCATGTAGGGAACCCTCTACAAAAATGTAGGCATTGCACATGTAAGGAAGGGCTTGCGGATCTTTAGTGTTTTATTCAAGGTTGAGGTCCCCAAGATTTGTGGCCTTACTGGTTCATAGCTCTAGTCAAAAGAAAAATACTATCGATAAAAAAGAGATTGAGGAATCATACATTAAAATGAATTTAATATATTGAGAGAATAGTATGTAAATACAAAAGGGGTATTGAATTTATTTAATTAAATAAATAGAAGGGTATAACAATATAGTTGATTATTACAATTAACTATAATGTTAAAGGGAAAATATTATAAAAAATAATGAGACATAAAGGATAATTTTAGTTGTCTACAACCACCACACTACTGAAGTGACCGACAAATTGATTGACCTAAAAGAGTAAGTAAAACTAACTTAGCAGAGTATTTGGAATAAGCAAACTTAGTGGGGTATGACAAGTGTGACAAGACCAAAACAATAAAATAGGAGTCAAAATTTGAGGTTTCAAATAAGTTAGGCATGTCAATGTTGTCAAGGTGCAAAAACACCAAAAAAATTGGCAAATCTAGTTACTTAGGCAAATAGGTTGTTTGAATGACTGTAGGAAGTAGGGTTTTGATGTTGTCAGACATATTGGCGGTATGAAACTCTAATAAGTCTAAAATGATGAAAAAGGCTCATAACTTAAGGAAATTTGTTGAATGGAAGGTGATAGATGAAGTGGGAACAATTTGCAGGGTAGGTGGTGTGTGCAAAGGCTAAAAAGATTGACAGCTCCAAAGCAAGTTACTCTAACACCTTGAAACCTGAATTATGGGGTATCGGATATGTTAGTGATGTTGTGGTGTGATAACATTGAAAGCTCTGAAATATTGAAGATGCAAGACTTGAACAAAAATATGGGGAAGCACTTTCAAGGCATTAGACCTATCCAAATTTATGGTGTGTAACAACATCGACAACTCTAAAATGCCAAAAAACTCTAAAGTTGGGAAAAAATACTAAAGAGAAAAATACAAAGGATTGACTAGGTCACCAAATGTGAGTGTTGTTCACATGCGATAAGGCCAAAAAAGCCACAACCTCAAACAAACACAAGACTTAGACTCAAAACTAAAATGAACCTTTAAATAAACTTGAAGCTAAAACCCTAGGTGCATAACACTTGCAAACATGACAAGACCAAAAACAAGGAGAAATAGCATAGGGTAAAATAAAACCCTACCTAACTGAATGCTACTTGATGTAAGAGGAACACCTCTACAAGTCGTAAAAGAAAAAAACCTAAATTATAGAGGACTACAATACCTGTAAACAACCCTTGGGCCAATCAAACACACCACTATGGAAAAGAAAAAGGAGGGTGAGGGGAAAGAGCTCACCATATATGATCATGAAGGAAGAACAACTTAAAAGGACACACAAAATACTAGTAGGAAACACCAAAAGTGCCAAAGAAATGCATGAGAGTTCAAAGCTAGATTGATGAAAAAGATGACCTGATGCCCCTTTTATAACAACTTATGCTAACATCACCTCAATTGCTAGCAACTATGGGGTCTTCAATGTCATCAAACAATGACAAGGACAAAAAGGTTGAACCACTGCAAAGAAGGAATTAGAGTTTCAAAAGTCCCCATTCTTCAGACCTTTTAGGGTTGTTGGGGTTAGCAACCTCTATCAACACCAAGATGAATGAAAGCTAAAGAGATGCCTTCTTGAGTTCCTTTTTGGGTTCGTCTACCTTGGCTTCCCCTAGAGTTTTGGTGAGAAGACATTTAACATAAAATTTCTAGTCTCCTAGGAAAACCTATGGAAGTTGCTACAAAAACTCTTGATAAAAATGTGATTTTCTTTGCTTGGATTTGTGTTGAGATAGACCTAAATGATCCCTTATCAGATTCGATGGAGATTTTTTTGGGATCTTCATCATGGAATCATCTGTTAAATTATCAATCTCTACCTTTTTGGTGTCAGTTTTGTTATGAGTATGACTATCTCCTACGAGAATGCCCTAAAGTTTATAAGGAAGCTCATTCCCCCTCTTTAGCACCTCTACTTGTGGGTAAGGAGGATAGAGGGAAAGCTCCCATGATGGAGGAGCCCCATGGTAAGGACAAGGAAGGATTTGTACTAGTTAAGACTTAGACTAAAGGCCAAGGTTAGAAGAGGACACTCAAGGATAGACAACCAAATGGAGGCTTTAAGAGGTTTGAGGTGTTGGAGAATTTAGCTTTGGAAGGAGTCCCAGATGTGGTCACTTATAATAATGTTGGGGTCAGTATGGAGGTTATGCTAGTTCTTAAACCAACACTAGTTTAGGCTATATAGGGACAACAAGTGGCTCAAGTGACTTTAAATAATTCCATGGAGGATGAAATTGTTTTGGCTAATTTGGCTAAAGATATTTTAGCTTCATCTCAAAATAAGGGTTTGTCTCATAGATTGGGAGTGCAACAATGATCCCTTAAAAAAGGTCTTGCTAATAGCTCCTTAAAAGGGCAAAAATTAGACCTTGAGAAGATAAAAATGACTAGAGATCTATTGGTAGAATTGGGGTTTGTTAAACCTAGTGATGCTCACTTTTCTCAAACCCCCCCATGATTATTCTCTCTTGGAATGTGATGGGTTTGAATAGAACCTATTGTCAAAAAGCTATTCATGATTTAATTTCAATTAATTCTCTAGATATTTTTTGTGTTCAAGAGACTAAGGCTTCTATTGAGATTATGCATCAGCATGTTCTGTGCATTTGGTATGCTAGTCACTGTCAAAGTATTGGTTCACAAGGGAATTCTAGAGGTTTGGCTCTATTATGGGACCCTCAAAAGATTTCTCCCATTTAGTGGATTTATAGTCATTACTCAATCTTAGAGCCTTGGACTCAAGTGAGACTATTCTTGTGACAAATTTTTATGCCCCTATTAACATTCATGAGAAGATTCATCTTTGGGATCACATTAGGTATGTGTGTTCTTATGCTCCTTATTTTCCTTAGATTTTAGGAGGTGATTTTAATTCTATTTTAAGTCTAGAGGAGAAAAGAGGAGGTCATCTTAGGCTTGGCCCTACTTCTAAACTTTTTCAAGCCCAGGTGGATGTTCTTTCTATTATTGATGTTAAGCCTTCGAATGGGGTTTTCACTTGGAACAATAGATGGAGTGGTTAGGAAGAAATCTCATAATGTCTGGATAGGTTTCTTGTTACTAGGTTGGAGGCAGCCTAATTATGAGTTCTAAAATTCTTTATTGGAGGGGTTGTGATCATTGGCCAATTAAGTTCTCTTCTTCTACTAATACAATTCCTAAGAACCCTTCTTTAAGATTTCAACTTATGTGGCTCCAAGACTCATCCCTATATGATTTTGCATCTAAGTAGTGGAGATAGCGTGGCCCAACTTATGGCACGGCTATGTTTGTCTTTGAGAAGAAACTTAAATATGTCAAATATCATCTTAAGAGATGGAATAAGTCTTTCTTTGGGAACCTTCAGTCTAGAAAGAGGAATTCTCTAGATCATCTTGTAGTGATTACTTGCCAAATTAAGGACTCTGGGCTTATAGAGGCTCTTGATAGGTTAGAATCATAAGCTATGTGAAACATGGAAGAATGAGAACTTTGGGAGGAGATTTACTAGAAACAAAAGGCTAGCATTGATTGGATGTAGGAAGGGGATAGAAATACTACTTTTTTCACCATTTTGTTTAGACTCATCATAATAAAGGGTATATTTCTTCTCTTGTTATAGCAGAAGGACTTCAGATTTCCTCTCGATCTATTATGACCACAGAATCCCTTCAATTTTATTCTACCCTTTTTTCCAAAGATTCTTCGCCTCCAGCTGAGGAGGAGAACTTGATCCTTTCTTGCATTCCCTCTCTTATCACCAATGAAATAAATGATTCACTTATTTGTCAAATCTTGATGTCAAAACTTGAAGAGGTGTTGTTTGGGATGAATAAAGGTAAAGCTCCAGACCCAGATGGCTTCTCTATTGAATTCTATCAAGAATTTTGGGAAATTATTAATATGGATCTCTTGGAGGTGGTTAAGGAACCCCTTTCGAATAAGAAAATTCTTTGTGCATTGAAGTCTATATTACTGACTTTGATCCCCAAGAAAGAAGGTGCTGACAATATTAACTCCTTTTGTCTCGCCACTCTTTGTAATGTTGTGTACAAAATTATCACCAAATTGATTACTGACAAACTCAAGATTTTCCTTCTAGTTGTGATTTTGGAGGAACAAGGTAGTTTTATGGTTGGTAAGAAAATTCTTGATGGGATTTTTATTGCTTCTGAAGTTATTCATTCTATGGATATATCAAAAGAGAGATCTATGTTCATTAAGTTGGATATGGCTAAGGCTTATGACAAAGTCAAATGGAGTTTTCTCCAAAAGACCCTCTTAGCTTTTTGTTTCTGCCAATAATGTGTGAACTAGATTATGAGTTGTGTTACTTTAGCTTCTTTTTCTATTCTTATGAATGGTGTTCCTTCAAGGGCTTTTGGTGCCTCTAGAGGACTTCTCAAGGAGACCCTATTTCGCCTTACCTCTTTATCATTTTGGTTGAGCGTTTGGGCCTCTTTCTTAAGATTTTTGTTCACCAGGGCTTCATTCATGGGTGGAAATAAGGTCATGGTTTGCCTCCTCTTTCACATCTTTAGTTCATGGATGATACTTTGTTTATGGGACATGCCTGTCTTTAGGAAGCTGCTTCTTTTTGGCATGCATTGGATGTGTATCTTGCAGCTTCGGGTTAGAAAATGAATGAGAACAAATCCTCCATTTTTTTCTTCAATACTGCTCAAGCTATTCAAAGGCATATTGCTTCTATTTTAAGGTTTTAGATTGGGTATTTTCCCTTTGTTTATTTGGGTATCCCTCTTACTGTTGGTAGACATCCTAGATCTTCCTAGCAAGTTTGGCTTAATAAACTATGAAAAAAGGTTAACCATTAGACTCATCATTGGCTATCAATTATTTCTCACCTAACTCTATTAAAGTCAGTTATCCAAGCCCTTCCTATTTACAATTATTTTGTTGAAGCTACTCCTATGTATTTTCTTCAGGAAATTTGACACTCTCTCCCATCAATTTCTTTGGAGTGGGAATCTTCAACTTCTAAATGGAGTCTGGTCAAGTGGGAAATATTGTGTAGACCTTAGAAGGAGGGTGGCCTTGGCTTACAATCAACTATCTTAAATGGACAGGTTCTTGTTGCTAAGCTTTATTGGTTTTGGTGTATTAACCACCATCAACTTTAGGCTTGTATTCTTACCCATAAGTATTTTTTGGGTTCTGACGTGTTTGAAGTTCACCACTTTCCTTTAGAAGGGAGAGGATTCATGATTTGGAATACACTAAATTTTGGAGCTTAGCTAGTTAAAGATGGTCTCTTTTGGATTTTTCATTTAGGATCTCAAGCTTTATTTTAGTTTGACTCTTGGGATGGGCACACTTCTATCCTTTCCACTCATCCTCATCTTCATGACCTCTATAAAAAATTTAGTATTGTTGGTTGGGACACAGTTGATTATTACAAGATAGGGTGTGCTAGAGGTCTGGCTCTTTCCTTTTAGTGGAAACACCCTTTAGAATGGCCTCTAGGAGGATTTCAGGAGGATAGGTAGGAGCTGGTTCAAATTTTGCAGTCTCACGAGTGTACTACTTTGATTGGTAATGATGTTCTTTCTTGGGACAATGGTGATTTCTCTGGGAAGTTTTTAGTATTTGCAAGATATGTTGAGCTTCTCTAATAGACATTGAGGGATATTTAGGTGCCTTGGTGGAAGCAAGTATGGTATAAGTTTTCTTGGCCCAAACATATTTTTTTAATGTGGTTAGTGGTCCATAGCTGGTGCCTTACATGGGATAATTTATGCAAGTGTGGCTTCTAGGGACCATCGATAGGTATTTTATGTTAGACAAGTGAAGAAAATGTCTCTCATCTCTTTTTCCAATGCTCCTTTACTAGACATATTTGACATTCTTGGTGGAATGTACGGGACCAATCATATTGGCATGTTTGTTCATTGGCAAAATTATCTGCACATTGGGGTAAGGCTTCTATCAAGACTTCTTTCCTTCAAGTTGCTTGGACTCTTGAACCCTCCTTTATTATTTGGCATACCTGGTTAGACAGGAACCATTGTATTTTTAAGGATGAGTTTTTAAAGGTTCCTCACTTAAGGTGGAAAATTGTCCATTCTTTGGGGGAAATGGTTTCTACAAAATGTGAGACTACTGAGGCCATGGAACCAGGGGAGGCTATTTTCATTAATCACCTGAATATCCCTCCCTCACATGGAAATATGTGTAGACATCCCTTGTGAAAGATTAATAGGGTGGGGAAGTGAAGTGTACCTCTACAGGGTGCTTGTAAAATCAACATAGATGGGTCTTCCAAGGGAAATTCAGGCCCTACTAGCATTGGTGGAGTTGGCAGAGATAGTAAGGGGGATGTTTCGTTTGTGTTCTCAATTTATAAAGTTCATCACACTAACAACCTGATGGAGGTCATTTTTATTTTGTATGTTGTGAAGAGTGCTTATGACCTTGGGTGGAGAAGGCTTACCTATGAATCCAATTCACAAGCGATGATACGACTATTGAATCAACAACATTCTAAGATTTTCAGTTGGAAGTTAGCTTTGATTGCCAACTAGCTTCATAATTTGTGTACTTCTTTGGAGTCTATTACTTTCACTCATATTCTTGGGGAATGGAATAGTGTTGTTGATTGTCTAGCGAAGTGGGCTTTCGAACATATGCATAATTGGAACATTGTTGACAAGTCCCAATTTCCTATGGGATTATCCAATCAATTAGATCATTTTGTGGATCTTAATAGGATTTTTTGATGCCCTTTTTCTATTTTGTTGTGTATTTCTTTCAGTTTGAAATAAATTTCACCCCTCTTTTATTTCATCTATTCAATAGAGTAACCTACCCTAAAAAATTGTAATTACAAATTAAGAATTACCATGCCTCATAACGATAATTGAAGTGTGAGTATTGAGAAACTAATCTAGCCAGTAACTAGGTCAGATCGAAAGACATGCAATTGACAATGTTGTGGGAGCATACAAAGGCACAATAAAGAAGTATGAGAATGATTAGAGAAGATCATATTTAGAGATGGAATTGGACACATTCTAGAGATGAAAAGAAGACCAGTGAAATAATCAAGATTCAAAGTAATAATTTGAGGTAGGTGTACACTATTAAAGTGCTAGAGCTAGATATTTCTTACCTTTACCATCAATTTTTATGTCGCTGCTAAAATTCAAGTCTTTAATCAACTTTAGTGACTATTATACCATGTATGTGTGTGTGCACATGAGTATATCTACATGTATGTATAGATAAGGATGCAACCATATTATCATACATTACCTCACACAAAAAGTAATTAAATAACTATTTTTACATATTAAAAGAGGAGGATATAAGATTAACTAAGAAAAATATATGTGACTTTGTTAAACACCTCTGCTAAATATAACTATTAACCTATACTTAAATCTTAAATCTTATATTAGCTATCCTATACTATAACTAAATAATAAAGTTGAGTCTTAAAATTTATTTGTATAAGAAGCATAATCATACAAGATATATCAATGATGGCCTCCATTGTTCAGCGCATAGTGATAAACAGATCAATTTCAATAACTAATGGCTTCAAGATCTAAGTATGATGGGCATTAATGGGCAAGCCAAAATTTTGAAAGTTTACACTGGCTATCACATAGAGGAAGTTACATCAATCTAAGAAAGAAATGATCCACAAGGCAATGATTGATATAGGTACAAGCTTACAGATTTGGGTCACTAAAATCACAATGATACACAACAAAAATGGGATTTCTTGACTTATGAAACTCAAATACATTTCTATGGGTCCACACTATATTTCATAGACCTAATTAAAAACCCTAAACAAAGACATATAAAGAAGGAGAAGTAAGATCTATTTTTGGCATTTTCTTTGAAACAAATCATCTTGAACCATAAAATGATCTTCTTGATCATATCTATCTTAATACCATTGAAGATATCATATCATACATGAATGTAGTCCATATGCATAATCTAACTCCTCTTTCTCTAAAGTGAATAATTAGGTGAATGGTCTTCTTAGGAGGGGAGATTGTGAAAACATTTTCTCACAAAACTAACAAGTTTGAGGAAGAGTCTGAGGGGTTTCATAAAAGGGTAGCAGATCCCCATGTGAACCAAATACTTTAGGGCCAATTACTAAGAGGAGTCTAGGGCTTTGAAAAACATGATTTACATTCATACAATGATGTACCTAGGGTTTTCAAGACATACTTCAAAATTTAGACCTAGGGTTCCAATATTTAGCTTGACGACCATAAAATGTATATAAATAATGCAAAATCTTTTAAAGCTCACTCTAGCTTAATTTATCATGTAAATATTTGCAATGTTACGTGATTAAATGTAATGCACACACAATTTTAAATTTCAAAATTAAGAACTTGATAAAGAAGATATAAATGTTGGTCTCTAGGTAAATTTTATCTCACAAGTTAGTCCTCTAATGACAATGTTGGCTCTCCATCAAGAAAATTGGCTTGTGAAACATAGCCTATGTATTCTCTACATAAACCCAAACAATTAGCCCAAACTCAATTTGTGAATGCAAATTCAACCTCTATGTTCTCTGTATTTGAAGGAGAGTTCATCCTTGTGAAAGTCTATAATCAAACTATGCATTCTAACCTTTCTCCCTCAGCATTAGTACCTCAAACTTCCCAAAATTTCCATTTTTTAGTAGATTCTCATGTATGTCAGAATTTTGACTCCCTAGTGCATAGGTGTCAAAATTCTAACTCCCCATTATGCATGCTTCATGCATTGGAATTCTAAAACCATGTTGTACAAGCATCAACATTTAGACTCCATATTACATAGGAGTCAAAATTCTAATGAACACATGGACTATTTCAAGAAATTGCAAACTCATCACAAAATGCCTTCTCCATCAAGAATTGCCATAGGAATTCAACACCAAGTGTATTAGTGAAATATGCACATATCATATAGATACAATATATATTATAATCATATAAGATAACTTATTTCCTTCTCCTCCTTTTGAAGAAATCTAATTGTAATAATATTCTTCTTTATAATCATAATTCATTTAAAAAGTTACACCCCCTTGTAATTACAATCCATGTGAAAAGTCACAACCCTCCATACTTACAATTCTTTTAAAAAGTTCCAACACTTCATAATTCATATCCTTTGAAAATGTCACAATACTTTGTAATTACAATATTTTTGAAGAATTAAAACCATTCATAATTATGACCCTTTTGAAGAGTCACATCCTTTCAATATCATTGATACCTTCTAAGAAAGTCACTTCCTTCTTTTCTTCACATTACTTTCCCCTTCCATTATTCCTTCTTTTGCTCTTATTTTTTATTTCTCTTCTTTTATTTCCACTGGAAGTTAGAAGTGACTTAATTTGAAATTAATCTACCTTGTGTAAATTAGATTACGGCCAAACAAAAAATCTATAATAGTATATATATATAGCAGGATATGAAACTGTAGTTAAATTTCCAAATGAGAGTTCTGAAAACATATGTACAAAACTAAAAATATACATATATACTAACCTATATATACATATATAGGAATAAAGTTGTAGATACATATACATACACACACACATATCTATGTATCTATGTATGTATCTATGTATATATATACATGAATAAGTCTATAAACACATATATATACATGAATAAATCTGTATACATACATACATACATACACACACACATACATACATACATACATACATACATATATATATAGATACAAGAGATAACTCATAAACCCCTTATTGGCTAAATTATTTGTTAGATCTATTTAAGTTATTATGAATGAAAGTTGCATTATCCAATTTCAGTTAATACTTAGACTCTTCAATTTATGCTTAAGTTAATTATGATTATAGATTAGGAAATTTTCACCGTCAACACCTAAATTTGCTAACTTATCTACCACTTTATTACCTTTCCAAAAAATATGGAGAAATTGAATATCTTCAAAGAAGTCCATGAGTTTTAGGATTTCCTCCAGTTTAGAATTTAAAACCCAATTTGGTGTTTCCCTTTTTCTAATGGCATTTAGGATGATCTTTGAATCTCCTTCAATGATAAGTTTAGAGATACTTAAATTTTAACACATTGGAGGCCTTCTTGAAGATCTTCTAGTTTAGAAAGGTTATTAGTGGTTGATCCAATAAAGTTGGCTCTTTTAGTTATCCACTTGCCAAAGGCATTATTAATGATGCATCCTATTCCCGCCATACCAGGATTACCTCTCGAGGCCCCATCAAAATTTAATTTGGCCCACCCACTAGGGGGAAGAATCCATCTACACTTGACCCTCACATTTTTATTCTTTTTTTTTATACATAAGTGGAGGATTAATAAGATTTTCCCAGCTCTTTTTCATTTGACCATCCCTTTCTGAAAATGTTCCTTCCTATTTCAGAGTTTTCCTAAGGTAAGAGTTTAAGGTTTCCATAATACATGCCTCGATTTTATTAGTAAGCTCAACAGCACTCATGTCTTGATCGTGAAATATTCTTCTATTTCTTTCTTTCCATATTTCCCAAACAAGGATGGATGGACAAATATTCCAGAGTTTCCCATATATACTTTCATTCTTAATAGTTGACCAACCCTTAAGAGGGTCATCCAAAAATTCTGGCAGAGGAGTTGTCCAACCCAGAATTTGATGGAACCATTCCCAACAATATTGAGAATATGGGCATTCAAATAAGAGATGACCAACATCTTCACTATCATGTCTACAAAGCATGCATCTAGAAGGATCCTCAATGTCAAACTTTCTGAGACTGTCAGCAAATAAAATCCTAATCTATGAGGCAATCCATAGAAACAATCTTGCCTTTGGCATACAGGAAGAGCCCCAACAAATTTTAAGGGGGATATTTACTTCTTCCCACCTTTGTGAGTTAGTGATTACACTAGATATCCAGATTTAACAATATATCTGCCATCTTTTGATGTTGCCCATATTAGTTTGTCATTTCTCTCTAATTTCTTAATTTTCCTCTTATGAATTATTTTTTCATAAACCTTTTTTACTGTTGGATCAAGTTCAATCTTTTCCAAGTTTTCCATTCCCAGCTAATAATGCCATTAATGTCTTTTTTAGTTTTATAATTACTAACCTTACAACCCCAAAGTTTGACTAGTTGTTCCTTATAAATAGAAGGAATACCCATGTTATCAATTAGGGGTTGCCCATCCCACGAATCCTCCTAGAAGAGAGCTTCAATCCAACATCCCAAGTGAGATAATTACTGATCAGGGCCCTGCTTTTAACTATAAAATTTTGGCTTTCAGATCCTTAAAGAAGAGTCTGCATTCTAAACAAGGAGTAAGGATCATCAGCATTTAGATATTTGTTATACATAATTTTTTCCAATTTTTGTTCTCTTTCTTAAAAAAGTTGCCATGTCAATTTGGCCCCTAGAGCTTCATTTTGCCAACTTAAGTTTTTGATACCTAGGCCTCCCAATTCCTTTGGTTTACATACCTTATCCCATTTTATGAGAGCTAATTTTTTCTTATCATCAAAGTCATTCCAAAGGAAGCTTCTAAGTTTTTCCTCAAGCTTCTTATTGATATGTTTAGATAAGGGTAGGTAGGGAAGAGGGTATGATGGAAGAGCGGACAACATTGCTTTGATCTTGGTAACTTTACCAGCTTTTGCAAGCCATTTATCTTTCCAACCTATCCTAGCATCCATTCTATCAAGAATACTATACCAACCCTTGTTAGTTTTACTACCTTTTTCTAACTCTAGTCCTAAGTATTTACATGGGAATGTACCTCTTTTATATCCCATAATATTACATATCTATTTTTCAATTTCAGGTTTGGTGTTAATGAAAAAGATTTTTGATCTTTTAGCATTCACTCTTTGACTAGAAGCTTCCATATAATGTTGAATGGTAGACTTGATGTTTAGGGCCTCTTTTGTTGTGCTTTCACTTGGCAAAATGGTATCATCTGCATATTGTTGGTGGGTAATATTGGGGACATTTTTAGTTATAGTAATTCCACTTATTTTGTTGTCATTGTAAGCTTTGGTAATTGCTCTCCCAAAGGCTTCTGCCATGATAATGTATAGGAAATGGGATAGGGGATCTCCTTGTCTTATATCTCTTGATGAGTCAAAGAAGCCTTCGGAAGACCCATTAATAAGAACTACAATTTTAGTTGTTGAAATGCATTGATATATAAAATTAATCCATTGGTGAGAGAATCTAAATGCTTCTAAGGTTTTGCATAAAAACCTCTAATCAACCATATGGTATGCTTTCTAAATGTCCAATTTCATGAACATGCTTGTCATTTTATTCTTATTGGCTAAGTGTAATTTTTCTTGTATAATGAGTATCCCATCTAGAATCGATCTTCCTAGTACAAAACTGGTTTGTTCTTCTAATATAAGCTTAGGAAGAAGCAGTTTCATTCGATTAGCTAAAATTTTGGATATGATTTCTATATATGGTGTTGCAAAGAGCTATAGGTCTAAAATCCCCTAGATTTCAAAATTATCTTTTTTGGGGATTAAAGTAAGAAAGGTATTATTAATTTCTGATAGTAAGGACCCTCCATTTCTTAATGCTTCAATGGCTTTCCAAAGATCAATTCCGATAATATCCCAACATTTTTGATAGAAGAAATCCTAGAATCCATCTGGACCTGGAGAGCTATCAAGGATCATGTTGAATACTATAGATTTTACTTCTTCGAGAGATATAAGTGAGTTTAATGCTTTATTATCTTCTCTGAAAACCCCATTTGGTATGGCTTCAAGCACTTTTTCTTGCACAATTAAATTCAAGCTATCAAAATTATTTAATAAGTTATTAAAATGATCTACAAAAATCTTTGCTATATTGTCAGGGTTTTCAGTGTTAGAGCCTGAGACATCTTTAATTTTAATAATTTTGCTTTTAGCTCTGTTATAAAGAGTGTTGTTATGAAAAAAAATTGTATTATGATTGCCCTCTTCTAGCCATTTTTCTCTTGATTTTTGCCTCCAAAAAACTTCTTCCTTTGTTAGGATGAGTTCCTGCTAGCGAGTAGTTCTTTTTCTAAAAGGAAGTTCTCATTATTATACCTTCTTTAATTACTACTATGTTTTCTTTTTTAAAGCTTTATTCATTGTCTAGTTTTTCTTCAAATATATTGTTGAAATGTTCTTTATTCCACTTAAGTATATTTTCTTTAATCTTTTTCATCTTAGAGACAAATATAAACATTTTGGAACCTTTACATTTTTGTTGATTCCACCATTCTCTAATGAGCTCCATGAAATTTTTGTCTAAAAACCACATTTTTCACACTTAAAAGGATTTCTAATAGGTTTAATAGGTTCAAGAATTCAATTATAACCAGATAGTGGTTTGATTCTGCTATGGGTAGAATTGAAGCTTGAATATCTAAATCTAATCCTCTTTGTTCTCCTTTGGGAAAGAACCTGTCTAATTTCTTGGCGATAAATGCAAAGTCCTTCCTTCTATTATTCCATGTGAACTTACCATTATTAATAGGAATATCAAATAGTTTGTTGTGTTCTATCCATTTTTTAAATTCTAACCTTCGAATTATTCATCTATACTTGTAATAGTATTAAAATCACCACCCATTAGAATGAGTTCATTGCTGTGATTTTTAATAAAAAGACTTATTTCTTCCCATAGCAATTTTTTATCTATGTTATGGGTCGGTCCATAGATGTTTGTTAGAATTAGCTATAAATTAGTCTTTATGCTTTTAATTCTACTGCTCATCCATGAATTGCTTCAATTAAGTATATTTAAATTTACTTTCCTAAGATTCCAAATCATTCCTAATCCCCCTGAGGCTCCTCTAGATTCATGTAAGTTAATGTTCCAACTACCGAGTTTCTTTTCTAGCTTAATTCCTTGTTCCTTATTTAATTTTATTTCTTGTAATATAATAACTTCAGATTCAAATTGCTTTAAATTATGCTTTAGTAAACGTTTCTTACTAGGTGCATTTAAGCCCCTAGCATTCTAGGTAGTGATCTTCATGCTACTTTGGGAAGGATATTCCCCTTCCTGGGATTAAGTAATTGGCTTATCTTTTGTTGTTCTTTTGCTTGCCCATCTACTTCTTTGAGTTCTTTAAGAGACTTTCTTCCTCTCTTAGCTTTCCATATGCCATATTTGGGAGTAGTTAATCCTTCTTGATTCATCATAATACCCAGTTGTTCTATGTTCTCCTGTTCATTTACAACACTTTCTAATTGCTAACCTTTGTTCGCATCTTTTTCTTCAATTTCTAATTCTTTCATTATTTGATCTACGAGGGTTATCTAAACATCCATGTGAATATTATCTACTACATCTGGAGTACTCCATGTTCGGTCCCAATTATGAGTCTCACCTTGTCTTATACATTTTCTATCTTCAGCTATCTATAAAGCTTTACTTCTCTTATCTTTATGCTCAATGATTAACAGATCTTTTCTTAAATCTTCAAAGGTGTAGTTGTATCCTCCTAGTTTCAGAACTCACAACATTAGTTCCTCTTTTTGTAAGTCACTTCTTTTGTCAATATTGTTGAGGTAAAAAACTTGGATTAGTTCATCTATTAGTAGTTCCAAATTCTCTTTCTCAACCTCATATGAAGATAACCTTTCTAGATCATCAATCTTTGACATATCATTATTTAAGAAGTCCTAAAAATCTTGTGTTAATGTTCCCTTATTCTTACTTTGTCCCTTCTCCCATAAATTGTGCCCACTGAGGTTATGCATAGGGGATTCCTATGAGGTATTTGGTGTCTGCCAAAATTTGGTGAACATCTTGACTGCTTCTTTATTGGAGTGCATTGTCTCCTTCATAGACTCTCCTTTCTGTTGCAATGAAGTTTCCATTAATTCATTTGTGTATTTAGCCTTGCTTTGTTCAGGAGGTGCAACAGAGAAGAGACATTTGTTTACAATTTCTTCAAGAGTACTATTAGTATCAACCCTATCCTTTTTTGACTCATTTTCTTTCCCACTCATTTCTATTGTAGCCTTAGCTTGTGCTTTTTGTGGTTTCTTTTTTAGCCTCCTATAGTTTTTTGTTGTCTTTTGTATCTGAGTGTTGGCTAAATAGAGATTTATTTTTGTTCCTTCTCTTTTGTTGATATCATCAAGATTTTGAGCTGTGCATGTAGGTTCAAATTTCAACTATGAGCCGGTGCCTTTATGTTCTTCCCTATCTAACAAATCAATGATTTCTTTAGTGTTCTCAAATTTTGAAGATTTTCCTTTTTCTATTCTATGAGATTGTTTTTCTTTTACTGCTTGTAATAGCTCTGACACTTTCTTCTAATCTTTGAGGATAGAAGGAGAACTATATCTAGTTTCTGAAATTGGAGATATGACTGCTAGTTTTCCATTTCTTATTTCACCCTCTTCTAAATCTAAAATTTCTTTTCCTACTATAACATGAATGCACTTCCCCTAAAATTATTTTTTGTTTCTTATATTCATCATAAGGAAGGTCTAAAGTTGGTTAAAAAGTTTTGAAAGTAATCTTTCTTTCATCATCTACTCTGATTATTTCCAAAATTTTGCCTTCAAATCTATCAAAATTTAAGTTATAGATAGATCTATTTGTTATTACCTTAATAGGTTGGATTTTCGGATAATTAATCTCTAGGTTGATAAGAAATTTAATATCATTACAAAATTTATGTGAAGCATCTATTCCTATTAGATTACTAATTGTTGCACCTATATTCCTAAGAATCTCTACATGAAAAAGTTCCAAAGGGATGGATTGAATTGAGATCCAGGTTGGGATGGAGAAATTTAACTACTCTTCCTTACAATCTGGGGTCCATTCTAAGAATTCAATAGCATAACCTTTAAAATAGCATACAGATACAAAGAGGAAATATTTTTTGACATATTCATCACTACAGTGAATGTAAACTAGTCTATACGAATGATGAGAGATACTTACCTGACTTTGGTAGAAATCTTTTAGCCATTTAATGAGATTGATCAATTCATGTTTTGGCCCATTCCAAAATGTGAATACACCAACATTCTAGCAATCTTGCCAATGATCTTTGCTATCCTGATTGCTAATAATCAGGGTCTTTTCCTTCATCATATTAATTTTGGAGTGAGGAGCCATTTAGGGATGAAAGGGGGGTTGCTAAGGAGATTTGGGAAAAAATTCCTTTGGTGAGGGGGGATATATGTATTAGGGGGGTTATCTGATGGGTTGGAAATTAAGGTATCAGACTTACGAAAATGTGCTTCATGGGTATTCTGGGAAATTGCATTGGGTTCAGTTAGAGAACCTATCTGTTGAGGATACATTGGAGATCTATAATGGGTAGCATATTTTGTATGATTAAAAAAGAAGAATTATTTGTCAAGACTTTCAGTGGAAAATATGATATTAGGTCGAAATCTTTCCTAGAAGAAAAATTTACTAAATGGGGGAAATTGTCACTTTTAAAGGTTTGAGGGTTTGCTAGATGCTTAATTTCCTTGTACTGACCCAGTGAG
Organism: Cupressus sempervirens; assembly: GCA_028749045.1. Lineage (NCBI taxonomy): Eukaryota > Viridiplantae > Streptophyta > Pinopsida > Cupressales > Cupressaceae > Cupressus > Cupressus sempervirens. Next base: position 693,650,846 of record CM053787.1, read on the forward strand.
AATTGGGCCGAAATGTCCTGGTTCAAATCCAGAGTCACCCTAGCACATATTCCTTCTGGGTTTTACCACTGGCCGCAACCCTAGCCTTTCTAAGGATTTCTCTAGATTATTTGGAATAGTCATGACTAGATTTTTAATGTTGCTCTTATGATTAAAATTCATTTTCTAGATATTAGCATGTTCCAAACCAATGGGCTCATTAAGAGCCAAAAATACATTTGACGTCTTCACAACATACCTCAACTTTGCAAGAGGGTTGCTAATACAAAGTTTCCCATGTGATTGTTTGTTTCTCCTCTAGTTCTCTATAGTGAAGGCAAAGGATGTTTAATCGGCTACTTGCAATGTGAAATAAATTATATAGGGTTTTGAGATTTCCCCAGAAACCCTAGATTCTTTTCGTGACCTATCACTGTACTTTGAACATTCATTCATCATTTGGACTAGTGCCAACACTAAGCTCACCATTTTTCCACTTTTCCCCTTCAGGTTTGGGATATGAATATGTCAAGTATACCGAGTACAAAGAAGTATTTATTGAATGAAACTTATAGAGTTTTGGGAACTTTTTTTATTGCACTAAGGCAAAGGGCATTTTTCGATGCAGTACTGCTATTTGAAAATCCTGAGCTTCGTGGATTTTAGGGCCATGCATGTGGTTTTTTACTAGAGGTTGTAAGACTTCCACTGTTATGTGCAATTGTTGGTGAGATCTTTTGATTACTCTATAAAATTGTCAGTGCAATCTTATATTTCATATTAAAAAACTTCTTTCTTAACAATAATTATGTTGAGAGCCCTACAAAACTTGCCACACAATCACAAACTCAAAGGAGAAAACAACATGACAAGATCGACGGATAAACAATAAAATCTTAGGGCACAATATTAACAATTTCAAGTCTGCTCATTATTCTAGTTCGCTTATGCTCTTCACTCATTTTTTAAAATATAATATTATTAGTTGAGCAACTTAACTTTTACTAATCAAGAATCTTAGTTAAAGAAAAATCCATGAAACAATCATAAATATAACATTACTAAAGATTTTTTTTTAAAATTCCATAATATAAATGAAATTAGATAAAATGGGAGCCCACTTCTAATTTAGGAATTTGAGAAGATTTTAAACTAGTTTTATTCCAAGGACTAAATTCTATCAATAACAAATTTCTAACTTAAACTAATCATATTGACTTGTCTTATTAGAATCTCTTCTCCATCTGCTCGTTTATTAGTAAGATTATCCACTTCTCTATTACATTCCCTACAATATGTTTTATGATTGTCTCTTCAAATTTATTAACTATGGCTAGAGCATATTCAAGTTTATAATTAAGAATCCATTTAGGGGTTCCTCTTTTTCTCAATGCATTTAGGATAATTTGTGAATCACCTTTGATAACTATTTTTTTAATACCTATCTCTCTACTCAAAGTCAGGCCTTCAATCAGGGCTTCTAATTTTTCTAAGTCATTAAACATCACTCCTAAGGATTTGGTATGTTTCATTAAGCATGATCTATTATTTGAACAACTAATATATCCTAAGGTTGTTGGTCTTGGATTGACCCTAGAGGCCCCATCAAAATATAACTTTGAGCATCCTACATGAAGGGGTTCCCATCTACATTCTTTCCTAGCAATCTTGTTAGATTTTGTGTATGTCATTGGTGGCTTAGTTAGGTAAAACTATTTTTTATGCATTTATGCATCCCAATATGAAAAAGAGCCTTCCTCATACGAGATTTCAAGATTATTGTTAACTACCTCGATGATACACACCTTCAATTTGTTAAGAAAAGATAGTAAATCCATCATTTCATTACAAAAAAATATTTTATTCCTTTCTTTCCATGATTCCCATAAGAATATGGAAGGGGATATTTTCCATAAATTACTATAAACCTTTAAAAAAATTATTATTTCTTATTTTTATATATTAACACTAATTATAACATATGATTTTATTATCATTCTTTATGTTTAATAATTTTATCTTATTTAATTGTTATTAAAATTATATTTTAAAATAGAAACATGACACATTTCAATTGAAACACCTTACAAAAATCTAGTTTTGTACCACATCTATATACTATATTTGTATGTTTTGAAGATCAATGTTTATATTATTAACATGACCAAAACCTTTTTGAAAAAAATTGACTTAAAAGAACTTGTCATTGAACAATTTAATAAACCTCTGAAGATATTCTTAATGCCACTAATCCTTCATAATACAATAAAGAATATGGACTCGAACACACAACATGTGATATCATATATACACAACAAGAACAAGTGTCACATAGTGGCTAAGTACTTGCCTTCAATTGTAGTAAAAACTATCAACAAATAGTAATGTAGTATATATTAATAACATTAATATACTTCAATTTTTAAGATTGAAAATCTTATTTTCTAAAAAGTATGAAGTGTTCATCTTAAATGTATTTTAATTAAATAATCAACTACATAATTATAATTATTATTTTAATATTGTTATAACAATAATTAATTTTTATTTTCATTATTTATAATTTTATAATTTATAATTGAATTAAAATTTTATTTTATTTTTATTTATATTATTTCTTAATCTTAATTCATTTTATTAATATATTTTAATTATATATGATCAATAAAATTCATATTTAAAAAAGGCTAAAATGTATAAACAAAATAATTTATTTCTAAAAATAATAAAATACTATATATTTAAAACTTTAATATATAATTAATATAAGGCTAAAAAAATTCTAAAAATATTAAAAAATTTCATACAATGCGAAAGGAGTGATAAAATTCTAAACAATAAGACCTCAAAGTATTTAGCCAATCAAATGACCAATAAATAATTTTTCAATATTATGAACCAAAAAAATTTGCAATTTCATTATATAAAACATAAAATATATAATTAATAAGAAAAGTGACAACTTGTAATTGGTTTGTAAATATAAATTTAATCACTAGTTAAGTGGAGCTATCATGCCAGGCAAGTAGCCTCGCTAACGCAAAGTACTAAGAAGAGGCACACAGTGTTATAGTTCCTACCAAATGTGTAATGGTTGCATAATTATGATAAAGTAGAAAAATATATGTGAATCCATTAACCTAGTTTTGTTATTTTGCACTTTGACAAATAGAGGAAAAACATGACGAAATCGTTTCTCTTTGCAGATATGTTTCTCCTTTTTGTTCGTCAATAATTGTCTTTCTAAAATAATACTTGCAAAATTCACTAATAGGTCTTGAGGAGTTTGAGGATGGTAATTTTAGATTTTTACATGTTTCTTTGAATGATATTAAGAAAAGGATTCATGTTGATTTTGATTTTCTATTTAATGAAGCTAGTAATTGTGTATGGGTAAAGTTGAGTGAGTTCTCTTCATCAATTTGGAAAGTGGAGAAAAAAAATTGACATAAGTTATAACTTGAAGGAGTGTATCTAAAGTTGTAAGTATGAAATCACTATTATTGTTTTTATAAAATGATCATCACTTGAATTGTATGGAATATTTGTTCTGTATTATATTTTTTTGGTAAGAGAAATTGAATCTATTTTCAATCTTGCACTTCCAAAAGTATCTATGAATTTTGTTTAATTTACTCTATTTTGTGTATATTTTATTTCTAGCTCAAATCATCTTTTATTTTCTTTGAGTGAGCTATAAGAATGTTTTGATCTTATTTTTAATTTCATTGAATAGTGGTAGTGTTGAGAAATAATTAGGATTTTCTTTTAGACTTAATTCAAACTACTGCAAGTTTATTTTTCAAGTAAAATGAGTTGATAAATAATAGCAATAACAATCATGTGTGCGAACAAGATTTTATATATGTAATTTGAGTTATATTATATTTTCTTACATTAAGAACACCATGAAAGAATTTACTATACATTCATAAAAATTAAGAACAAATAATAATTAGTTTATAAAATTAAAATTGTCCATATAAAAAAATACTACAAATTGAGAAGTGAATTCTAAATTTATTCAACTTTATTTTCTTATCTTAGAAATCAAACAAAATGTTATTAATTACAATTTAAACTCCTAATTATTAAATCAGTCTACATCAAAATTATTAATCTTGTGAATTTTTTAATGATTTAACATTTGCAAGACATTCTTTAATTTGTTGATAAAATTAGAAGCTGCAGGCACATGATTTTAGTGAATGAAAAATTGTCAATAAAACACCAATCAACATATATGAATTTTCAAAATCCAGAAAAATGTGTGTGAATTGTTTTGATGTAGGCCAAGCTTCCTGTAGTTTGCATAAGTTTCACCATTTGGCATCAATATTTTATTGACATGCTATAAAAAATTATTTTAAACTCACATTCATTGTAGTTTAGGTGGAGAGCTCTTTAAGACATTCGGTGAACATTCTACATGTCTTATTAATGCATCCACAGTTGTCATGCATTCTTCTAACAAATACAAGGCAAAGTATGGTAGTAGTATAGTAGTATTAGCAAACAATAATCAAAGTGAAAGGATTCCACAGAGAATGATTCCTACCATTACTAGAGATGATGATTGTGGATGTGAATAGTTTTGATGGAGGCTTTCCTTAAGGAAGCTCAAAGAGCTACAGATGACGTGCTTCCTAAGATTCCTACATTTGTTTCAAGCCAACAACGTACATTTTCTCTGCCTCTGCCCTATTCATAAACTGGGAAACCCTGCTAGATTCCCACAATTGCAAGTTAGGCTTAAGCAAAGAATTTCTCCCACGACCGCCATTTTTGAATGACTTGAACGACCAGTGGCCATTAGTAGTGCTGAAAAACATGAGTGCCATGCTACATGATTTAAAGGAATGCTAACTAATGAAGGATATGTATCCCAGCGTAATTGGGATCCATCAAATAATTAACTTTATCTTGGGACAAAGACTTATTTTTTTAAAGATTTAAGGCTTCCGGCCTTAAGATTTCTTCCGGTGGGCTCTTCTGCTCCTAAATTAGGCAATGGAAGAAGTATATTAATTATTTAATCTTCTTTGTTGTTGTTCAAGAGCACAAAATTTGACTATAAAAATAGGCATAATATTTGATCTGGATTAGTTTGGTAAGGTTGTCAAGTCAACCTTTATCTTAGGAGGCGAAATTCATAGCACAGACGTGCGGTGCGATGTAGTTATCGATGTTGTCCTTCTCTGCAATAGATTCGTTGTTGTCTAACCATCGCTTCCTTGACTTTATCTAGCTACCTCACAATGTTGCTATGCAAATGAAGGCCATCGTCGCTGTGGCGGAGCACTGCAATTGGAGACAAGCTGGGGCAATATACGGTGACGATGACTTCAGCTCGAGCATGCTCTCATCTCTGAGCGAAGCCCTCGTCAATGTATTTAAAGTTTTCAAGGAGGAAAAAAATTACGAATAGAAAAGAGAAATTCCTTGCAACATTAAGGCGTCTATGAGAAAAATCCCCACCAAGGCCAGAAAAGCCAGTGGCCTGTCCGCATTGCCACAACCTAGAGAAGAAATTTTGCGACTTCCAACCATTATAGAATTAATCAACTGCAAAAAAACATTGCCACTTTCAACCATTATATTATGAACCAGCTGCAACAAGAATCATAGGCGATACCATGAATCTAGAACAAGGCTTCGAGAACAAGCAAGGCTTCTAAAACAAGCTATATGTCAAAGAGACTTCCATAAAAAGCCTTTAAAAAATATTTGGCAATAAGTGATAAGTATGAGATTATCAGGATTAGGATTTCACTATGTAGTTTTTGGATCAAATCATTAATCCATATATCATGAGTAGTTTTTGGATCAAATCATTAATCCATATATCATGAGTAGTTATTCACACATGAATCCATCTTTCATGAGAATAAATGGAACACTTAGCACTCATTGGATCTAGGTGATGCTTAGAGGTGAAGCACACCGTGACTTCCTGGGAGGTCACCCATCCCATAATAATTAAAGTCTTAAAAATTTCCTAATTTTTTAATCAAAAATTAATTTTCTTCCTTACTTTTTTCCCTCACAACCAATCAATTTTTAAATAATTGGTAATTTGTGGAATTCAAAAATATGTAGAAATGTGGAACTACATAATAAAATTATCATATTGAAAAATACTTCATTTTTATTGGTCAATTAGAACACAAACATAGTTTTAAATGCACCTCAACATTTCCATAAGTATCCTCCCTTCGGAAGAAACTAATAATAAGATCCCTAGTGCAAAATAAGAGTTGTGTTACAACATGAGTCCTGCCTTGTGCAACAGCTATAATTTACAAAGATTGGAAGTATGGTGGGTCTCACCTCTCCACTAAAATAGTGGTAAAATTTTTAATCATGCTCATAAATAATGAATATTACTATCAAACTTTAGTTTTTGACTCAAACTCATTAAATCATGTTTGATGAAGTATAATATAATTAATTTAAAAAATTTAATCATGCTCATAAATAATGAATATCACTATCAAACTTTAGTATGTTTGATGAAGTATAATATAGTTCATTTTTTTGTGAATAGGATAACAAGCTTGTGAGGCATTGAGAAATTTTCTTGAGTTGGAGCATGACTACAATTGTGACCTTTGAAGAAGGCATAATGCTACATGTCTACTAGAATTGTCTATATGCAAAATTAGTGCTAACTGTTAATGAATTTGACTTGGAAACTACACAATTGAGTCTTGATAATAATATTATAATTTGACTATGGAGGGGAATGTTTATGGAGGCATCAAAATGGTGCATGACATTATATTTTACTACATTTAACAAGTGTCACGTAATGGCATGTACTTGTCGTTAATTATAATTATAGTTTAAAAAAATTATAATAAATATATTATAGTATAATTTTTAAAAAAAATTATACTACTACACTAATTATAATAATAATAAAATAATAAAATAAATGAGTGTTTTTATTAATGTGTACAAAATGAGGTTTTGCATTTATTTCTTTATTTGAATATTTTGATTTTTTAAATATTGATTAGGGTTTCTATTTAGAATTTAGAATAGTACAATATAATTAGAGTAAATTTAGGGTGAGTGTGTTAAAAAAAGTAAAGATTAATGTTAGTATTTTGTAAAAAATATTGAATAGAGGTTAAATGTAGAGAAAACTAATAATTATATTAATTTATGATTTTGTTCAAAATAACTTCACAATTTATATTTACCATGTTCCACACCTTTTCTTTTTCCCTTTCAACTGTATTAAACTGAATTTGCTTCTACTCAACCATACCAGATTTAAAGTGTACGAATATAACTTTAATAAATCCCCATCTCGCATGCTTTATAATACTTGAATATTTGCAGGTTAATACATTTATTTGGAAGCTATCTAAGTGAACCCCACCAAATAAATTAAATCTTTTTCTCACACTTAGCTTGTAATAATAACAAGTGCCATATAGTGGCATGTACTTGTTAATTATAATTATAATAAAATAAAAAAATTATAGTATAATTTTAGTTTTGTTTTGGACTACTACACTAATTATAATAATATTAAAATAATAAAATTAATGAGTGTTTTTATTAGTGAGTACAAAATGAAGTTTTGCATTTTATTTCTTTATTTAAATATTTTGATTTTTTAAATATTGATTAGGGTTTCTATTTAGAATTTAGATTAGTACAATATAATTAGAGTAAAATGTGTTTTAGAATTTAGGATGAGTGTGTTAGAATCTGATAAGATTAATAACCCAGAAAACTAGTGCAAAGAGTAAATATCTAAACTATGAATGCAGATGATACAAAATCAAAATAGCATCATAGAGTTAGTTTCCAAGAGAGTAATGCAAATGCTGGAAGCAAAATAACATTAAGAGGATGCAAAAATAAGAGATATAAATACAAGCCAGGTAGCATGCTTATATAGGCTAGGAAGAGGGAGGAGGTGGCAACACCAACCAATGAGGAGCAACCATCTATTGGACTAAAGATAGCAAAGTATCTTCCCAAGATAGCTAATGGATGCTCACATGTAGGAAGGTGACACCTCACAACCATTCACCTAATAAGACATGCTTTATTAACCTAAGCGAGATTATTAAAAGTGTAAGAAAAACCTATCAAAATAGGAAAAATAAAAAACTACACTAACACCCTCCCATAAGCGAAGCTTAGGTGGATGTAGAAATGGGTCCCGGCAAGTCAAGCCTGATGAGGTACCCATGTACATAAAATTCCCCCAAAAGAGAGAGAAAAGAGACTCCCCAAAGAAAATTAGGACTCCAAGTGAGAGGAAGAGGCCCCCCCAAAAGATGAAGCATCCCGCACCTCCAGCAAAGCTTGCAAATTTTGTCCGGTTGATCCACTTACATCGAACAAGTTTTCTTCCCTTAGGAAAAGGGACAATATCCCAAGTGTGGTTCCTCATCAAGGAACTATACTCTTCCTGCATAGTTGTATCCCACTCAGAAATACGAGAAGCCTCATGAAAGGACTGTGGATTTGAGGCAGTAGCAATGAAGATATGTAGAGCATCTTAGAATTGTAAACGAGTCTGCTTGGTGTCTGATGGATCCCCAACCCAATCACTTGCAAACTGCAAGGTCTGTCTAGCCCAAAGTGGACCAGAAGATGGAGAATCTAGAGGAGAATCATCAACCTGTGAATAATGACAAGGAGAGGAAGGAGGTGAGTCCTCTGAATCACTCTCTGCATCAAAAGTGGAGGTAGAAGACTGCTCAAGTGAATCTGACCCATCAGAAGATCTATCATGTATTCCAAGTGACTCCAATGTCAAAGTAGAAGGCAACCCTGTGACCATGCTCTGTTGGTTAAGCTGATGCAAGTAGTGGAAGTTAAGATGGCCAAACTGCTCATGCCATAATCTACTCACATCATTAGAGTGAGTGAGTGAAACAGTCAAAGGAGGATCAGGAACAAAGTGAGAAAACATATAGAGTCGTGACTGATGATCTTCTCTCCCAACAGCAACTGTAGAATCATTGTGCAACTCACGTATCTCCACTGAATCAAGAGTGAACTCAACCTGCTTGCCTAAACCTATGTGAGTGATCTGGTGTACCGATAGGAGATTAGTTGATAATGAGGGTACACAAGGAACATCATGGAATGTGCCATCCCCCACATCAACAGACCCTCTCCCACTCACCTCAACAAGAGTGTTATCACCCATCAAAATAGAAGGCATAGTACATGGCTTCAAGGATGCAAGCTCTTCCTTAGATGAAGCCATGTGGTGTGAAGTACTCGAATCAAGAACCCAAGTGGATGGTGAGGAAGCAACTGCAAAAAGAGCCTTGCCTTTTCCTTTCCCCTTGCTATTTTCTTTTTCTTTGTTAGACCCTTCATTAGAACTTTGTTTGATAGACTCAGGAACACTAATATTATTCTTCTCAAGAATGTATGTCAAGTGATCAAGTTGTTTCTGCAAACATTTATGTTCATCATGACCAGGTCTTTTACAATAGGCACATTTGATCTTTTCTTTCTTAGGCTTATCGCACTTGGAAGATGGTGTATCAATAGTTGCTTTTGAAGAAATCGATATCTGATCCTTCTTCTCCTCGCTATTCTTTTGTTTCTTGTCCTTACTATTGTTGTTACTACTTTGTCCTTGTTGTTCTTTTGTGCCTTGGTTGGCAGCCAAGGCATGTGACTTAGAGGACTTAAGAATGCCCATCTGGATTAGCTTGTCCTGTTCTCGAGTGAGATTGACAGCAAAATCATCTAAAGATGGCATGGTGAATTGAGTACCAAGTGCACCCTTAGTAGCATAGAAGGTAGAGACAAACACAGAATATTCTGAACTTAGCTTAGAGAGAATACTAAGAATCAGTTGTTCATCTTTCTTTTCAATTCCACATTGTTTTAACTGCAGCCTTAGTGATTTCAATTTGGTGAAGAAATCTTGGATTGTGTTGAAATTGCCTGGACTCAAACTAATTAATTCATTTTCCAACATATGACCCCTCATTGAATCTTGTGTGCCAAATAATGTTTCTAGCTTTGTCCATACTTCATTTGGTGTATCCAAAGACTTAATGTGAAATAGCAAGTCAGGAGAAACAGAAAAACACAATGTTCCAAATGCCTCATCACATTTGTTAAACCACTTAGGCTTATCTTCATCTTTAGCAGGTTCAGTTTCAAGTCCCATAGTTATCCTATTTAATCCAGCTTTCCTTAAGTGAATTGTCATGCGTGATTTCCACTCAAAGTAATTTTATGGAGTTAGGATGGGCATATTTGTTTGATCCATGATGAAGAAATGCAGAGAAGAAATGCTAGAAGGAAGAGAACCTAGCCACGACAATGCCCCCCCCCCCCCTCCCCCCCCAAAGAAATATGATTTGGCACTTTATTTTAGTGCATTTACAACTACCACTAGAAAGAGATACTTAGTGGTCTTGATTTCAATGCATTACAAACCCTCATGAAGAGCATATGCTAAAAGTGAAACTTGGGCACAATAATCAAGGAAACAAATAGCACCACTGCAGTCTACTCAAAAAATCATGCACTTTCAAAAAAAGAATCGCCTCAATACGAGGTCGTATGAGAAAGTTATGATCCTTCGAAGTTTCCAAAATGAGAACTGTGCACAGTCACGGCTGAGAATCTGCAATTTCTGAAGAATTCATGCATGAAAATCAAAAAACAACTCCACTAGTGGATAGAGCACAAAAAAATAGCCAAGTTCATAACAAGAATCATCAAAATCGGAGTCCATATGAGCAAGAATGAGACATTTGAAAACTACATTCAAATCTGCGATTGCCAATAGAGAGGGGTATGGCTGTAGCTTTGCATGCTCGATTCTGAAAAATATACAGCTTGCATGCAAAATCTAAAAGATACCCAGATGGTTTTTCGGGGCTGCGAACAAAACTCATAAAGCATTTTTCTTGTTGATGTACAGAAGATGTTGCTGTAGTGTAAATCAGACGCCTTTAACAGTAAAAAATGGCTCCAAAAATCAAAAATTGACCCCAGCAACCAAAATATAACATGCAAATGTTGGATCAACTTCTTAAGTCCATCAATGGCATGCTGGAACCTGCAAAACTGATAGAAAACTCCAAATATGCAAGTTAGTTGTCAGATTTGAGATTGAAACCCCAGAGAAAAACTGTTTTTTGTCAAAACTTTTCTGATTCTCAGGATCATCCAAAGATGCAAGAGAAGAGCATACTTCGTTTTTCAAAAAAACTACAATAAAGTTTATTCCCCCCCCCGAATCTCTCAAATAAGGAAACTAAAATCTACTCTTGCACATAGAAATGCTCTGATACCATGTTAGAATCTGATAAGATTAATAACCCAGAAAACTAGTGCAAAGAGTAAATATCTAAACTATGAATGCAGATGATACAAAATCAAAATAGCATCATAGAGTTAGTTTCCAAGAGAGTAATGCAAATGTTGGAAGCAAAATAACATTAAGAGGATGCAAAAATAAGAGATATAAATACAAGCCAGGTAGCATGCTTATATAGGCTAGGAAGAGGGAGGAGGTGGCAACACCAACCAATGAGGAGCAACCATCTATTGGACTAAAGATAGCAAAGTATCTTCCCAAGATAGCTAATGGATGCTCACATGTAGGAAGGTGACACCTCACAACCATTCACCTAATAAGACATGCTTTATTAACCTAAGCGAGATTATTAAAAGTGTAGGAAAAACCTATCAAAATAGGAAAAATAAAAAACTACACTAACAGAGTGTGTTAAAAAAAGTAAAGATTAATGTTTGTAAGAATTTGCCTAAGGGCAAAATTCACCCAAGAACTAAGAACTCAAACACAAGCACAACTGTAGACCAAAATGAAGAGAGTATGATCAGAATAACAATGTATTCAATAATTGATACTAGAGTACACTAGGAGTGCCTGATTATAAAGGCTACAGAAGAGCTTCTAGAATGCATAGAAGTTAGCATCATGAAGTGTCATACAACCAAGCACATGTCCACTACATATGGATTATCCTCCAATAAGCACAGAAGTAAGTGCGGTGATGAGAGGATAAGCCTAGAAGGGTGGAACACGCAAAATAGTGTTGTAGATACCATGTGCTCAAATAGAGGTGCGAACTCCTGTGTTGTCAACATGACAACTCACAAGGTTGCACAAACTCCTAAGTGTCTCATAAATAAAATAATAAAATAATGCAATATAATTAAATAATGCATTAACCTAAGTAAACTTAAGTAAGTGTAAATAGTAAAGTACTAATTTACACCAACAATGTTAGTATTTAGTAAAAAATATTGAATAGAGATTAAATGTAGAGAAAACTAATAATTAGATTAATTCATGATTTTGTCCAAAATAACTTCACAATTTATATTAACCAAGTTATTTGCCATAAATTTTAGCCAAAAATATTGCAATATGGAGAACCTCCGAAAAAAAGGCTCCAATAACACAAAATCTATTCCACCAATCGTAAATTTTTTATAAAATATAAAATATATAAATTAATAGCAAAACTTTAGAAATATTTTAAATACTAAAAAATCATTGCTTCTAATTAGTGGATTGATGTTAAACTAATTGAGTAATCTTGCAAGGTGAATACAATAGTACTAGCCTACGACAAGTACAATAATTAAATTAGAATTCAAAACATAATTAATATTTCAATTTTTAAATATTTTTTAATGCAATGACTGGTAATATTGCAACAAAACAATTTAATTTATTACATAAATGGTAACTATTAATTGTGAAGGGAAAAAGATAAATTATGTATAATATGTATCACAATAACACTTTTCTTTGAATATTTAATATAATATAAATCTCTTTAAATTTTTTAGTGATAATTTTATATATCATATTTACTATAAAAAAAAAAAAGACAAAAAAGTGTGAGGAGTAAGAGTAATGCTTGATTTGTACAATACTATAAAACTAGCAATCACACTCTTGTTTGCAATGGAGAAAATTAAGAAAAAAAAAATAGATAATGTAAATATAAGCAATTATTTCACAACTAAAAAAAATTAAACAAATTTTTAAATTAACAAGAACATAAAACACATTTCAATTTTTAATGATTCTTTTTTATCTTTGTCATAATTGAGAACTTATTTTTATTTTTGATATTCCTTATTTTTATGTTTCAAAATAAATTACCATAATTCATTATGTATAAGATTGTTTCACATTCCATCATACTAATTAAATATTACACTTAAGGAAAAATAATATTAATTAAATAAATAAAAGAATATAGTTTTAATAAAACTATCAAAACAACGGCAAACTACGATAAGCAAGCGAAAAAAGCCTAGCAGTATTTGAGAAAAGAAAGTCAAAACCCTAGACCATGGCAGGGTAGAGGTAGAAACTCATGGAGGAATCTAAAAAATTGCAATAAACCCAGATACTCGAACATGCAGCAGAGGTTCAATGATTTTAGAGTACAAACGAAGAACAACTTCTCAATTTTGGAGAAGCTGGAGGATCTCGAAGAACACCCTGCACATTTGGCACTTGGCTGCCCCCCAGCTTAAAGAGTCTTATAGATGGTGTCTAACGCCAGATTTAGCTCAAACTGCTCCCTTTTTATGTTAATTCAGACTCCTTAGATAACCTAAGATCTCAGCCATTCTTCACAATTGAGAAGTTGGACTACCAATTCAAGATTTTTAATCTAATGAAGTATGCTCAACCATTTAATTGCAAAACCCTTCAACCTATAAGTGGACCAGAGTTGGAAGCTGCTCCCGCTATGCCACCACCCAGTAGGGCTAAGTCCAATGCACTACCTGCTAAATCATGTAGGCACTCATATGTTCCCCCCCACTATAGGCCTATGACCAAGAGCTCCTCAATTTCACAAAACCATAGTAGCACCCGAGATCCTCAAAAAGTCCCCTAAAACTGCAAACAAATCCATCCGCATTTTCAACACAGAAATTGAAGAACTATGGAATGAATGTCAAAAGAATGGAGTCTATGCAATTTGAAATGGTCCAAAGAAAGATCTTGCTCTCCTTGCTTACTGGTTAGAAGACAACTGTGAAGAACAGGTAAGTATCTCTATCTTTTCAGATAGAATCCTTTATTTGAGATGTTTGGACGAATCCATAAAAGAGGAATTTATTTCTGTTTCTGAATGTTTTTTTAATGGGCATGCAATTAATTTTGTAGTATGGAGTCCAAATTTTAGAGTAGAAGGATTAGATATTATGTGTTCTAGGTGGTACAACATTCAATCATTACCACCAGAGCTGATCCAAGTTGAGATCCTTAGATCAATATGCTTAGCAGTAGGAGACCTGGTAGGCATTGATTCATCTTTTTAGTACTACAATGATGTGAGACTGCTCATCAGAACCAAGCTTAATCAACCTATTCAAACACATAGGGAGATTATTACCAACAAAGCATCCTATGTCATCAACCTTCAAACATATGAAGGGGAAATTTGAGAAATCATTAAGTTTGATGAGATCAGGAAAATCAGATTCAAAACTTTGCCACTTACTTCAAATGTTCTTACCAAGTTCTTGTGGATCAGAATTCAGAAAAAGAAATTGAGGATCAGCGTTGCATATCAAAAGACACATTTACTAGATGAGCAAGAAGAGGAGAGACATTCCGAGCTGCAAGAGGGAAGAAATAGTATGGAGAATAACAAGCTTAATCTAGAAGCGAAAACAAGACTCAAATCAATCATTGTGGTGGAACCTGAGAAGAACTCAGTCATGACTCCAAAGAACAAGTCAAAAACAAAACAAAGGTTAAAGAGAAGGAAATTAGACAAAAAGAGTCATACATAGCAGAATAGTGTGTCAAAAGAAAATAAAGCTGCAAAAGTCTATAAGATAAAATTGCATAGAGACCAAGAGCAACCTGAATTTGAGGAGAAGGAAGAGAACCTACTCAATTACAAGTAGCCAGGTACAGAGATTCCAATTAGTGGGACACAAATGGACAATGATCAAAATAGTACAAGTAAGGAAGTTCCAGATCTGAAGGAAACATCTTACCAGGAGGGGATGGGTCAAAAGAGCATAGAAAATATTGAAAATTCCTTATTATTTGATTTAAATCCTAATATGGAAGGAATTCATAAAGATGCGAAGGAAGAATGCAAAAGGGAGCAGATTCAAGATCTTGTTTTAGAGGATAGAAACTCAACTCCAAACAGAAAGGAATGGAATAAATTCAAATTTTGGCAAACTCCATCAAAATATGGTGGGTCTCCTTTTTCTCCTGATGATCAGCAGAATGATGAATATTTCAGTACAAAGATAGCAGAAAGGTCCCTGGTAAATGAATTCCAGAACTTCCTTATTAAGGACAGTACTATAGATTTAGAAGTGCCATTTCAAATATCAGAAGATGAGTTGCTTAAGCAGTTTACTAAGGATCTTGTTCAAGTATTTTTTCTCGAAAACATTGGTATTAGTTCAAAAGCCAAGAAGGAGGAATTGTTGCAAAGAATTCTTAAGCTTGGTGGTAGCAATTACACATATGATGACTTGAGGCATGATTTGCAGAAGATTAAAGAAGAGGATAAAAAGCAAAGTCAGATTCAGTCAATAGAACATACAAAGGATGCAGAGCAAGAAAGGAAAGGGATTGCTAAGGAGGACAAAGTAGATTTGTATTCAGAAGATAGTGATCAGCATGGCATAATAAATCAGATTATTAAAGAATTGGTTTTGGATGAAACACAAGGAAAGGACTATGAGGAAATCTTAAGTGTTCAAAATAATATGGAGCATCTTGGGATACATATGAATCAAGAAGGATTAAGCTCACCCAAATATGGAAGAGTAAAAGGTAAAAGAGGTAGAAGGTCTTTGAAGGAGCTCAGGGAAGCAGATGGACTCAACAAGGAACAACAGAAGATAGATCAACTTCTTAACAATGGGAAGGGGAAGAGCCTTCCCAAGGAGCCATGAGGATTACTACTTGGAATGCTAGGGGCCTAAATGCTCCTAGCAAAAAAAGGGTTTTAAAACAACACCTTAGACTATTTGATTTAGATATTATTTTAGTATAGGAAACCAAGTTAAGCAAGGCAGAAGGAATGAACCTAAAAAAGATGCTTGGTTTCTAGAGCTCCTCATTTCAAGAATCAGTAGGTGCATCTGGGGGTCTAGGTATCCTTTGGAATTCTAGGAAAGTCTTTATAGATCTCCTAGACAGTAGTAATAACTGGATCAGTGTGTGTTCAAGTTTAGAGTCTGAAATCCAATCTTCAAATCTTGTTAATTAATGTTTATGGACCAACTAGTAATTTAGGAAAGAAAATGACATGGGATGAAATCAGTTTGTTTATAAATAATCATAAGGATGACCCCTGTTTAGTAGGTGGTGATTTTAATACTATTTTAAATCTAGATGAAAAAGTAGGTGGCATTTGCCACCTCTCGTAGTCCTCTCTGGACTTCAAAGAATGGTGTAATAGACATAACTTGATTGATATCCCAAATAGTAACGAGGTATACACTTGGAATAACAGGAGGAAAGACTTTGCATATATAGCCAAAAAAATTAGATAGATTTCTCTTTAAAGGCGACTTGGATAGGAATAATTGTAACATTCATTCCACCATTTTGCCTATTGTTGGGTCAGATCACTTTCCAGTTAGACTGGAATTTGCAGAGCTGTCGAAGCCAATCAGAAACCAATTTAAATGTGAAAAAATGTGGTTTTTAGATCCTAATTTGATGGAAAACATAAAAGAATGGTGGAATCAAGATAGCTTCAAAGGTTCAAAGATGTTTGTTTTTGTATCTAAAATGAAGATGATGAAAGAACAGATCCTCAAATGGAACAAAGAACATTTCAATAATATCTTTAAAGAAAAATTAGATATAGAAGACAAATTAAAAAATTTAAATTTGGAGGTAATTAAGAAAGGCATGAATAACGAACGGTATTTGGTAGAAAAAGAACTACTCGCCAAACAAGAATACATATTATCCAAAGAAGAAATATTCTGGAGACAAAAATCCAGGGAAAATTGGTTAGATGAAGGTGACCGAAACACAAAATATTTTCACAATTCGACCCTTTATAACAGATCGAAGAATAAAATTACTAGCATTAGAAATCAGATAGGACTCCTCACTGAGAATCCTAGTGAGATAGAAAACACCTTTGTGACACACTATCAGGGGATTCTAAATAATCTAGAGGGGTCTAATAGGGAGGCGCAAGCTAATTTACTTAGAGTTATTCCTAAACTAATCACCCCTGAGGATAAAAAATTCCTGAATAGAGCCATTACTTTGGAAGAAGTTAGAGAGGTGGTTTTCAAAATGAACCCTAATAAATCTCTTGGCCTGGACGGTTTTTAGGCTTTCTTTTATCAAAAATGCTGGGATATTACTGGAAAAGACCTATGGAAAGCCATCGAAGCATCAAGGAATGGTGGAGCACTATTATTAGAAATTAATTACTCTTTTCTAACTCTAATCCCTAAAAAACCTTATCCAAAAACTGTCGAGGATTATGGACCCATTGCCCTATGTAACACAATTTATAAGATCTTTTCCAAGATCTTAGCAAACAAACTCAAGAAGTTCCTCCCAAAAATCATCTCAGAGGAACAAACAGGTTTTGTTCCAAGTAGATCTATCCTAGATGGTATCCTCACTATTCAAGAAACAATTCATTCTGCCTCTAAACACAAGGAGCTTAGTATGTTTATGAAACTTGATATTCAAAAAGCATACGACATGGTTGATTGGAGATTCCTCTGTAAGGTGTTGGAAACGTTTGGTTTTTCACATCAATGGATTTATCTCATCCTTAAATTTATCTCCACCCCCAAGATTTATGTCCTTATTAATGGGACACCTGAAGGTTTTTTTGATATTTCTAGGGGTATCAGACAAGGTGATCCTCTATCCCCTTCTCTCTTCATCATTATGGCAGAAGCCTTTAGGAGAGCAGTGACAGATGCCTACAATAAGTAGAAAATTTTCGGTATTACAGTGGCTAGTAATTTGCCCAATATTACTCATCAACAATACGCAGATGATACTATCCTGCCGGGCAAAAGCACATTCAAAGAAGCCTTGAATTTAAAATCTATTATTAAAGCCTACATGCACTACTACATTTAACATCATTTTTTGACCAAAAATTTCGACCATCAACTAAATAAATTTAGGGTGGTCGAAATGTAAAGGCAAAATTTTTTTTTTTTTTACATATAAGACCCGTGTTGGTCAAAATTTCGACCAACATAGGGCTTATACATCCACAACGTTCAAAAAACATTTGCCCAATTACGTTTTTCGTGCCCAATTTCATTTGACATTTTTGGAGCATTTTCGCATGGTTTTCTCTGAGCCCAATTTCATTTCAAGTTTTCTCCACCCACTTGATTAATGATGCCTGCTAGCCCTGGGAATAATATGAAAGGGGGCCCTGCATTTGCATCAATATAGGGGGGGCAGAATAGTAGTTCGAAACTCTCGATATTGTCTTTCTTTCATTCTTCCTAATGTGCTTGACTTCAAAAGTTGTTCCATTCACGACCTCCAATCACACCTGCATCTCCGGTGGTCGAGGAGAGGGATTTCTCTTCGAGCATATTTCCATAGGTACATGTGTATTTTTGTTGTAGGTTTTTATGATAATATTGAAGATGGAAGTGAATACTATTGCTATCATTATTATTTTTTATGCCAAAGTTCAACCATTGTTGTGTAATATAAATGGGAGTCTCTGCTCAAGTGTTTTTTCTCAGTGACGTTTTGATGATAAGTGTTAAAAAGAGTCTAGTTGCAAAAAGAATGTAATTTACTTATTGTTTCATTTTATTGAAAGTGTGTAGATGCAGATTTTTCATTTGCAATGTTGGTCTATTGTAACAACTATTATACTTTTTGTTATAGTAATGAAAGAAAAGAAAGGAAATGTATATGCAGAAGCTATAGTTGTAAAAGCTTAGAAGAAATAATAATGACAAATTTTTTGTTTTATAAATATAGTTGTGTTGGTATCATATTTTTCTTGTATTTTTGTTTTAATAATACATAATTATATTGTATCATTTAGACAACAGTTTCATATTCAAAAAAAGAACAAAAAGAAAATAAAATTGAGTGTGTTTCTCTCTTCAACTCTAGAACATTCAACTTAAACATCAACACATAAAGATAATAATTTGAAATCTGGTGTGTTTAGTGCTTGGAGTTGTACCCTCAATACCTAGGCCATGTGAGCTATAAAACATGATATTCATGTGATTCTATGTTAGATGATGATGATGATAATGAATAATCACCATCTACTACTAGCTCATGTAGTGATAAAATGTCTTCAATGCACCTCTAACTACAAGTATGCCATGGAAAACTTGTGATGGAGATGACTCCTCAAACTAATAGACTATCATGGAAATTTTTTGATGAAGATGACACCTACAAATACTAGACTATCTTCATAAACTTATGATGAAGATGGCACCTAAATTTACTAGACTATAATTGAATTGATGTACTTTGGATCCTTCACCAAAAGTCTCTGTCATTTTGTTAGAAGATGATTTATCTTCTAGTTCAACCAAAAGAATCTCTCTCCTATATTTCAACATTACATTTAATTGTTGCATTGCAATTAGGTCTTCCTACAAGGGTTTCCATTTGGATGAATAACAAACTTGTTGGTGTTTTAAAACTACTAAGCAACAAAATGCTTAATACCAAGATGACAATACTCACACAGTCTAAAGACTAGCCAATTCTTATTATCAATTATATGTGCACACCATTTGGGCCAAACTACTACAAAACCAAGGGTGGTTTTCTACTCTTTTGGCTCTGCAAAACCAGGGTGGGTATACCTAGGGATGATACAAGATTGGAAAAACTGTATGAGAATTATCTTAGTTTCATTCTGATTCTCATCTCAAATTCTCCAATACATGTACAATTCTTGATACTTTAATAAACACATCCCATATAACAAATATGGCCAAAAATCTTCTATAGGGCTACAGATGTTTTCAGCAATAATAGCTAACTAAAGCTAAAACATTCCATGCAAACAAGTAGAGGCCAACTTTGAAGATCTACAGGAAATAAAAGTAAAGTTGATTATAATTCTGCATTTTGACAATCATGTGTGACACATTTCTCTTTCAACTGGATTAAATTTGATCAGTGCCTAATCCATTGGGGTTCAGAGTCTACTACAAATCTCTAGATCTAATTTGTTGCCTTACAACAAATTTTATCAGCAATTCTGATCAGAAATCATCATTCAAAATCCTTTCCACTATTGCAGCAACCTTATCAAATTCATCAAATCTTTTACTTAATCCATTGAATTAACAGCCATGATAAACAGATATACAACCTAATTGAACTGCATTCAATTGCACAAGCCTTCACTTATACAACATCAAGATAACCAAGTAATCAAAAGGAGACAAAGTTCAGAAAGAACTGATATGGGGACAGTTCATAATTTGTATTCATTTTGCTTGAAAATTGTATACAATTTACAATAGACTCGGAATGACCTTCAGAAAGAAACACAGATCATTCTATATTCATGTATTCTCAAGATCTGACAAAGAAAATGCATCATGAATTTTTGCTCAAAAATGGTGGACCAAAAACAGACTAAGTGTATCACTTAGCAAATAGAATTCAGACCTTTTCTCTTGCCCTGGAATTTCACTTATATAGTGTGAAATGCAACAAGATTCGGGCTAAGAGAAACTGATAGGTGTCTTTTACAAGGAATTTCTACATACACCTATCACAAAATGACAAAACTATGGGTAACAGAAGATATCGAAATCAAATCATTCCTTTCGGTGGGTCAGCTTCCGTTACATGTTCTAATGTTGCTGAGTTGGCTATTGATCTGATTTATCTTCATATGTAACTGCTAAATTAGCCAACGATGAAGCTTGTTTTGATGAGGGCACATTAGCCTCCACCTGCAAGCTTCCACCACCTTCACTCTGCATGGTAAGGACAACTTCTACATTTTCCTTTTCTTTAATTGTATTGGCATCTTGTGGTCCCGGTTCTGCAACTGAAAGTGATAGGTTTTTCTTGTCTTCTTCTTCTGATTGGGTTTGAGTAGTGATGGTATCAATGATTTGGACTTCCTCACCTTGCACCTCATCACTATCAGTTTCATCTACATCAAATTGTTCACTAGAAGCCATTTATGCGATCCACCTGTCAAATAATGTGTCATTTGGCCAATTGAATTGCAAAATATCCTTCTATTTCTTTATTATATAATCAGCCTCATTATCAATATCAACAAATTCCTATTTTAAAGAATCAAAGAATATTTTGGCTTTCACCATTTCTTCTGTTGTGGTGGCCCACCGTGCATGCCCTGTTTCATTTATGACTTGATTCATTCTTAAACGGAATAAATCATCAAGTTCCTTCGCCCATTCCTCTTTGCTTTTCAAACTATTTTTCTTATCTAGGGCATGAGGAAATAAATTGAATTTTTGGCTCTTATATTTTTCTAAGTAGCCTATTATTATCTTCTGTAAATGTATCCTTTTGCTATCAAAATCAGCAAGATCAGAAACAATGTCAAAGGTTTTATCAATCTGATCATGAAAATTATTTATAACAGATAGAGACAATAAGGTTAATGTTTTCTCCCTTCTCACCCATTTGTTCACAATAGGCTTTAGAGCCTCATCATCTGCTTTTAACTCCTCCCAGATGTTAATCACCCTGGCCAATTGATCATGGATTAGTGGCCATTCAACCTTGTCTCCTAGATATGTAAGAGTTGTTCTTAGTTTATCTTCATATTTAGATTCCAGCTCTACATGTAAGGCCCACAGTTTACTCTTTTCTTCTTCAAAATCCTCAGTAGTGTAATATTGTGACCCTTGAGGTGTGTCTGGTATTTCAATGAGGGGGGTATATTTGAAAGGTTCAACAGGGGGCGAGGGTATGTTATTTTAGGCCTAGTGGATTTTCCCAGTAGCTTGTTCTCAAGCTCAACTCTCCTTTTTACCTCTTTATTGTAGGCATCCACAACTGCCTCATATTTACTTTGCAATTCAAACATTTCCTTTTCCTCCCTTTTAGCAGTAGCCAAGGCAAACTAAGAATAATCCACATTCATGTGGGTTGCCTATATGTGTGAGGTATCAGCAACTCTCCTCACAATAATATTCCCTATCAATCCTGAACCATCAGGCTGTGCTGATACAATCCTGGATCCTCTTCTTAATGAGCACATAACAAGAGTAGCTTGATCATCACTAAAAGAAGTCCCTGCAAATTCCTTTTTATTTGGGTCTTGTAACTCCAGTCTATTAGAAACAGAGTTGAAAATCAATGCATCTACAATATCCCAATTAGGCAACAATAGTATGTTAGAAGTTTTTACCATTTGCCTCCCCTCCTCAAGGGTAATGTTCTAGAATTCTTGCATCATTTGCTCCTTTATTTGGTTTTGGATGGAGGCTTCATCCATTTCTGGATGCTTTGTTTTCATGTTCTTACATCTTTCCTCAAAATTGTGGATGTTTGCCCTCCAAGCAAATTGATGGAAAGCCCTAGACCTTACAAAATTGTCATCTGACAAAAATTGTTGGCTGGCTTGTTCCAAAATAGGGTCCAATTCCCTTCCCTTAAAATCAGCTACAGTCAGCTCGAGGCTTGGTACAGGAGGTTCCTGGGGGTTCCCTTCACTAATCTCTGCTTGAGTGACAAAAACTCCCCCTTGTGATCCAATTTGTTCAATTTTCTCAATAGTGAGTTGCTCCTCCCCAGTTCTCAAAGGGGTCTGTGAAGGTGAATACTCCTCAACATGAGAATCCTCCTCTCTTATTATTTTCCTCCTCTTAGGGGAGGGCTCAGTAGGCCTCTCTTCCAAAACCCTACTAGTGGACTCAATTATTTGTTTGCCTTTGTCCACTGTATTCTTTTTATTTTGAACAATAGTATATCTCGGCCTTTTTTGGACAGTTAATTGACCTGCCCTTATATTGGGAGTAAAACCTAATCTTCCCATTACTTCCCTGGCCTTGTCCGGGTAGAACCTAATAAAGAATTGCTTCTTTTCATTCATTGCCTCTATTATTTCAGCAAAATTATTCATAAGTTTTCTCATCTTATCTACATTTGTAACTGCATCGTCCAAAGGACTATAATCTGGATCAAAACAATGAATGAAATCCAAAATTTTAGAAAAGACTTTCCACTTTTCTTTCCTAGTCTCTTACTCCTGCAAGGAGTACTCATTCCTTATTAAGTCTTCAGGAAAATAAAATTCATGCTCAATTTTACCAAGCTTAATTCTCTGCCTCAGAGCCAAATGATAAAATCCTTCAGAATCACAAAAACAAGGATGGGAAGTGGCCATCTTATAAGGATTCAAAATCTTGTGCAGAGAAAGCCAACCTCCTTTTGTGATTACAAAATGATGAGCCATTGTGCAAGTAGGAAAAATTGACCCCTTTTGTCTTTTCAATAGAAGGGCTTCCTCTACTCCTCCCAGCTGCCACAATATCTCAGCAACTCCTACCTTCAAAGGCAATTGGTAGGGTAGTACGTGAGGGCTTCCTTTAAAACCATATATTCTAAATACAGTAGAAATAGAATATGGAATGACATCTCCCCAATTATGTGAAACTTTCAAACCACTTGGCTTGTCCATAGGCCTAATGAGATTCATTAATGCTTTGGGGATTCTGGGATTGTCCCTTAATAGGAGGCATCTCAGCTTTGAAGTGAAATACCTATCAAACTTGACAAAACTGGCATTCTCTGCATCCCAAGTCATATCTGCACTCCACAATTGAATTGGTAATGCTTCCCCACTCTCTTCTCTGTCTAATTCCATTTCTTTACTAAAATATGTTACTCCCTTGAATAAGAACATGTGCATTAACAGAGAATAATGGCCAAAGGTTTTTTCCACCTTACCCTTAGCAATTCCAATTAGTCCAATGTGAATCTCCTCAGCTAAGTAACAAGCAAAATCAAAAATTATATCCACACCAAAAGAGGAAATCTAAGTAATCATATACATAAAATCCACAGGCATGAACTCTTCTTCATCTCTCCCAAAAACTTTACACAAGGACCTATATATTTCTATAGCCATAGAATTGAAGTATGCCCTTTTGAAAGGCTCCCTAGAGGATGTTGTTATTGCTGGCAGTGTTCCAATTCTACCTATGTGTGTGCTCGACGCTCCTTTCCTAATTGCATCTCTCTTAGACATATACTCATTTTCTACCCCTTTCAAATCAATGGGCACATGATAATCAGTGGCAGGCCCTAAGCTGAAAACTTCCCTAATCTCCTCTGTGCTGATTGTAATCAAGATTTCCCCATCAGTTCTCCTCACTACCCTAAGGGCTTGGTCGTAATTCTTAGCTACAGCTTCCAAAAGATCATAATCCATGAAAACACTGGGAACCACCGATTTCCCTAGACAAAAATTCCAAATGTTGGCATGTGGGGCAAAAAGGTTCCTCTCTGAAAACCATTTTTTGAATAAAACAAGACCAGTCTGTGAAGTTGTTGCATCCCTAACCCAGTTTCCTTTGTCATATAGCCCATCTGCTATTTTTAGCCTAGGGTTTAATGAAGTTAGCCTCTTAACTTCTACAGTTTCAACAGTGGAAGAAGGGAGTAGTTCAAGCAAATCATCATGGACATTCCTATCCAAATAGTTCTCTTGACCAAAAAACGCTTTCTGTTTTGGAGCCATTTTAATTAACTCTCGAAGGAATTGAAATAGTAGAAGGATTATAATGCAAGTACTTACTTTGAATTTCGCTCTAGTTCTTCTCAGTGTTACTACAATCTTTCTACAAACAAACTGCTTCACAATCTTACCTAATCCAGCACGGTCTTCTCAACAACTGTTTCTGCTTAGAAATGCTTTGAATCTTTGTTTGAGTACGGTAGAATTAAGAAAATCTTCTATGTTATACTCTCTTTTTTTTCACACGCGAAGCTTTCATCTCTCATAAATGCACAGGGTTGCATCACCTTCTATATTCAAATTTACACCGTGGATTTACAAAAAATCCTACGATCCAGGGATGCAAGCAAAGACGACTCATGTTCCTCTTGACAAGTTGGTAGTCAACCCAATGAAAATTTTCCATTTGTACCTTTCCTTCATTGTTGGCACCTCTGAACTAGACCCATAGAACTCTGAGGACACGTGTCACTTAGGTGCTATCTTGTTGTACATAAAGAGTGAGCACCTTGCCATAGCGAGATAGCACCCATCATTGATCCTGATTTGATCATGCGGATGACATTTGATGCATTACTCAAAAGAAATATGGTGGGCCCCTTGTCGCCATGTCACTATTCATAACCTTCGTGCAACTTGCCATAGCGAGATAGCAATGATCATGGATCTGAGATAGATTTGACGATTAGAGTGTTTCATATATTTTGTGAATAGGGCGTGGGTCCAATCATTGATGACGTGATGAAATCCTAGCTATATTACCTACTGCTTAGGGCCCATATTTGTTTATTTCTCGGCTGGGCGCTATGTCACTAACAACAAGAAGAACAAGTTCTTGATAGCGACATAGCGAATCCTGGTGTCTTTGCTTTTCCCGATGTATACGTGTAGCCCATTAGATGCCAGCGTGTTCCAAAGCTTTATAATTGATATCTAATGGAGTACTTTTTGGGACCCACTTACTCTGAAAAGTTTTCGCAGTACTACTTTCCGTCTGGGCACTATGTCGCTAACGGTGAGAAACACCAATTCTCCGATAGCGACATAGTGATTTATGGTGACTCATCAAAATTCAGGGTCAGAAAGATAAAGGCGAGTGAAGTCATAACTACTCTCATTAATGCATCTGACACATAATAAAACAACACGTGCACCACACAGCCTGAAAAAACTTACGATCATCGAAAAATTTAAAAGTGACTGTCGGCCATTATTTTTGGTGAAGGCGTCATGTCACTAACGGTGAAGTGCCCAATTTCGCCGATAGCAACTAATCAGAAAAGCTAAGATTTCTATTGATACCTTTTGTACCTCAATGTTGTAATTCCTTTTCAGGTTTTGACATGTTTGTTATAAATGTGATGAAATATCTCTGAAATAATACAATCTCCAGTCACCGTATTTCCACTTGACGGTACCACTTTTCAACTTAGTGGTGGTCGCTATGTCACTAAGGGTAAAATACTTGTATCTTTTCATAGCGAGATAG
This sequence comes from Cupressus sempervirens, assembly GCA_028749045.1. Lineage (NCBI taxonomy): Eukaryota > Viridiplantae > Streptophyta > Pinopsida > Cupressales > Cupressaceae > Cupressus > Cupressus sempervirens. The sequence goes on from CM053787.1 coordinate 693,677,027, forward strand.
TGATTGCCATAGATCTTTTAGGGATCGGGCGATTAGAAACACAAAAGAAAAGATGTGACTCAGGGCGCAGAAAGTTTGAAAAGGATGGGAATCTTTGCATATTTTTAGTTTCACGCCCGAAAAATTTAAAAGAAAACAAGACCTAGGGTTTCGACAAAAATTTGCTTCAAAGACCTACAAAATATGGCTTGGCTAGAAACCCTATTCACCATAGGTCGATCCCAATCTGAATTCTTCTATACCTTGGACAAAGGAATTCGATTATGCAAAAATTCAGACCAACAAAACTATCATGAAAAAATTGTGACGAAGATGCCACCTGCAACTATTAGACTATCATACAAAAATTGTGATGAAGATGACATTAAAAACTATTGGACTATCATGTGTACAAGTCACAAAATGATTCCAACATATGAAATTAAGTGTACTACATAGGATAGTGATGATTGAATTTCCATGCCCTCCAAATTTGGTGGTTGTAACATTTATACCAATTTCATTTGTGGGATACACACTCTTGATAAGTTAGTTAGCCTTGCGACTAAGGTCGATGGGGAATGTTAACACATGCAACCTGAGCATGAGTTTGAATTTGGTATTTCCTTGGAGATATTTACTTATTTGCCAAATAGAAGGTATCATCTCCATTTTGTCTGTCATGATAAGTTGTCACAGGTTTTTTGAATGAATTTATTTTCTTATGTGTATTTCTTCTCATAGAATGAACAAAACTTATTAATGCTCCACCAAAAGCTGTAGAAGGAACAACAATCTAAAGTTTGGGTTTGTTGCTGCCAGGATCTCCTCCCTTTCCAAGGAACCCCAAATAGCAAAAGCAAACAAAAAAATTCAAGACCGTTTAAGCTTTACCCAATAATAATATCCCAGGAGTCCAAGAACAACATTTGACTACAAGGGTGGTGACGAGAAGTGTGGGGCAGCATCCCTTCAGACCATATAAATTCTTCTACAGTTCATGTTTTGAATGCCATAAAAGCCTAGAATTAACATTAGAATCCATGGTTTGAATAATATAAAGTCTTAGAATCAATCAATACAAAATCCATTGTTTGATTGTTATGAAAACTTAGGACCAGTACTAAATTTCATGCTTTGAATGCAATAAAGACTCAGAGTAGTCATATAATGTTTTGTAACTCAACATTGCACTCTTCCCTGGAACATCCAATATAAAACCCTAGGTCACATTGCACTCTTCCCTGGAACATCCAATATAAAAGTCAAAACTCATAAACAAAAAATCAATCAATTTCATTTCTAGGGCTTTTATAATTCCTCAATAAAGTTTGACTCATGAGGCTTCACCAATATGTCACTTTAATGACTTATATAACTATTTTTTGTGTTTGAATTAAGTTATGTCATTATTAAAGGCATACTTTTCCATTAAATATAATGGCTCCTCAATAATACTTTATGAAGATAAGTAATAAATTTACAATATAACCATTATAAATAGCTTTATTACTGTTACTATAATTTTAACATCTCATTGATTACTCATCATCTCTCTGTCTCATCTGAACCAGTTGGTCAACCATTGCTTCCATCACACAACCAACTGGCTTACTAAAAATATTAATGGTTCTCTTTATTAACTCCTAACCTACTATAACTAGTAATTCCCTGAATATTTGATAAAATTAGTAGTGCCAAGGGTCATCACTGCATTGAGATCGGTCCAGGTGCCTTGCCAAATGTAGAAATGTTGGATACATAACTTACTATAAATTGTAAGTGTACCTAACTGAAACAAACAAGGAGCAATCATAAACACTTCTGTACTATAGAAGGGAAAGATCCTCTTGTTTTGCCAGATGGGGCCCTCTAGCCATCAACCTTAACCTACGAGGGCCAATAATAGCTCAATCCAAACATAAACCATGGCGAGCTAAAATGAGGACATTACACTTTATAACCAATCCTACTTGTCAAAAAACACATAGGACACTTCAACAAACACTTTGACGAGCCCTCTTAACTTCAACGAGCTCTATTCATCTTTAGAGATCCCATTTTTCATCACCAAATCTCCATTAAATGATCTCTAGCTTCTCATGGAGTTCCTATATTAGAAGCTTCATACATAGTATCACTTCCATCATCTGCAATAGCTGGTGATAATCCAGATGTAACCAATGCACGATTGCCAACTAAAGAAATACTAGAGCCAATGTTGAGATCTAACTCCACAATAATAGCTAATGAGTTTCCATGTTTTTTTATCAATAGGTTAATCTATTGAATTATTAGAAAATTTACGAGTCAATAAAAAAAACTCATCAAATCAAGCTCGATGTTATTCTCAATTATAACAACAACCATTTAGGCCAACTGTTCGTAAACTACATATTGATATTTGGTTGAAACTCAATAGTTTGGATGGTGAATCTGATAATGTTTTTATGGTTGTAGAAGAAGAACTCATTTTTAGCATATCCTTGCTCAAAATAGTGTCCACAAAAATTAAGATCCACCAAATATTCTACACCTCAAAATAGAAAACAATCAAATGATGCTAGTTGTGCACACCATGTTTACTTTGGTTCTAATTATCTTCCTATCAAATAATAGTATAGGGCTTTTCTATAAAACAATGCTACTAGCTGCCACATTTCTAAAATGATCAACTACATGCCACTATCGACTATACTCTTGCACCTATGCTTGGTGCAAGCACTAGTATATAGTACTTAAGATACCACTGAATATCTAAATCATTGTTTTTCAAAGAAGTTGTAAGGCATAATTCGAGTGAATTTAAATACTCCAGGCAATTCTTGAGTGCGGATGTTTCAATTCCTTAGTGTCAAAACTTGAATATATTTCATGCTTATCATTTCCTCTAGCAATTCTTACGTAAAACATCATTAAAATAATTGTTCCCTTTGACAGCGTCAAAGAGTGTATATATACAATATTTTTGAAGTTGTTTTGTGCTAAATAAACCTTTTGTGATCAAGTCTTGTAAATATCTTGATTGGTACAATTGCAAATTTCTTACTGGTTTTGTACTAGTGCCCAAGATTAACATTGATGACATTAGTAGAATTCCAAGTGTTGCTCTTGTATTCCTATTAATTATACTTGATTGTCGAATATGTTAAAGAAGAAACAAATGCCAATTAATTTACAGACTGTAACTAACCTGAATTGCTTGATGTATTTTTTAAATGTTGAGATGCATATCCTAAGAATTTTTTGTTGCTGCAGGCCAAGCCACAGCTGACGGACAGGTCAAAGCTTCCAACTATTGTGGATCCTGTGATTAAAGAGTTGTTGAACTTGAAATATCTTCAGCAAGTAAGTTGCATGCAAAATATTTCTTTTGAACGGAATTGACATTATTTTTAAAAATACATTTAGTTTATACAATTTTACTCATGTTTTGGTGGATAAAAACTTAACGTTCTTCCACATTTCTTGCCCATTTTATTGCATATCTGAAATAAGACATAATCTTGCCATTTTCCAATAGCTAAATGTCTTTAACTGTGATTGGAATTTGGCATAAAATGTATTTTTTAGGTTAGATTGTCAGCTAGTTCTGGTTGATCGCCATTTGAAAATTAGAGGTACTTATAATTTGAATTCATAACAACCATTTCTCATCAACTTAAATTGTTTGTTTAGTACCCATTGCATTGACGTGACACTTACAAGGTTGAAGTATTGCAACTTCCTAGAAGGTCTGCCTACTCAATTCCATGATGATCCAACTTTCCTTGATCCTTGGGAGAATGATGCAGGAGCATCAAGGTCAAGGTTGAAGGCATGAGAAGACATTAAGGTCTCAAGATAACCAACATGACCCTGTTAGAATAGTTGATGTAATAAGACCTTGTGAAGGTCCTTTTTGATATGTTTATAATCATTTTAGTTACATTTGAAAACAGTAATTAACAAAAACCATATGTGCAGATATAAACATTAATCACAACATGTCCAATTTATTTGTAGGTATATTTTCCTGTGAAGAAAGACCACGCCTGACAATATGAATCTAGAAGAAAATAATGAGACAATGGCTGCATTGTGGGCTCAATTTCGAAGAAAACCTGATAAATGTTATTGTCCTTGCAAAAAGTGTAAGGGTTTAAAGAATCAAAGAATTCTAATCACAACAGCCCAGAGTCATTGTAGGCAATGTGGTCATGTCAAAGGGGGCCACAATTTTCGTCCATTGCTGAATGTGGATTTCCTACTGGAGGAACATGGAGGTGTGAATATCCAAACTGAGGATAACACTCCCATGGAAGAAGATGATAATGTGCCAGAGGACATGATTGAAGAAGATGGCATTGGAGCAAGTGATGAAGAGGCTCACAATGTGTTGGAAATAGAGATGGAGTAACTGAGAGGGGAGGGTTGGATCAGTTACCACAAAAATAAATCCACAGATCCTAAGATGCCTTAAAATATAGTTGTTGCTGATACTCGATAACCACACAAATGAATGCTAAAACTTGATAGATGTTCTGTTAACTTATTGAGCATTTAAAGTGATTATCATGCATGCATAAAGAAATAACATGAACACAAGAGACACCAGATTTAACGTGGAAACTCAATTTGGAAAAAACCACCAAGTAACTAGTTACCAATTTTCACTCTTCTAAAGTGAGCCCTGTTAGGAGCCAACCCTGTTAAAGGTTACAAAACACACTGTTAGGTGTGACCCTGTTAGAGGATTTAATCACCCTGTTAGAAGTGGCCTTGTCAGAGGTCTTTAGAACAATACAACTGAATTGTCACCTTGTTAGAGGATTTACAAAATGGCTATTAAACCAACTCTGTTAAGAGATTTTGAATCACTGTTACAATGATTAGAAAGCAACAATGAAGTGATCTAAAATATATGCAACTTATCTTTGTTGAATACAAATCTCTATTCTGCTTCACTAGATCCTTACTGATCGAATACAACTTTGCAGCTCCATAAGCATATCTAATCCTTCTTCAACATTCGCTCATATATTCAATATTCGCTCATTCCATATCCATACATTCGTACTCTTATTCATCCACACTCTTACATTTTATGAATTCACATCTTGACCTTTCATATATACCTTACAGATTGTCAATTCAGCTCAATTACAAGTTACAACAACTGAAAAAAATTAAATCAGTCGGCTGCATAAAACAATTAAACTTAATTCTTTAGAATAATAAAATTCTTCGCTGCCCGACCCAGCTCAGTGACCACTGCTCTAGAATGGTTTCCCCAGTGTTAACCAAGTGAAGCTTGATAAACACTACAAACTTTGCAACTTCCTTTGGAGACCGAGTTAACTCGGTAAACACTGACCTTCCTTTGCTTACCGAGTGAGCTTTGTAAAAGCTAACCTTCCTTCGCTTACCGAGTGAGCTCGGTAAAAGCTAACTTTCTCTTCGATGACCGAGTGAACTCGGTAGACATTGAACTCGGTAAACATTGACTTTCCCTTTGTTAACCTTGGGAGCTTGATTAACATTAACTTTCTGCTACAAGATCCTTTGATGCTCGAGTGAGCTCAGTAAGAGCTAACTTACTGTGTAATGTTCAGGAACATTCGGTAGACACTATAAATTGCTTTGCTAACCGTCTGAGCTCGATAGACTTTGTCTGATGGCTGATATGACATTTGTGTAACATCAAAGACAATACACAATTAACAATTATATCCAACAATCTCCCTCTTTGGCATTGATGGCAACACAACATGTCATAGCAGAAATGAAATTTGAAAACAAGTCTTTTTCTTATATGGCAACACAACATGTCAACATAACAATTCTCCCTCTAAGATAGAAAACTCTCCCTCTTACAGTAATCTCCCTCTGTAAAGGAATTACATAGCAAACTCTTTATATTTTGAACAAATTTTAGAGAGATATGACAGTAAAACTCTCCCTCTTTGACAACACATGCCAAAGACAACTCAACTTAAATGAATTTTAGTGTACCTTTAGTACTGATTCATATGCAATATTTCCTAGTTATGCTGCATCAATTGATAGATCTTCAGTCTGATATGAGTTGATGCATCACTAAACCTTTATTTTAGTGAACTTCAGATAGGGGAGTGACCCCTAACTTACCTCTTTGATATAAGAATGCATCCTTAAGTAATGGTTTTGTGAATATGTCAGCAATTTGTTCCTTTGTATGAACATATTCCAATCTAATCTCCTTATTTTGCACCAATTCTCTGACAAAATTATATTTTATTGCAATGTGCTTGGTTTTGGAATGCATCACTGGATTCTTAGATATGTTGATTGCACTTGTATTATCACATAACATAACAACTGGTTCTTTGATTTCCATCTTCATGCCTTCCAACAACTGTTTAAACCAAACAATATTAGAACAGTTTACTGCTGCAGCAACATACTCTACCTCTGCTGTAGATTGAGATGTACAATTTTGCTTTTTTCTTGTCCAAGAAACCAACCTCTTTCCAAGAAAGAATGCACCTCCACTTGCACTTTTTCCATCATCAAGGTTTCTTATCCAATCAGATCAGTAAACACTTTCAAATCCAAATTTCCTCCAAACTTATACCATAAACCATACTCTTCAGTTCCTTTCAAATATCTCATTATTCTTTTGATTGCCATCATGTGATTTTCTTTTGGTTTTGCTGAAAATCTTGCTACAATACCAACTGCAAGGGCAATATCTGGCCTAGTATGAACTACATACTGCAACTTTCCAATCATAGATCTATACAATGTTTGATCTACTTCTTTTGATTCATCTTCCTTGGTAAGTTTTAATCCGGTACACATAAGAGTCCCAACTGGTTTACAATCTTCCATTCCAAACTTTTTCAATATCTCTTTGATGTATTTTGATTGAGTAATGTAGATACCATTTTTATTTTGTTGAATTTGAAGACCAACAAAGAATTTGATCTCACTAAACATAGACATTTCAAATTCTTTGTTCATTTTTTCTGAGAATTCTTTGCACAGATCATCATTCCTTGTGAAAACAATATCATCTACAAATATTTTTGCCAAGACAATCTTATTATCTGGTCCTTCCTTACTATGCAAGCTACTGTTATCATTAGTTCTTTGAAAACCAATCTAAATAAGATAGTTATGCAATCTTTCATACCATGCTCTAAGGGCTTGTTTCAGACCGTACAATGCCTTGTGTAATTTGTAGACCATTTTCTTCTTATCTAGATCAACAAAACCTTCAGGTTGCTCAATTTAAACCTCTTCATCCAGTATACCATTGAGGAATGCTGACTTGACATCCATCTGATAAACTTTGAATCCTTTGTGAGAAACATATGCTAGTAAGGTTCTGACTCCTTCCAATCTTGCAATAGGAGCAAAAGTTTCTCCATAGTCTATTCCTTCTTCTTGAGCATATCCTTTGCATACTAGTCTAGCTTTGTTTCTTGATACCTTACCATCTTCATCCAACTTGTTTCTGAATACCCACTTGGTTCCAATCACATTTTTATCTTTAGGCCTAGGTACAAGAGTCCATGTCTTGTTTTTCTCTATTTGCTCTATCTCTTCATTCATAGCCTCATCCAACTATCATTTTCCAATGCATCTTTGACATTTCTAGGTTCAAAATCAGTAAGTAAACAAGTACCTTTCAACTTATTTCTTGTCATGCTTCCTTCAGATTTATCTCCAATGATCTAATCTGCTGAATGATGTCTCCTGACATACTTAGCTAATACAGGTTCCTTGCCTTTTGAATGGATTTCATTATTATCTTCTTGCATTTCAACTTCAGGTTCTGTCTGTTCTAGCTCGGTAGATACTTGCTCGGTAGACACTGAATTTGTCTTGATTTGCTATGGCTCGGTTTGAACTTCCTGTAACTCGGTTACAGATGACTCGGGAGTAGAAGTTTCCTAATTCTCTGATGTAACTGGTACTGTATCAGGTTCATTGAAAACAAACCTTTTATAATCTTCTGGTTCCCTTTTGCTTTCTTCTTCAGTCCTTTCTGCAAACTCATCAACTTTCACATGTGCACTTTCTATGACTTTGTGAGTAGACAAGTTCAAACATCTATATGCCTTACTTTTGCATGAGTATCTAAAGAATATACCTTCATCACCTTTTACATCAAATTTGTCTTTTCTAGATTCTTTCAAAATGTAACATTTACTTCCAAATACTTTAAGGTAACTTATATTAGGTTTATAGCCATACCATAACTCATAGGGGGTTTTGAATGAGTCTTTCTTTAGTTATACTCAGTTCAAGGTATAAACTGTAGTGTTGATAGCTTCCTTCTAGTATTTGATAGCAATGCTCTTTTCAATCATTAAAATTCTTGCACAATCCATGATGGATCTGTTTCTTCTTTCAGCTATTCCATTTTGCTGGGGTGTTCCAGGGGTTGATACCTATCTTTTGATTCCTCTTTCAATGCAAAAGTTATAAAACTCATGTGAAATGAATTCTCCACCTCTGTCTGACCTCAAGCATTTTAATCTTTTTCCTGTTTCTTTTTCTACTCTGGCCAAATACCATTTGAACTTTTCAAATGCTTCTGATTTGTTTCTTAGATACATGACTGTCATCATTCTTGAGTAATCATTAACAAAAAGAATGAATAATTTTTCTCTAGTATAGCTTTCAATTCCAATGGGTCCACATAAATCAGTATGCACAATTTCTAATATATCTTCAGACTGATAGTTTTTACTTTTAAAACTAGTCTTTCCCATCTTTCCAATCTGACAATTTTTGCATAGACCGACCTTAGGTTTCTTTATGTTGGGAATGCCTCTTACTTTTTTGAATTTGCTTATTTTTACCAAATTATCAAAATTTACATGACATAACCTTTTATGCCATAACCAAATTTCTTCTGCTTGAGCAATGAAACATGAACATTCACCTAGTTCAAGATAGAACAAGTTACCTTTAGTTTGAGTACTTGATCCAATCAGCTTTCCTTTGCCATCCAACAATCTTACTTTACCATGCATGAATTCTACTTTGAATCCATTATTGAGTAGTTGTGCCACACTTAACAAATTATGCTTTAGTCCTTCTACCCAATAGGCATTATCACATATAAATTCCTAGGTTAGAGAGATTCTTCCTCTTCCTTTTATACAACAAGGTTCATTGTTACCAAATCTTACACTGCCACCATTGTAGTCTTCAAAGTATTCAAACTTAGTTTTGTCGCCAGTCATGTGATGAGAACAACCACTATCTATGATCCATGTATCATTTTTGCTCATATGAGAAATGAGTGCCATTTCCTCATTATCAGATTCATCTTTCATAGCAATGTAGACAATTTCATCTTCTTCTTCATCATTAGAATCATTAGAATCTTTAGCCATAAAACATGTTTTCTTACTTTTATCCTTGAATGATTTGAAATCTTTCTTGCCATTCCATTTGTGATCTTTTTTTTCATCTTTATTCTGCTTGTTTGGACACCTAGCAGCAATATGACCAACTTCTTCACATGAAAAACATATTAGGGGTACTTTACCTTTGTATTTTCCTCTGCCTCTAGAATATTTCCTTGCTAGTAGGGCTTCAATTACTTCAAGATCACTGTCTGAACTTTGGTCTAATTCATCTTCACTTTCTGACTGAGATTTCTTTTTCTTTTTGCCTTTCTCCTTGAGTGAAAGTTTGGCTTCAAATGCTGATTCAATGTTCTTGGAAGCTGGAACATAGTTATCAAAGTTGTCCAGTTCAAATGCAGTCAATCTTCCAACTATAGCCTCTAGATTTTTCTTGTGATTTGCTTCACATCTTCTTTCTTGAATTGTAGAAACTCTGATTGCATAAATGGGAAGTAGAGTTCTGAGAACTTTACTTATAATTGTCTCTTCACTGATATCTCCTCTAGAAGCTTTGATTGCACTGACACATGCTTTAACTCTTTCAACATATTTTGCAATGTTTTCATCCTCTCTCATCTTCATTTGATCAAACTGTCCTCTCAGACTTTCTGCTTTGGCTCTTCTAACATTATCATCTCCTCCATAGATCTCTTTCATCTTTTCCCACATTTCAAAGGAAGATTTGCAATCCTTGATATCATCGAATTCTTCATAACTCAGAGCAGATGCTATATCTATCATCATAATATTGTGAGTCTTCTTTTCAGTAATATCATTAACAGATAGTGTACCAGCTGGTTCTGCATATTTTTCATCAAAGTATTTTAGTCCTATGTCTCCAATAGAAGCTAGATGAAGTCTCATCAACCCTTGCCATGCTGAGAAGTTATTTCGGTTAAGCCTTGAAATTTCCCTCTTGTAAGACATTCTGATCTTTAGCTTAGATCCTTGAAATCTTTCCTGCAAGCACCAAAAGCTCTAATACCAATTGTTGGAAATAGAGATGGAGTAACTAAGAGGGGAGGGGTGAATCAGTTACCACAAAAAGAAATCCATAGATCCTAAGATGTCTTAAAATATAGTTGCTGCTAATACTCGGTAACCACACAAATGAATGCTAAAACTTGATAAATGTTCTGTTATCTTATTGAGCATTTAAAGTGATTAACATGCATGCATAAAGAAATAACATGAACACAAGAGACACCAGATTTAACGTGGAAACCTAATTTGGGAAAAACCACCAAGTAACTAGTTACCAATTTTCACTCTTCTGAAGTGAGCCCTATTAGGAGCCAACCCTGTTAAAGGTTACAAAACACACTGTTAGGTGTGACCCTATTAGAGAATTTAATCACCCTGTTAGAAGTGGCCTTGTCAGAGGTCTTTAGAACAATTCAACTAAATTGTCACCTTGTCAGAGGATTTACAAAAGGGCTGTTAAACCAACTCTGTTAAGAGATTTTGAATCACTGTTACAATGATTAGAAAGCAACAATGAAGTGATCTGAAATATATGCAACTTATCTTTGTTGAATACAGATCTCTATTCTGCTTCACTAGATTCTCACTGATCGAATACAACTTTGCAGCTCCATAAGCATATCTAATCCTTCTTCAACATTCACTCATATATTCAATATTTGCTCATTCCATTTCCATACATTCACACTCTTATTCATCCACACTCTTACATTTTATGAATTCACATCTTGACCTTTCATATATACCTTATAGATTGTCAAGTCAACTCAATTACAAGTTACAACAACTAAAAAACATTAAATTAGTCGGCTGCATAAAACAATTAAACTTAATTCTTTAGAACAATAAAATTCTTTGCTGCCCGACCCAGCTCGGTGACCACTGCTCTAGAATAGTTTTCCCAGTGTTAACCAAGTGAAGCTCGGTAAACACTGCAAACCTTGCAACTTCCTTCGGAGACCGAGTTAACTCAACAAACACTGACCTTCCTTTGCTTATCGAGTGAGCTCAGTAAAAGCTAACCTTCCTTCGCTTACCGATTGAGCTCGGTAAAAGCTAACTTTCTTTTCAATGACCGAGTGAACATTGAACTCAGTAAACATTGACTTTTCTTTTGTTAACCTTGGGAGCTCAGTTAACATTAACTTTCTGCTACAAGATCCTTTGATGCCCGAGTGAGCTCGGTAAGAGCTAACTTACTATGTAATGTTCAGGAATGTTCGGTAGACACTGTAAATTGCTTTGCTAACCATCTGAGCTTGGTAGACTCTGTCTGATGGCTGATATGACATTTGTGTAACATCAAAGACAATACACAATTAACAATTGTATCCAACACAATGATGGTACTAGCGAATCTGATAATAATGATGAAGATGGTCTTGATATACCTTTACTTGAGAAGGCACATGAGCCCTTATACCCAGGCTCCCAAACAACTCTACTATCAGTTATAGTGTTGTTGGTGAACTTAAAGGTTATGAATAGCATATCCAATGTAGCAATGTCACGTATGTTAAGGTATGTCATTTTTGTCATCTTCAATGTTAGCATACAATTACTATTCATTATATTAACAATGCATATTTGTTGTTGTAGGTTGACTAGTGAGTTTTTGTTACCACCATCAAACATTTTGCCTCATTCGTACCGAGAATTATCTAACATTATGGATCAGATTGGAATGAAGTATCAGACAATACATGCATGTCCCAATGATCATATTCTATATCATAAACAACATGAATTTGCAACAAAATGTCCTGATTGTCATGTTAGTAGATACCGGTCAGATCAAATAACAAAAAAAGTGCCTCACAAGGTTCTTTGGTACATTCTCATTATTCCATGTTTGGAATGGTTATATAGGTATGCTAGCTTGGCACAATTTATGGATTACCATGCACGCAATAGAAGTCAGGATGACATTATGTGAATGCCTGCCGATGGTTCTGCATTTAAAGGGATAGAAGAAACATGGTCACACTTTAAAGAAGAATCTCGTAATCTGAAATTTTCATTGGTGGCGGATGGTGTCAATCCATATGGAGATATGAGATCTGTTTACTCAGTATGGCCTATTTTTGTTATTAACAATAACATTCCTCCTTGGATGTCCATAAACAGGGAGCACATAATGTTGTCAATGATTGTGCCAAGTATTTTTTTTTTTTTATAGTTATCTAAATTAATTTATAAATAGTGCATGAAAATGGTTATAATAATTACGTAATTTTTATGTTCATTCAATTGCTAGGTAAATACCAAGTTAAAGATATGAACGTGTATATTGAGCCCCTAATTGACGAGTTGTTGAAGTTATGGAATGGCATCACTATGTATGACATCTCTAGACCAATAGGACATCGACAATTTCAATTCCATGCAATGCTTGTATGGACAATACATGATGCCCCTGGGCTAACTCATTTTTGTGGTATGTTATATTATTAAGATCACATATTTTTGGTTTGTTATAGTGCTTACACATTACTATCAAATGCTTAAGTTGTGCATGATAATTGTACATGATCCAATTATACATGATCTTTTAGGTCTTCAAACAAAGGAAAAATTTGCATGTCTAGTTTGTAGTCCGAAGATGAAATGTCGTCATTCGAGAAGTTTAGGAAAGCAGGTGTTTGATGAGTTTAGACACTTTCTCCACAATAATCATAGGTATCGAATTGTTGAAAAACATCTTTTCAATGTGAAAGAAGAGACATCATCAAGGCCACGAAGAATGACACCTCATTTATGGAAGTTGGAATACGATTGACTAAATCGTCGAGGTAATGTCCAATTTGTCGTCTGAAGTTTACAATTTGTATTTCGATATTATCTTATATTTACTAATGCTGTAACTGATGCTCTTGAAGGTTGTCAAGGCATCAATGACCAACTTCCTAGAGGAATGAAAAGTTATCCTACTCAATTTAATAGGTTACCATACTACAAGGATCTTCCAATCGCGCATTTGTTTGATGCTATGCATATTGGAAAGAATGTAACAGAGACACTATGGAAAATGTTGGATGGAAGGCGTGATAGAGAACAAATTGCTAAAATTTGTACTAACATTCATGAATCTAATCATGCACTAAAAGTTTTCATTGAATCAAATAGGAATGGAGATCGCATAAATACAAGTGCCCTTCCTTGGTTATTAACGAAGCAACAAAGTGATGCATTAAAAGAAGTCATAAAAAAAAACAAAATTTCCAATAGGATTTGTTGCAAATATAAGCACTCTTCTATCAAAGAAAGGTGATTTTGGGTGAGGGTTGAAGACACATGATTGGCATACCTTCCTCAAGGTAAGTCATGTTTTCTATTTATAGTATATTTGTAAGATTGAATGTAGTACTAGTTGCATTATTTAATAATATATTGAAATGATCATTTTTTAATGATTGCAGTTTGTCCTACCTCTATCCCTTCCACAACAGTTTGAAAACAGTATTAAACAAGTTATATATGATCTTGAAAAATACATGAGGTTAGAAGAGTGTTTTTTCTTAGATTTGTAGCTTTTTATCTGAAATCTATTGTATATTTTTATTTGAAATCTCCTCTATGTGTTTTTGCGCGTTGAATCTCATTTAGGTGGTTATCATCTAAAGAAATTGATATAAAAGATATAAAATATTAGAAGAGAAAAATTTCATAGCTTATGTGTGAAATGCAAAAGTGTTTACCTCCAACGTTTTTCAATGCTCAAGAACACTACCTCATACATCAAGTTGAGGAGATTGAATTGTGTGGACCTGTACAAGATAGATCAATGTGGATGGTTGAGAGGCATTTGAAATTTTTGAAGGCCTTGGTTCGACAAAGAGCATGTCCTGAGGGTTCTATGATAGAGGGATATATGATATACTAGACCGTGGTGTATATCAGTGAATATCTTCCAAATTTTGCAGCAGGTATCCATCTAGATTGCATTTGGGATCCCAACTATAATGACAAATTCAAAGGGGAGTACCTGACGGGGAAAGGTAGATTGAGGAGGGTGAGAGGTAATTATAAGTTTTTTTTTGTAATTTAACAATTCTTATCCATCATCAATATATATAAGTTGTTTCTAACTGGTGTAATTGTCTTCTTTATAGTTGGTCGTGAGTGGGATGTACTACACTTGTATATTGCAAACAATCTTGATTGGATGACAGTGTGGATTGAAAAGTCTCAAGAAAATGATCGCTCACTAACATGGGATGGTGTTGCATTGTTGGTTAAAGAAGCTCATCGTAATGGAGATCCCAATGTTACACCAATGGTACTTGATCTAATATATGGCTTAAGAGATACAAAGGTATGCATAAGATTACTAATCATGAGACATAAGTTTAATATCAACTCACAGATCAATGAGAAGATTCTTGACATGTTTGAATAATTGCAGGTCAAATAGCACAAAGTTATGTACTACCATGGCTATAAATTCTGCACAAAAAAGTTAGATGAAACGAAGAAAACGTGTGATTCCAGGATAAGTGATGTCTTCGCGGTCACCAATATTTCATCTAGAACTGACATACATCCTCAACAATCTGAAAATCAATACTATGGCATTTTGGATGATATACTTGAGTGCGACTTTAATTCATTCAAAATAGTTCTATTTGTCGTCAAATGGTTTAGGTTACGACTAAATCAAAATGATCCTGATAGGACTGTTATTGAACACGACAGTGGATTTACTATGATTAATACAAGGTCATTTGAGCCAATCGAAGATGAGCCCTATGTTCTTCCAAGTCAATGTGAGCAAGTGTTTTACTTTGGTGTTCCAGACAAACCAGGTTGGTCATTTTTTGTTAGACATGACCCAAGAGGAAGGCCGATAAAGTATAATGTGATCAAAGAAGAAGATATTGAAGAAGCACAAGAGGAAGTAAATGATTATCATGAATGACAGTTACCCAGTGATGAAGAAGAAGAAGATGGTGATGATTTTGGTCATGCTAATGATAATGGTGATAATGATGATGATGCTGCTGATGACGATCATGATCATGGTGACGAAGATGGTGATGATCATGGCGATGATGGTCATGATGATGATAGTGATCAAGAGGATGATGATGGTGATGAAGATGGTGGTGGTGACGATGACGATCAAAGTGATGAGTACGATGATGGTGATGATGATGATGATGATGATGATGATGACGACATGGATGACGATCATGATGATCAATAAAATCTTTAGGTACGATCAATGTCAACTATAATGGGGTCTTGTATGACCAAATATTTCTTTCCAAACCATATGTGCACATATAAACATTAAGTAGAACATGCCAAATATTTTTTTAGATATAAACATTAGTTACGCTAAATTTTTAACTTAAGACAAATGATTTACATATACAATCTACTTTATTATTATTTTTTTTGGTAAGTCTATTACTTTAATTTCGCTGCTGATTTCTAAGACTTACTATTTTTTTTCACAGGGCAATATGGATGCATCATGTCAGACACCTTCAGTAGAGGTAAACATTAATTATTGTAAATTTTAATGTTAATATAGAAACAAATGTCCTATTATTATGTTCTTTTCTTTATGGCTTTGGAGTTATTTTGATGAAAGTATACGAATATTTGATGTCACAAATGATAGGAAAAAGCTACAATGATCGCTGATCAAATGCAATCTAAAATACGAGTGTCATATCTACATGACATTGGCCTTAGTACTAACCCTATATTCATCACCCAACAAATTACACAAAGATACACTGATGAGCTTGTTCAAGTTATCATCAAGGGTGACAGAAGTGAGGAGAAAGAAGCACTGAGAATAGAATTGGACTGTAGAATCCAATCTTTGAAAGTAAGCAGTAATTCGACTAAAGTAGTAATAGAAGTTCAATAGATATTAATATTTTATAGTATCTTATGGATCATGATCTTTGATTTTATGTGTTCTTGTATAGACATATGTGCCAGTTGCGACATCACATGCTAAACATGGTCAAGGTTGTTTCACAGTACCTTCGTGTAAGTAACACTTTGTTTGTTTTGATCAACATTATAACACTTACCTTTTTTTTTGTCGACGTTTCTCGCTAGTATCCCATTTGATCTTTATCCATTGCAAATGTCTTTGCTAACAATATTCTATTCTTCAGCTCATGATGAAGTGCAGACTCCTCCTTCAGTTGGCGATCCACTATTGTCTGCTGCATTGTCGGCAACAAGGACCATGCAAACATCATCGTCTATGCCCAATAGAATTGGTAAAACCTTGTTTTTCTATATTTTGTAATGTCTTTCTACAAGTTGATGAACAACGAAGTAGCACATTAGTGCTTAAATGATGTCTACAGAAGCTTGCATACACACAAACACATGCATACACACACCATACATACATACATACATACATACATACATACATACATACATACATACATACATACATACATACATACATACATACATACATACATACATATACATATATATATATATATATATATATATATATATATATATATATATATAGCCACACATAGAGAGACATGAACATAGGCAAGGAGGTAGACCAACAGAGAGCAGTGCTAAAATTGTCATTTAATTGTTATGATGTTTCAGTTGATAGAGCAATAGAGAGTAGTACTACTAAAGCTGATCCATTTCCTAGAGCAGTTCGTGTGATTAGTACTGGTTTGTATGAAGGGACATTGTTGCTGAATAAGAAAACTATGTTTCCATTAAGAGAATGAAAGCTTCCAGGTGCTTTAAAATTGATATTTTTTAAAGTGTAAATTTAGTTTACTTTTACATTACTCATTTTGGACTAATAAATCCTTTATGTTTTTGTAGGTAATAATGCTTTCTTTGAACATCTTTTTCATATGACATTGAGACTGTTTCGACCCACCATACGTAAAAGGTACGTAGTTTCATATCATTGCTACATAATTTTTATTTTCTTCTATTTATTGTAATATATTAAAGTTATTGATCTAACAATCTATTTGTTTTTAAAAAGGTGGAATTTACAAGCTAGGGAATTAAAAAATCAGCTGATTGCATCTATTGAGGAGAAATTTGGGAAAAACATTTTTGACACTGGCCTACTTCTGAAAAGAGCACCAAAGCATATAAAGACTATGAGGGATCAATATAGAAGGGGTCTTAAGGATAACCCAAAGTACGACCGTCCTCCTATGATTCCACCAATGGAGTGGAATGAAATACTAGAAGATGCAAAGGAGAAAAGGCTATGTGAAGATAGAGATAATGAAGCAGCACAGGGCAAAAAGAGGTATGTCATTATAGTATTAAGTACATTGTAATCATGCACTAATTATTGATATTTGTAAATATATAATCTAAGATGTTTGAAATTGTTCATAGATTACAGGACACATCCGTGGCTACAAAAGCGAAAATAGAAAATGTTGGCCAACACAAACTTGGCTCTGGTGGTTATATGAATCTGCAGTCTCGACTTGTAAGTAGAGCAATGAATTTTGTTTTTTTTTTTTTAAATATAATGTTGTAAATAGTTTTGTTTAATGAAACCATACATGGAAAACTGACGTTATCAAGCAAAAACCACAGGGCACACATTTCAATGTGGATGTCACAGATGAAGATAGAAAAATTGCCTTGAAGGAAGGCTATAAAGTTGTGGTTGCACGCCTACGTGAAGAATCTGTAAGCCTTGCCCAAGAATCCAGTGCACCAAATGATATCTCACAGGTAAATTGGTCAGATGAAAAGTAAATGAAATTAAATAGTTGAGAAGATTCTTTTTCGGTATTAGTTTTAAATGTAAATTGACTACATAACAAGGTGCATAACATTTTACTGCAGCCTTCATATCCTACCACAGAACCTACTCCTGACGAAGGCCATGATGTGCATTATAGAGGTGGAGGCATTAATTTTCTATTGGAAATTAATTATGCAATTATAAATACAATTTAACATCTTCAATTGGAATTTGACGTGTATCCTATTTTTGAATATTTCAGAGCATGTTGAACATCATGTTGAAGGACTGGACCATGTTCCAAGTGTTCAACATGTTGACGCGGTGGCAGATCAAAATTTTAATGTACATGATGTGGCATTGTCAGGTAAGAAAAATGCATTTTATGTTGTACTCGTACTTAATTACAAAATTGTAACAGTTAGAAAAAGAAAAAGAAAAAGAGTATGCCAATCATCACATTCACTTGTCCTTGCAATAGAGCCCCCTTTAGTGTAGCAACCTCCTGCTCCTCCAAAGAGAAGAAGCCATCGTAATTTGACATTACACGTGCCAAAAGAGGAGGAGAATGAAGCAGATATGGATGTCCCTATGAGCGCTTTTCTTAAGAGAGCTCAGAAAAACAAAAAAAAAGAAATGATGTTTTAAAAATCTTCTTTGATAAACCTTGTTGGATAATGAAAGAACTTTGTTTTAAGTAATTATGTATGAATGATGCGTATTAATATAGATTTTTATTTTATGTTAATGAATATTGTTATGTGTTAATGAAGTTTTGATTAGTATTGTGTATTAATAATTTTTATATCATATTAATGAATGTTATGTGATTGTATTGATTGAATGTTATAGTTCATAAATGGATGAATGAATGAATGAAGTATGTAATTAGATGATAATGGGTACTTTAGATTGATGTTAGGGGGAGGGGGGTGAGGCCAGATGAGCTTCCACCTTCACGTGGTTGGCCTTGTTAAGTAGAGAATATTATAGTATTCTTGAAACCAAGTGAAGCTCAAATTTGTTAAGTCTTCAAACACACATACCAATTCTCTTTAACGAGACTGAAGTTTTTTCACTTGTAATAGTCTCATTGCAGTCATCTTTTGGTTCCTTGAACATATAGTTCTTGCTTAGTTTAAATCCCAATTATTAGATATTTGTCCACATTGGAGTTAGTTTGGCATAGAAACCTGCATATTTTATTATATATATCTAGTCAACTGAAAGCAATGTAGAAAGCATTCACATAGTTGATGTCTAATAAAAGAAGACAAGATGCATATACTATTTAGCATGGAAATCCTTGTAGGTGAATTGTGTGTATACACACACACACACACATATATGTATGTATGTATATAACTTCAAACAAATGTGTAGACTCAATTAGCAAGAGACATCAACCTTAAATCCTGCAATGCAGAAGGAACTAACCTTTGAAATGCAAAGTGTTTATAATGTAGGTAGATTTGCCTTAGATCTCCTTCGAGGTCTTCAACAAATATGCCTTGTACTTATGAATAATCCACCAAGATTTGAAATATTATTTTTCAATAAATGCTCTAAACTTGGAATATACCTTCATAGAAATTCTACCTTAGATCTGCTCATCATATTCAAAATAAGCCTTCACATGTCTGTTCACTTAGGTCTGATTTAGGTCTTCCACAAATTTGGCTTATAATTATGCTCTTGAATCTCTTAAAATCTTCTTTGTATTCAAATGATATTTAATGAATTGATTGATACAAATTTCCTCGTACTTGAATCCAAATATCATTGTCATTGTCAAACATAACACAAACATAAAATCACTTTGGTTATTCACTTGTTATACAAGTTAGTCTTATCTTTTTGGTTTTCACAAGTCATGCACTTATGCATCTTTGGGATATCCACAAGCTATTAGAGATGTTTGGATGGTTCATGTCCTTATTTTTTTTGTGCTATTTGTAGGGTTTTTGCCATGAAGTCTAAGGACAGACATGTTGGATGTTTGTGATAGACATGTCCACCTATAAGAAAAGTATAAAATGTAGAAAAAATGCAAAGAAAAGCTTGTAAGGGTTTTAGGTGCCTTTAGGCCTAGTACAACTCGTAAGGGTTTCAGGTGTCTTTGGAAGGGTTAGTGAAGTTATAAAACCTTTGAAAAGGTTAGTGAAATATATTAAAGGCATATATGATTGTAAGTTGTCGAAGTTGACACTTTGTGTCAACTTAGACAACAAATTTCAGTTTATAACTAACTGGTAACAGTTAGATAGTTAGACAGCAGTGGTTGTTTACTGTTGTTTGGTTATTTAGAAGGGATTTGTCGAGTGTTTGGGGGAGAATTAGAGTTGGGGTGGTAAGACAAGGCATTTTGAAAAAATTATAATCAATAAAATAATCCTATTCTCTGCAATTCAGTCTCTGTCCCATGGAACAGTGAGTTCCTATGATGTATCAAATGCATTTTGACTAATATTTAATGTGAGAACATTTTATTATTTTTGTTATCTTGTCCACGCATTCTTTTAATTTTCATTGCGGGTTGAGTAAGGAATAATAGACTGGTGCATTCAAACTAGTGACTGGTTAGGCACAATCAACTATACTTATATTGAAGTTGCCAATGTAGATTCTCTCCTACCACCTGTAGTCACTGTTATTGGTGGGAGACAATGAGGTTGTGATAATTTATTTGTACTATATTAACCAAATGCAGGAGAGTGGGAAAACTTGGTGCAAGTGCAGTGTTGGATGGTAATTGCTGATGGAGGTTTAGCCTGGATTAGACACCAATCTAATAGACTATGGATCATTTCATGTTTGAAGATGTTTGGGGGGTGAATCCTTCATGTTTGGGGGGTGTCTCTGTTACCAAAAACGAGACAATAGAGCACTGCTAGTGTTATGATGGCCAAAATATGTCTTTCATTGTGATAGACTATTTCTAAGTCATCTGTGTTGTTTCTTGCTATTGTCAAGCAGTCTTTGTTTTCCTTGAGACCATGAACAAAATTATCTACATTTTTGCTAATGATAAAATTTTGACTTGAACAATGATAAATTTTATTAGTAATCATTATAGTGGAACAACTTTTGACTTGTTCAAAAAATTTAGTCGAAGGTGTTGGAATCGATAGTGAACCCCAAGCTCTTAGAAATCACCTGCAACCAAAATGCACATTACATCTGTGTCTGAGAGAGAATATGATCCAAAAAGCATGCCTACTTTGGTGATTTGGCTATTATTGCAGCACTACAAAGTGTCATATAGTGTTTCTCATTTTCTTAAATAATAGGCAATTAGTTCATGATTTCATCATATCTTATAGTGGAACAACTCCAAGAATCTTGGGTAAATTGCTTGCTATAAGACTTTCTTGTATAGGACACTCAATAATGTGGGCTAAGTGGTGGGCACAAAGAGGAACAAGAAAGGATCTGTACAAGTGCACGGTGCAGTAGAATTCAAAAATGAAATTATCTTAGTTTCATTCTGATTCTCCTCTGTTACCCTCACATACATACACAACTCACTTCAATTCTTCAATGCTCTCAAACTTATACACATCCCTTATCAACAGATCTGGTCATAATTCTCCTAAAATTTACAAATATTCCTGGAAATAGCAGCTACCTAAGACTCAGGAATTAGATATAAATGAGTTGAGACCAACATTTATAATTCTTGAACAGGATTGAAAAATAATTTTGATTTTGTAAGATGATTTGATATGCAACAGTAGAATTCATCCTTGTTTACTTCTGATTTATAGGACCAGTGCCTTATCCATTGGGCAAGAAATTGACTATTGGCGGGAGATCTAATTCAAATAAGTTGTATAAGAATTAATCAACTGCAATCACCCATCTCCATTCTTATGCAATATCCCTTTTATGAACTCATAAACCCTACTGATTTACTGAAGCATTTATATAATTGCTTGAATTAAAAGCAACGATAAAACCAGCATACAACCCATCTAGACTGCATTTAGCCAAATAAACCTTATTTAAATGACTTCAAAGTAAACAAACCCATAAACTGGAGACAGAAATTGATGATCCACAGATATAGTGTAAATACCCTTTTGTATTATCCTTTTCATATGACTAATACAATAACCAATAGAAAACCAATTGAATGCCCATAATAGATTGCCATTTCTGTCATTTCAATTTGCTTATCAGAAAGTACAATGGAAGCAAACTCAAAACCTCTGCATACTATTGGACTGACTGAATATGTACTCTTCTTGAAAGAAACAAAAAATTGCACAAGTCTCAGACCATCACAATGCCTTGAAAACTCATTTATATAGCATGAGTTGCAACAAGCAAAGGGCAATTGTGATCTAACAAGTGTCCAAGGAACAAAGCATCATACAAAAGACAAAAACAATCACAACAGAATGCCAAGCGTATCAAATATTCCTTTAGGTAGGCCCGTTCTAGTTTTTGTTGTGAATCATCAACTTCTGATTTGTCTCTCATTATTCCGGCTCCTCAAAATATGTGGCTACCAAGCTGCCCAAAGAAGGATGATCTTGTGATACCTCCAAATCGGTTTTCTCGTACGAGTTCTCACTGCTTTCACCTTGAGCAGGCATTATTACCTTTTCCCCTTCTTTTTTTAGTTCTGGTGCAGAGGTGTCAATAACCTGCACCTCACCTTCTTGTTTCTCATCATCATCTGAACTGTCCTCCTTTAACTGCTTGTCTAACAGAAGATCTGCCATCCAAGTGTCAAATTGTATATCATTCGGCCAGCTGAACTATAGGATATCATTTTGCTTTTTTAAAATATAATGAGCCTCCTTTTCAAAACCAACAAATTCTTGCTTCAAAGAATCAAAAAATAATTGGACTTTAACCAATTCCTCTGTCATGGTGGCCCACCAGGCATGCCCCTTTTCATTAATAACTTTATTTATCCTTATGCAGAAAAGGTCATCCAATTCTTTACTCCACTCTTCCTTATTTTTCAATTTCTTCTTTCTATCCAAGGCACAAGGAAATAGATCAAATTTTTTATTCTTGTACTTATTCAAATAAGAAACAATTTTCAATTGCAGAGCAACTCTCCTATTATCAAAATCTGACAGGTCATTAGCAATATCATACAATTTTTCAACATGGTCATTGGAAGTCTTTATTACTAAATAACATAGAAGGGTGTTTTCCTTTTCCCTTCTTCCCCATTTATTAACAATAGGCTTCAAGGTATCATCATGAGTTTTCAATTCCTCCCATATATCTATTACTTTTACCAACTGATCAAAGAATAAGGGCCACTCAATTTTGTCTGCTAAATACATTAGAGCCTTTCTAAGCTTATCCTCATATTGCATATTTAACTCTACATGTAAGGCCCATAGTTTGCTCTTCTCTTCTTCAAATTCCTCAGCTGTATAATATTCAGGCCTTTGAGGTGTGTCTAGTATCTCTACAAGGGTGGTGGATTTAAAAGGTTCCACTGGAGGACGAGGGTATGTTATTCTTGGCCTTGTGGATTTCTCCATTGCCTTGTTTTCAAGTTCAATTCTCCTTTTTACCTCCCTATTATAGGCCTCAAGAAGTGTTTCATATTTATTCTGTAACTCAGACATAGCCTATTCCTCCTTCTTAGCAGTGGCTAACACAAACTTAGAAGAATCCACATTCCAATATGCTGCCTGTACATGTGAAGTGTCAGCAACCCTTCTTACAAGTATATTTCCCATCAACCCAGACTCATCTGATTGTGATGGTGTGGCTCTAGATCCCTTTCTCAATGACCAACTAACCAATGTAGCTTGATCTTCAATGAATGAAGTGCCTTGGAAGTCTCTTCTATTTGGGTCTTGCAACTCTAATCTACTTGAAACATAATTGAAAATTAATGCATCTGCAATATCCCAATTGGGCAATAATAAAATTGATGACTTGCCTGCTCTAATACAGGGTCCAACTCCTTGCCTCTATACTCAGCTATTGTTAGATCCAAACTTGAGAGAGGAAGTTCTGGAGGGTTACCCTCATCTAATTCTGCTTGAGTAATAAAAATATCTCCCTGTGATCCCATTTGTTCAACCTGTTCACTAGTGAGTTGCTCTTCTCCAATCCTCAAAGGGGACTAGGTGGGTGAATATTCCTCATCTTGAGGCCTTTCTTCTGTCATTACCTTTTGCCTCTTAGGACTAGGCTCTTCAGGTCTCTCCTCTTGGGCTATACTGGTAGATCCTATTATTTGTTTGCCCTTGTCTATAGGAACCCTTTTATTCTGAATTATAGTATATCCGGGCCTCTTTTGTACAATTATTTTATCAGTTCTCACATTTGGAGTGAAAGCCAACCTCCTCATGACCTCTCTGGCCTTATCAGGATATGAATCAATAAAAAAATGTTTCTTTTCATTCATGACCTCCATTATTTCAGGGAAGGTATTCATGAGCTTACTTATTTTGTTAGCCTCTGTAATAGCATTATCCAAAGGATCATATTTATTATCAAAACAATGAATGAATTCTAAGACCCAGGAATAAACTCTCCATTTTTCCTTTTTAGTTTCCTGCTCCTGCAATGAGAATTCATTCCTTATAATATCCTCTGGATAATAAGAATCGTGCTTGACCGGTCCCAACTTGATTCTATGCCTCAACATCTGATTGAAAAATCCCTCAGAATCACAAAAACGAGGATGAGAGACAGCCATCATATACTGCTCCAAAATTTTATGCAAAAAGATCCATCCCCCTTTTGTAATCACAAACTGATGGGCCACTGTGCAGGTAGGGAAAATTGACCCTAATTGCCTTTTCAACAAAAACATTTCTTCCACTCCCCCTAACTGTCATAAAACTTCAGCCATTCCCACCTTCAAAGGAACTTGGTAAGGCAAAACATGAGGGTTCCCCTTGAAACCATAGATTCTAAAAATAATAGAAACTGGGTAGGGGATGATATCTCCCCAATTATGTGAAACTTTCAAGTCATGGGGGTTATCCATAGGCCTGATGAGACTCATTAGTACCCGAGGGATTCTAGGATTGTCACTCAATATGAAGCATCTCAATTTAGCAGCAAAATATCTATCAAATCTGACAAAACTAGCATTACTTGCATCCCAGGTCATATCTGCACTCCACAACTGGACTGGCAGTATTTCCCCATTCTCCTCTCTATTTAGTTCCATCTCATTACCAAAATATGTCACTCCTTTGAACAAAAACATATGCATTAATAGAGAGTAGTGACCAAAAGTTTTTTCCACCTTGCCCTTCACAATCCCAACTAAACCAATGTGAATTTCTTCAGCCAAAAAGGAAGCAAAATAAAAAATAACATCTACACCGAAGGAAGCAATCTGAACCATCATGTACATGAATACAATAGGCATAAATTCTTGCTCATCTTCACCAAAAACTCAGCATAAGGTCCTGTATATCTCTACAGCCCGGGAAGTGAAAAGACTCTTCTTAAAAGGCTCTCTAGAGGCTGCAGTAATTACTGGCAAAGTTCCTATTGTACCAATATGTGCCCTTAGTGCACCTCCCCTAATTACATCCTTCTTTGCTTTATATTCATTCTCTAATTCTAGCAAATTGATTTGCACATGGTAGTCTGATAATGGTTCCAGGTGAAAAACCTCTCTAATTTCTTCAGGAGTAATCGAGACCAGAGGCACACCATCCTTTCTTCTTATAACCCTAATGGCTTGGTCATAATTCTTAGCAATGGCTTCAAGCAAATCATAATCCATGAAAACACTTGGGACTACTAACTTTCCCAAATCAAAATTCCAGACATTAGCATGTGGGGCAAACAACTTTCTTTCTGCCAGTTTGAGTAGTTGTTGCATCCCTAACCCAGTTCCCCTTGTCATATAGGCCATCACCAATTTTAAGCCTAGGGTTTAAGGAAATTAACTTTTAAACTTGTACAGGCTGTACAGTAGATTCTAGGAGTAATTCTAATAAATCATCGTGGACATTCCTATCCATATAATTAATTTTCCCAGAGAATGGTTTCTTAGGAGGCATTTTGACAGTATTGAGAGAATTGGAATGCCACAGATGTTATAATATGAGTACTTACTTGACTTGTTGAACTTGTTCTTCTCTGAACTTCTAAAATTTCTCTCGAATGACAGAAGAATAGTTTCACGTCTTTACCAGGCTTAACATGACACAATCAATCAGGCTCTTGTGCTCAAAAAATTTGCAATCTCTGTTCGCGTGGGACTGGAATTAATGAAAATCTCTATGTTATACTCTGTTTCTCCCACACACGAAGCTTTCACTTATCATAAATGCGCCGAACAGAAAAATAGAGTGGCATCGCACTTTCTTTTTTAAACTTGTGTCGTTGATCCTTGAAAAATCCTACGATCTGGGAATGACAACTAAGCTGACTCATCTTTCTTCTTAACACATTGGCAGTCAAGCCAATAAAACACCTCCACCTCTACCTTTCCTTCAAGGCTAGCGCTTTAAATCGGGCCCATGGATGACTACGGACACGTGTCATCAACTCACTAACTCGTTATACATAATTCTCGAGCACCTTTCCACAACGAGCTAGCGATGATCACTGATCTTACTTTAATAGTGTGGTAGACAATTGAAACAACCTTTAAGAACACGATGGTGGGTCCATTGCTCGTTAACTCGCTATACCTAATTTTCGCACATCTCTTTATAGCGAGTCAATGAGTGTCGTCGATCCAGACTTGATCTTGTGGACAACAATTTTACTTCAATAGTGGTGGGCCACACTCGCTAACTCACTATACTTAACTTTCAAGCACTTCTTCATAGCGAGTCAATGCCACCCTTTGATCCCGGCTCGATCTCACGATAAAAAATCTTCGTACCTAGTACATGGGAAGTGGGTCCATAATATCACTGTCCATGATATGGGTCTTGTAGATTTCTACCAAGCATTGGTCGAAAGTTTGACCAATGAATGGCAGAAAATGTGCTGACAATGCCAACATTTTTCGACCACCGTATTGGTCGAAGTTTTGACCAACCTACTGGATGGTCAAATTTTCGACCAAAAAGTTTTCAACCAATGCCATCTAGTTTTGTACCATGCATTGGTCAAAATTTTGACCAATGTCCCGTAGATTTCTACCAAGCATTGGTCAAAAGTTTGACCAATGAATGGCAGAAAATGGCTCAACAACCTGAACATTTTTTCGACCAACGTATTGGTCGAAATTTTGACCATCCAGTAGGTTCGTCGAATTTTTGACCGAAAAATTATCGACCAATTCGTTGGTCGAAGATTGGTCAAAAAATGGGTCAAAATTTTGACCAATAAAGGTCAAAAAATGAGCCCAAATGTACTAGTGATGACAGCATCTGGTCAAAAAGTAAATGAGGAAAAATCTGAAATCTATTTCTTAAATACGAATAAAGAAGTAGACGACCATATCTGCAAGGTGATGGACTTCAAGAAAGGTCAATTTCCTTGTAAATATTTGGGCATTGCTCTGGAAAAGGGCTCTAAATCCAACAAAATTTGGTAGAACACCATCGAAAAAAATCGATGCTAGGATTAGGAGTTGGAAAGATAAATGGCTTTCTAAGGCCGAAAAAAGCATAAAAATTAAATCTGTTTTATTAGGTATTCCTACTTTTCCACTATCTTGTCTTCCTCTTTCTAAGAGTTCATTGAGCAAATTGGAGTCGAAGCTTAGGAATTTTCTTTGGAAGGATTGTGAAGAAGATAAAAAGCTTGCCCTTATTAAATGGGAAAACATATGCAAACCCAAGGAGATGGGTGGGCTTGGGATTAAGAATCTTCAATGGCAAAATGAAGCCTTAGGTGCCAAACTTGTCTGGCGATTATTTAAGGAAAGAAACCAGAAATGGGCTAAGATATTATATAATAAATATCTTAATGTAGATGACCCTTTTTCGATCTTTAGAATGAGGAACCTTCCTAGGGGATCCGAGAGCTAGAATTTCATGATAAAGTGTCGTCACATTATAAGCAATTTTCTAACATGGGATGTAGGATTGGGAGATGAGGCCTTATTTTGGGAGGATTCTTGGGATGGTTCCCCCCCGATAGCTTCTAGTCCCTTTCCTATGGACCTCAGAAACAAATTAGTTTCTACCTAGGGCGACAAAGTTAGAGACTATAAGATGAAAATCTTCTCAGAAGGATCAACCAAATGGGTGTGGAAATATTTGGATGGGGTTGAGGTAGACTCTGAGGCAAGAGAGGTGTATGAAAAGATTTTGTTAGATAGGAGGATTAAGCAAACTGAGAGGAAAGATGATCTCATTTGGGTAGCTTCAAAGGATGGTAAATACATCATCAAAAATGGGTACAATACCTTGATACATTCGCAGAGATGGGGTCATACAGAAATTTCTCTTAATCTCTACTGGGATGCCACATGTCTACCTAAGGAAGGCTTCTTTCTATGGTTGGCATCTCAAAATAGAATCTTAACAGCAGATAGATTGCACTAATTTGGCTTTCAAGGCCCTTCCATATGTGTTTTATGCAAACATGATTCCGAGGATATGGACCACTTACTCTATAATTGTTCATTTTCCCAATCCTGTTGGGAATGGCTAAAATTAAGGTTAGGATGGTCCTCCCCTCTGCCGAAATCCTTTTCACAACTTCTAAAAGGTTGGCCTACCAACATGATTAAGGGTATCTACAATAAGCTTTGGAATATATGTCCGACTGTTGTATCCTGGGAAATTTGGAAAGAGAGGAACAGATGCATTTTTCAAGACATCAAGATGGATCTGGAAGGATTATTACTAAAAATAGAAGCTAGTATTGTGGAAGTAATCAATTCACATCTCAGAAAGGTTAGGATAGAGGAAGGATCCTTTTCCTCCTGGGATGGACTCATGAAGAAAAATTGGAGTAATTTGATCAACCCACCTCAAGTTTATACCAAGAGCAGCGAGAAGGCTAGGATTGATTGTAAATGGTCCCCTCCCCCGCATGGATGGTATAAAATCAATTTTGACGGAGCAGCTAGAGGCAATCTTGGAACGGCGAGAATTGGTTGTATCATAAATGATGACTCAGGCAACTAGATTGCTAAAGAAGCCCTTGCGATTCAGCCCACCACCAACAATTTGGCAAAATTAGAAGCTTTGGAGAAAGGTCTCCATCTATGCCTTGAGCTAGGATTGTCTAAAGTCATTATTGAAGGTGACTCTTAGATCATCCTCAATGCAATCAGGAAACAGGCTACCCCAAATTGGGTACTAAACTCAAAACTTAGCGATGTTCTTAATCTTGTAGATCAACTTGTTGAATCTAGGATATGTCATATATTTCAAGAAGGAAATCTGAAGGCAGACGCATTAGCAAATAAAGGAGTGGATGGTGCAAATATTCAGATTATTAAAGGATCTTAGGGTGTTCTTTCGTTGATTTTTTCATGACCCTAGGACTCAAGAAAACTTCTCTTTATTCGATACTTTATTCTAAATGGTTAGTTCGGCTTAGGACATAGTATTTTGGTCATTTATTCTTGACTGTATATGGATATATGGCTGTATAGCAACAAACCATGTTCTGTTATATAAATACTCTTAGGACATTGATAAGGAGAATTTTGCTAATCCTGCAAATGTATCTGGCTCTAGCAAATTATAATGAATATATATCAATTATACTTTATCGTGCAAATGTTTCTTCATTTTGATGGTTTATATCTCTCATTTCAGTGAGGGATTTTGTATTTTGTTTGCAAGTTTTTGGTATGTGTATCACCTTTCATGATACGACATTAGAATACTGGGTATAGGATCAGAATTTGGTAACTTGCCAATCCCAATAAATCGATCAATGATATTAGTTTTAGATTTGTTACATGACGCTTTGTCTTTTGTATGGAAATTGATTATATGAGGTTGGTCGCAATTTAATGAGTTATATGGTCTGGCGTACAACTCTATTGTTTTTATTAGTTGTAGTTGACAATATCAGAGTAGCATCATATAATCCGGGCTTTCTCTTATTCAAAAGTTTAGTAGGAATGCCTGGTTAAGGTAGTCTAAGACCTAAGAGAGCTTTGGCCCCTCTCACTCTTTGTTAATCGCTAGATAGCTTTTAAGTGGCAATTTGATTTTGATAGTAACAATCAGTTCTTTCCATGTAGCACCAACAAGGATGATATTGACCTACTTTGGCTATGGAGTCTGGCCTGTAGGGGCATACTGCTAGGATTAGGTAATTAATTTAAGTTCAATGGTTTGGTTGAGCATCTAGGTCCAATTAGGGCCTCCCACTCAGTTAGGGAGGCTTATCTTTTAAGCTTATGATGATAGCCTTCTATGATAATAATGTTCTCATTTATATTAGGAATTCTAGTGTTGTTATTTATTTCCTTAGGAGAATAATGGGGTTAAGCTTATGGTCTGACCTTTTGTTTTCATTATGTATGAAGATAGGTTAACTTTGATTGTGGTTTCTTCCAACTTCTTATGTTAAAGGATTTCCCTATCTGCTATTATAGATTAGGAGATTTGGTTTATATTGTGATTATTAACCAATTGTTTGGAAGTGATTAGACAAGGATATATATTATCAGATGCTATACATAAGAGAAGACTTGTAACATTGTCAAAAGTGGCAAGGAATGATATAGAATGTAATTCCTCTATTATGCTTAATAGCTTCTTAACTTGTAATTTTAAGCTGGATATTTGAACTAGGGTATGCCCCTTTTATTTTGTAATTATACAGGACTTTGGTTCCGGGCCAGACTGGAGGTTTTCTTTCCCTGTTCTTTCCTACCAGTACCTGTTTGAACGGAGGAATGCTATTGTAATTGTTCATTTAATTTTAATAAATATTATTAAAGCCTATGGCCGTTTACCGATCAAAAAAATAAAATAAAATAAATTAAATAGAATGTATAATATAAAATAAATAAATATTTAATCCAACTATAGAAATAAAAAATAAAAAATTAGAAATAATTCAATCAAATAATATTAATTCTCTCAAACCTTACGATTTCTAATGGAGGACATAGTACTCATTCCGTTAGTGATGGAGAAAACTACTTATCATTTAATGATAGAGTTTAAAAACATTAACACTGCACAAATATTTTGTTATATTTATTTTTTATCGGCTCTAGAAAAATTCTTGATTTCTGAAATGAAAAAAAAAAAAAAAAAACCAACAAAATTACAAAACCAATTACAAAAAATAAATAATATTCTCACAAAAATTTGAAAATAAAAATAAATACACCGCGAAATTTAGCAACGTTGATTAATATTTCCTAAACACACATTTTGATGCAAACTAATGTGCAAAAGCCCATGTAAAAACCCAAAACGTCTTCGCCAAGGCCCCGTTTGGTTGCTGGCATAAGAATAGAAAATTATAATAGAAAAATGGAATGAGAATGGAAATGGGAAATGGGAATAGAAAAGGGCAATTCCAATCGTGTTTGGTGCACTTGGAATTCGACTAGGAATATGTTAATCCATTGTTTGGTTGTACAAAAATGGAATAGGAATAAGGTTAAGTTTTGTATTTTTAAAAACATTTTTCCTAATTTTTTTTTAAATTTATTATTTTTTTGGTTAATTCATTTTCATTTTATTTTTAAAAAGATATTATTTATAAGAATGTTATAAAAAAAAATTCAAAAAAAAAATTGAACAAAAAAATTCAAAAAAAAAGAGTAAAAAAAAATCAAAAAAAAAAAAAAAAAAATTCAATTTTTTTTAAATGAAAAATCAGAATGAGAATGGAAATGGTTTATTCCAATAATATATTTTTTTTGGCATAGACATATGCTCATTTTAGGGACAAAATTGGAATATATCTTCCTATTCCCAATTCCAATTGAACTTACCAAACAACGAATATAAAACATATTCTAATTTCCTTTTTCGTATTCCAGCAACCAAACGGGCCTTAAAGGCGGGACTAATAATAGCAATCTAGATCCATAATCTATCGCTACCACAAAATAATGTAGATCCATAAACTCAATCTATGAAAGACAAAACCTTTCATGGGCTGGGCTATATGATGGTAGAAGTTGATAGGAAGAGGAGGGAGCAGTGAGGGATATATGGCCATGGCAAGCGAAGAAGAAAGTACTGTGAAGGAACCTCTCGATCTCATCCGCCTCAGTCTCGATGAACGTATTTACGTCAAGCTCCGTTCAGAGAGAGAGCTCAGGGGCAAATTACACGTAACTTGTTACTCTTGTGCTTTATTAATTTCTTTAAACCTTCTAGTTATCAAATATTGTTTTCGTTTTCGGTCTTCCTATAACAGCAATAAAATACAAAAACCATTTTTACTAACTTCAGAATTTACCCTCTAGCTGTTCTCTCTGTCAGTCTTGTAGAAACCCCGATTATCTGTGAAACCTTTATTTGACTAAAAGCCCTAATGTTCTATCTCAAGCCGAGTTATCGCTGTCAAGAGTGTATTACGTGTTTGAAGAACCCTAGATACGTCAGGTTAAATCCACCCTAGAAGTCAGGCCAAATCCTAGTTGTAAGGAACTCTAATTGTGGGTTCCATTTCATCTTTTTTTTGTAATGTTTAACTCTTGAAATGATTATTTTCTGGTGGCAATGTGCTTTTGAATTTTTAAACATCCTACATCGTCTTTTTGCAATCTGTACATGGGCACATCGCTGGGCTTGAGCCCGCGTGTTGAACAAAATTCAGGACGGAAATTAAAGCACGTTATGTCATGATCTAAACTATATTTTAATGGTGCTTCATTTGAGTGTTTGGTTAAGCTCTGCATACCCGATTACCATTACACTGTGTTTTGATGCTCACAGTAACCGGACATGGCACCATTTTAAGGCTGAGAATTCAAGCATGTTATGTGTTCCCAGAAGTACATATGCATTAAGTGGTGCTCCTTTTGGGTGATTAGCCCCTTTTCGCGGATCGAGATTCAAACTTGGGACGATGGACATTTAAAGATAACTCAGTTACCATTATAACACATGTTTCTTTTACTAGTAGAATCTGGGGATATCATTGGGCCTCAGCGTGAGGTGTGCTACCATACTGAGGATGGGAATTTAAGCATGTTATGTCTGGCCACAAATTAATCTGTTTTATTACTGTATCCTATCTTGTGTAAGGAAAGCAACCGTGCAGAAACGCCTTCCAAATGCGAAAGGGACATGGAAATAAGCAACAATAAATTTCAAAGCAAAGATGTGTAAGTAAATTAAAAAAAAATGAAAAGACCACATACACAAGAGAGAGACCAAATTTCACATGGGAAACTCTTCCGGAAATAAAACCCCACCACCCAAAAATCCTGAGCAACTTTTTGTATTACAGTAAACAAGTTTACATACAATTAACTCCGGATTTTCTTCACGGGCACAAATTGCATTACAATCCACCTGGTTTTCATCTACATGTACAATTCCTTACGAATCTTGCAGATTTATACACACTGTAATTTGTAACAGAATTCTGTATGTCAACCATCACAACACATAACAGTCTACCAACTACCATTAGCCTAACCACCAGTTACAACAATACTATCTGAGAGCATCACTGCACGATGGACACTACTCCATAGGCATTCACTTCACATCATACTTAGCACTGGCACCATACCATCCTTGCAGTACCATTTTACCATACCATCTTTTCCATACTCATACTCGCCATCACCATCTAGTGGACTTAGTATGACAAACCTCATGGTGTAGATATGTAGGCCACACTCATTGTATGCCAATATGACCTCAAGAATATCTTTCACTGTACGCAATTAGTTGGGGACTTTGTACTCCATGTGCAAGTACGATAGGCACTTTGTCCTCCATGTGCAAGTACGACAGACACTTCGTACTCCGTGTGCAAGTGCGACAAACTTGTACGGTAGCTCACCTCCACTATACGGTGGACTCATCGTACAGTGAGTCTTGTACATCGTCACTCAACAAACCCTCACTTGACAAAGTATGGAGTTACTTCAACAAGGCTAACAGGAGTCAGGAGCTTTAAGCTCCATGGAGCTTGTGTACCGTTTGAACTTAACTTTTTTCACTGGCTTGGTCAATGCATTTGCAAGATTCTTTTGAGCACCAACCTTTTCTAGATTTACCTTTCCATCTTCAACCATGTCACGCGCAAAATGATATTACATCAATGTGTTTTGTCCTAGCATAGAGAGTAGGATTCTTTGCCAATTATATTGCACTCCGACTGTCACAGAAAATTGTTATTCTTCCTGCATCGTAGTCAACATTAGAACACAAGATCTTAAGCCAAACTGCTTCTTGACCCGCATGAGTAGGTGCCATGAACTCTGCCTCAGTTGTTGAAAATGCAATTATACTATCATTTGCTTATCCAACCAATAGCACCACCATTCACCATGAATACATATCCATTGGTGAATCTTCTTCTATCAATGTCCCTAGCCTAATTAGTGTCCACATAACCTTGAATGCTAGCTGATTTGTTTGATCCAACTGAGTTATCTTGATAGCACAATGCGTACTGTGACGCATCCTTCAAATATCTTAGAACTCTTTTCACAACATCCCAATGTGGCTTGCCCAAATTTTCCACAAACTAACTCAATACTCCCACTACTTGGGTAATGTCTGGTCTCATACTGATCATTGGGTACATGAGATTAAATTGCTCTTGAACATTGGTAATGTATTTTCTCTAGCCGAGCTAATATTTTCTGCCAACCCTATCCCTTTTGATTTCCATCCCCAAAATAAATTTTGCTAGCCCTAAATCTTTCATTTGAAAAATTTCAAGGGCAATTTAGATTTTAACTTTGAAATCATTCCCTTACTATTGCTTATAAACAATATATCATCTATATTACGATAATAGATAAATGTCTGTTATTAGTTAATGGTAATCTATTGTAAATATTAGAATGTTTCTAATATTTAGTTAGCTGTAGATAACTGTTAGTTTTGTCTTAGCAAGAATAGAAAAATAGAAAGTTTCTATTCTTTACGATCATTTCCTAAGGAAACATCGTTCCATTCTTTTGCATATATAGACCTCTCGGTCTTTGTTAATAACAAGCAAGTATATTTCTTTGTAATATGGTCTCAGAGCCAGTACTTCACATTTTTTTGAAAAAATTATAATTTCTTTTGAAATTATTTGTTAAGATTTTTCAAAATTATTTCTAAGGTTTTCTCTCCAAAACTCGTAGGGTTTCTGTTTTTGTGAAAAAATTCTCTGTTCAAACCTTGGTTGTGGCGAGGTTTTTTGTTGATCAAAGACTGCAAATTACGGCAACAAATCAAGCCCTATCTGGTCGATCTTGATCTGCAACTCCCGTTTTTCCTTTCAAGAATGTGATATGAGGTTATGGTAGGAAATTGCCTTTGTTCCTTAGATTGGGACTGGAACATTTCTTCAGCAAATCGTGTCCTTTGAAATTATGTTGAAGCCAATGATTTTGATCGCATATAGTGTCTTTGGTTTGATTGCGTTTCATGTTCTCTGGTCTGGTCGCATGACTGTTTGATTACAAGCTCATTTGCTTGCCCGAAACACCATTCGTTGGTTTCGTTTTTTGCATATTAGTGTCGTTTTTGCATACCCCTTTCATATAAGCCTTGCTCTACTACAAAAAAAACTTCTTTTTGCCTTGTAAACTCCATTATTTTCTGCTCATCCGGCCTCCATGGCCGCCAACCTGCTTTTTTGCTCAAAAGCCCAACTTTCTAAGCCCAATTTTTTTTTGATTATAGATTCTTGGTGGGTTTTTCGAGAGCTTGACTGGGTTGTCGTTCGTTTTTTTGGGTGCCTTGATTTTCGAGCCAATGGATCAAAAAATCGAGAACATTCTATTTGGGTTTTTCGAGCTCTCTTCTAGGCCTTCCTTCAATTTTTTTGGGTCTTTTGTTTTTTGCCTCAAAGAACGTGCCTGCATAGATTTTCAGGTTTTTTCATTGAAAAATGTGTTATGGCACCATTGACTAATATTCTGCTTGAGAGCAATTCAAAATTCAATGGTCGGATTTATGGCATGTAGAAGCAACAGATCATAGCAATTTTTGAATATTGGAATAATGATCAAATTGTTCTGGGTGTTACAAAGTGTTTGACTTCCCCTGGTACTGATCAGGATACATGTGATCTAAATAATTGGGAGGTGGTAATGCTTCTGAAATTATCTGTAGCTGATGATCAACTCTCTCAGATTCCATTTGACAAGACAACTGCCAAGATATAGGCACATCTCAAAGGTCTTCATGAGACTTCTGACAAAAGCATAGCTTTATTCTTGAAGAACACTCTGGTTTCTATTATCATGGATGAGCGAATTTCGCTCCAGGCTCACTTGAATAAGATTCAAGAAATCCATGATCAATTGCTCATTATCAGTTGCAAGATGAAGGAAGAGGACATTGTGGTTATCACTCTCTGGAGTTTACCAAAATTTTACGAGCATTTTATCGAGACTCTCAACATCATGTCTTCTGGTGTTGATCTGAAGTTCACTGATCTCTGCACACTTCTGCTTCAGCAAGATCGGTGGAAACAACAATTCGGTAGTAGTTCTCGCTCCACCTCCACAGAGTAAGCCTTTGTAGCCAAATCCTTTCAAAAGGATAAAGGCAAGTCTCAATTGTCTTCTCAGTAGAAGGCTCCAAGAAGAAGAACATTCAATGCATTTATTGCCACAAGTTTGGTCACATGAAGGTTGAATGTTGGAAATGCTTAACTGCCCAATCTAAGAAATCAGGTTCGTAGTGCAAAGTGAATAGTGTATAGCATACTGAGCAGATGGAATCTGCCTTTTATGCCTTCATGGCTAAAAGACCAGCAAATCATGTGAAGTCGTCTGCCTAATACATTGATTCAGGTGCCTTTCGTCACTTCACCCACCGTAGAGACTGGTTCACTGACTACCAGCCTTACACAGATTTCATTATTTTTGGTAGTGGAGAAGAGTACATCGTTGTCGGTAAAGGCAATATTTAGATTCAATTTGCTGGGAGGGATCTCATTTTCCTTGATGTGTACTATGTTTCAGGGATGGAACTAAATCTACTCTCAGTCAATCAGTTGCTGTGACAATTTCCACACTTGGATGTTACCTTCAGTTCACATCAGTGTACCATCACTGATAGGGTGACTCAGTCTATTGTTGTAGTAGGTCTTGAGGATCATGGTCTTTTCCGACTTACTTATTTTGATGATTCTTGGGACTTAGCTATGGTTGCTCGATAGTCTTCTGTTATCACACTTTGGCATTAGCGGTATGGGCACTTAAATGTGTATTATCTCTCTTAGCTTGCTCGGGAAGAGCTTGTCCTTGGTTTACCAGAGATTCAGACTCAACAAATTGGAGTTTGTGATTCATGCTAGGGTGGGAAGCAACATCGCACACCTTTTACCAGTGGTGATTCATGGCGAGCTTCTCAAGTACTTTAGCTTCTTCATGCCGATATCTGCAGCCCTATGGCCACTCCTTCTGTTCTTGGGTTAAAGTATTTTCTATTGCTTGTTGATGATTTCAGTAGAAAAATGTGGGTGTATTTTCTTGAAAAGAAATTAGATGCATTCCTTGTATTTTAGAAATTTAAACCTTTAGTTGAAAAAGAGTCTGGGAAATCTATTATTACCCTTAGCTCAGACAATGGGGGAAATTTTTTTCTAATGAATTCTCTAGCTTCTTGGATACTCATGGCATCAAACGCCAGTTAACCACACCACAACAAAACAATGTAGTTGAATGTCGGAACAAAACAATCATCGAGATGGCTCGATCCATGCTCGAACACAGACATGTTCCGAAGAAGTTCTGGACAGGAGCAGTTAACACTGCAGTTTATCTTTTGAACTGGTCACTCACAGTGGTGGTTAAAGGTAAAATTTTGGATGAGGCCTAGTCAGGTCGCAAGCCTAGAATCAGTCACTTAAAGGTTTTTAGCTCCCTTGCTTTTGCTTGGATTCCTGATGTGTCACACACCAAGTTGGATGCCAAGAGTCAGAAACTCATGCTTGCTGGATATTGTAGTCTTCACAAAGCCTACCACTTGATCAACACTAAGACATCTCGTCTTCTGTATAGTCGTGATGTAGCCTTTGATGAGTAGGAGGACCATTCATGCCTGTTTCTCTTGTTCTTGATCTAGAAGACCAGCCTATGAATGCTCATGATTTGGGAGCTAGGCTTCCATTAGGTCCAACTGATGGGAGGGCTCCAGTAGCTCCTGTAGCTCCAATGATATCAGTGATCCCTATACAGGCACCTCCAACTTTTCCTACATGATCATCTCAATTTGTAGATGCTTCACTTGAGTTTGGTCCAGATTCTTCTGATGAGGAACAGGCATCTCTTGATCCTAATGTTGGTCATTCTCCTCTTCGACCTAAGTGGTGGGCTCAGACACTCGCTGATCTTCATGATGATGAGCTCATTGATGGGAGAACTACTCGAAAAAAGAGCAAAGCTACAGAGTTTGTTAACTTTGCTCTCATGGCCAACATTTATAGTGTGTTTGAACCTCAAACATATTCCAAGGCTAAAGGAATTCTAGAGTGGCAACATGCCATGACATCTGAACATCAGAGCCTGCTGAAGAATAACACCCAGGTCCTTTATGATCTTCCACCAGGAAAGAAACCCATTGGTTGCAAATGGGTTTACAAAATCAAATACAAATGTGATGGTACTTTGGAAAAGTACAAAGCTTGTTTATTTGCAAAGGGCTTTTCTCAGCGTCAGGGCATTGATTATGAGGAGATCTTTGTTCGTAATGCAAAGACGAGCACAATCAGATTAGTCCTAGCCATGGCAACACAATTTGGTTGGAAAGTCCCTTAGATAGACGTCAAGAGTGCTTTCCTGAATGGTGATCTCCATGAAAGGTCAACATGACACAACCTATTGGTTTCAAGGTTGTTGGAAAAGAACATTAGGTTCTTAGATTAGTGAAAGCTCTCCATGGCTTGAAGCAGGCCCCTCAAGCATGGTACATAAAAATTTGATAAGTACCTCAGTGATCAAGGATTCCAGAGTTCTTCAGACTCAAATTTGTACATCAAGACTACTGACAGTGACATCATCCTTCTGGTTATTTATGTGGATGATTTGACCATTATTGGCAGTTCGGTATCTTTGATTCAGGGAATCAAATAGAATTAATGCTAGTCTTTTGATATGACTGACCTTGGGCTCATGCATTATTGCCTAGGTGTTGAGGTTTGACAACAGTCTTGTGGTATATTCATCTCCCAGTCCAAATATGTCAGGGCTCTGTGAGACGAACTCCATATATAGGATTGCAAACTTGCATCTACACCCATGGAGAAATGATGAGGGCACAACCCAAGTCAAAATGAACACAATAGGAAAAGGAGAATATTATTATTAGAAATGATATGCTATTATATTTTTTAGCGAAAATAGACTTAACTACATGCTCTATGGGCTTACAATGTTATCAAATTTTGGAAAAAAAACCTTCTCATAGTACCTTCTCCCAAACTCTACCAAAAATTGCCTTTACAATGCAAGAAATGACCTTAAGTAACTTGAATTAGGTTTAGGGTTGGGAATAAATTTTAGAATATGCCATTTGGCATCCATCGCCAAAGCAGAAGGTTCTAGAAGACATGTTAGAAGTTGGTGCAAAATTAGAAGAATCTACAAATGGTAGTCCAACTTCTAGGAGGCATAACTTTTGATTCGGTACTTCGATTGACGAATTGTGTACATTTTCAAAAAGCTCTCCAAGTGCTCTATAGTCTTATGGACAATGCCGTCCCCTATTTTTCAGGCCTGTACAAGGCCGTTTAGTGCCTCAAATCTGACTTTGAAGCATTCTTAGGGGGTCTCTAGACAACTTAAAACTATAATAACTTTCAAACTGTAAAGCCTTTTGATCTAATTCTTTTTTTGGAATGCTTTAAATTACAAATACAATCATCCCTCCAACTTACACCCTCTAACTCATCATAATTATGGCTCAATTACAAAATAACCTATTTTCTACATTGGCACATATCTCGAGGTGCTCAACAACACTAACCCAAAAAATCGATAGTGGAACTATGAGAGTTGGAATCTCTATTTGACCCAAATGGGTGTCCAAAAATACAAACGCATTAAACATAAACTAACACTAAGCATATTTTTGGATGATACAGGATTGCTTTTACACTACTAGATGCTCTTTGCATCAAGAAAGGTCTCAAGTTATCCGCAAAGTCTAATTCTCCTTCCATTGATGATACTACATACAGGCAATTGGTAGGCAACATCATTTACCTCTCTGCTACTAGGCCTGACATTAGCTTCACAATCAACTACATCTCACGCTTTATGATAGCTCCCAAGGCTGAACATTGGATGGCTGCAAAGCGTGTGCTTCGTTATGTGAAGGGCACTTCAGATTATGGATTTCTTTACTCTTGAAGTTCTAATCCCAGACTCAGTGGGTTCAAAGATTCAAATTGGGTAAGCTCTGTTGACGATAAAACGTCAACTTCTGGATATGTGTTCGGTTTGGGATCCAGTATCGTCACATGGACTAGTAAGAAGCAGCAATCAGTTTCTCTCTCCCCTGCAGAGGCTGAATACATAGGGACTATCAAGGTACGATGCGAAGCTGTTTGGCTTTGTTGGATGCTTGGGAATATGCAAATGTCACTAGCAGGACCAACTACTCTGTTTGTTGATAATGAAGGTGTTATCAAGTTAGCATGAAATCCAGTTTTCCATGAACAAACCAAGCATGTGGATGTTCACTGTCACTACATATAACAACTGATTGAAGACAAGACAATAGACTTGCATTGTGTTCCTACCACAAATCAGACTGCAAACATTCTCACCAAGCCTCTTGGTCCTGATAAGTTTGTCAAATTCAAAGCACAATTTGGTATTGTGGATAGAATGACCTTTAAGGGAGGGTATTATGATAATAGATAAACGTCTATTATTAGTTAATGGTAATCTATTTGTAATCTATTGTAAATATTAGAATGTTTCTAATATTTAGTTAGCTGTAGATAATTGTTAGTTTTCTCTTAGCCAGAATAGGAAGTTTCTATTCTTTACGATCGTTTCCTAAGGAAACATCGATCCATTCTTTTGTATATATTATATATAGACCTCTCGGTCTCTGCTAATAACAAGCAAGTATTTTTACCAATTACTTCGTAATAATCTATATATAGAGCAATAATAAGTATCCAATCACCATCAACTTTATAGTACACACAGTGATCAAATTTAGATCTTGTAAAACCCAAAGACAACATATGCATCGTACTTTTGATACCACATTCTGGGTGATTGTTTCAAACCATAAAGAAACTTCTTCAGTTTACAAACTGGATGCTCTTTACCTTTTTGCGCAAAGTACTCCACTTGGGACATATATATCTCTTCTTCAAGATCACCATGAAGAAATGGTGTCATCACATCCATCTGCTCAATTTCAAAGTCATCTGCCGCTGCAAGTGACAACATAAATCTAATAGATGTTAGCTTAGCTACAGGAGAAAATATTTCTCCATAGTCAATCCCTTCTTTCCGAGAATACCCCTTTGCAACCAATCTTGCCTTGTGCTTGTCAATGTTGCCATCTGGATTGTACTTTTTCTTAAATACCCATGAGCTTTCTACCTTTAGGCAAGGGTACAAGATCCTAGATTCCATTCTTCTCCAAGGACTTCATTTCATCCTTCGTTGCTTCCATCCAACCAGCAATCGGAATTCGACATATTAATTGCTTCTTTTACTATCCTAGACTCATCAACATTTGTAAGAAAATCATAGTCACAATTAAGATTCAACGTAGAATAAGTAAACCTCTCCAGTGAATAGGCGTACCTATCAGGTTGTCACCTCTCCCAAGTAGATCTCCTCACATCCTGTGGTGAAGCTTCATGAGGCTCAACATGAGGTTCACATTCATGTTCTTTTCAACTTGTATGACTACTCAGGCTCTCCCCATCCTCATTCTCGGGCACATATGGATCCTCATTCTCAGGTTCATATGGAGTTTGAAATGCCTCCCTTTTGGAAGCTAAAGAGATTTCAACTGCTACCTTTTTCTTTCTTGTCTTCTCTGGCTTGTCTAGTAAAATAGGTTTCATCTACTGAAAAATAACACTCCTACTTTACAACACTTTTTCAATGAAAGGGTTCCATAATTTGTATCCCTTCACACTAATTGTACCCAATGAATATACATTTCACTGCTTTGTTATCCAACTTTGACCTACTCACATCAGGTACATGAGCGTATGCCTTACAATCAAAGATGCATAAATGTCTTAATGAGGGCTTCTTACTAGAGCATGCTTCCATAGGTGTTTTGTCAACTAGTGTTGCCGTAGGAGAAGGATTTAGCAAGTAACACGCTGTAGCCACTACTTCAGCTTGAAACTTCTATTCCAATCCAACACTTCCCAACACACTTCTTGCTCTCTATCAATGACTAATTCATCATTTCCGCTACACCATTCTGTTACAGATTATAAGGTGTTGCCTTGTGCCTCGTAATGCCATGATCTACATAGAATTTGTCGAAATCTGCATTGCAAAATTTGCCACCGTTATCCGTCTTTTAGCATTTAATCTTTCTCCTAATCTCATTTTCAACAAGGCTTTTAAATTCCTTAAAACCACTGAATGCTTCTGATTTACTCTTTAAAAAATAAATAAATGTTCTTCTTGAATAATCATCAATAAAAGATGCATAATATCTTGACTTAGGCAAAGAAGGAACACCCACAGGACCAAATACGTCAGAGTGAATATAGTCCAACAAACCGGAAGATTTTTGAGAACTAGAATTAAACTGAACAC
The DNA here is from genome assembly GCA_028749045.1 of Cupressus sempervirens. Lineage (NCBI taxonomy): Eukaryota > Viridiplantae > Streptophyta > Pinopsida > Cupressales > Cupressaceae > Cupressus > Cupressus sempervirens. The sequence continues at coordinate 693,719,910 of CM053787.1, forward strand.
GGTCTCACTTTCCATAGATGCAATGTTCGTAGAAAACAAATTCAAGGGTACAATGTAACATCCCGATTTCCCGGGTCTAAATTAACATCTAACATAAGCATAAAATACAGTTATAACTTCGATTTCATAAGAAGGCAGTTACATCATTCATGTTCATGTGAAGAAGAATTACAGTTAAAGTCAGTTAAACAAAAATTTCTTAACTAAATACTTGAAATACCTTTTAATGAAATTACTTCAGAAATTGAAATCACATACCTCGGAAAGCTGAGACTGAAAATCATATAAGTATGCTTTTGCAACCACCCGGTTAGTCCACAAATACACTATAACAATTTCTCAAATCGACTGCTATCTCAAAAATGATTTGATGAATACAACTAAATAACACTATTAACATAAATTAGGGCATCACATATCAACTTACCAATTAGGGCATCAATTACCTTCGGTTTATTTAGGGCTTTTGATACCGCTTTACCACTCAGGGCTTCCGCGACCACAGATTCAATTTAGGGCTTCCGAGACCACGGATTTTATCTAGGGTTTCCGCGACGACGGATTTCAATTTAGGGCTTCTGCAACCACGGATTCAACCAGGGCTTTCGATACCATGGATTCAGTCAGGGCTTCCAATACCACTGTATAAATTAAGGTTCCAGCTGTCACACAATCAATTAGGGCTTCGGATTTATTTTTCTTCCGAATGCTTACCTTCTCATAAACCAAAACTGATAATACCTATTTCCGATAAACAATTGATTGCATGGCTTATCTCTGTCTGACGCATATACGACATCTTGAGAGAGGTGAAACATTGTCAGGGGCTTTACCACCCAACCTCGGACCACAATTTATTCCCGCACGATCTCTAACGAGAAAGGCCCTCCCTACCCAGAATTGATAGGGAACATCTTTCCATTCACTGGGCATCATGATATATAACACGCGATACGACTTGGCAGCAGGAGATCATCATAAAAGGAATATGCATGAGCTAATGTTAATATTTATCATATTTTATATTATTCTGATGACAACCTTGATTTCTACACCTCCTCACCTTATTCAGGCCTCCAAGCCAGTGATTCTTAGGTGTATAATGATATTTTACAACTTCTTCACCACATACTGGCATCATTACTTGATGAATTACTTGGTGTTTGGTTTTATGGTAATATTTTCATCTTTGCATGGCATGAAAGAATGTATTAACTCCTTAAACTAAATTTAATTGCTCTCAACTTTCATTGCATTTCAATCTCTTGTAAGCACGGTTCGATACGCTCTTGAGAATTAAGATGCATCTATGATAAGAACAGTTTCCATTATCTAGAATTCTATTACTGTCCAATGTGATTCAATTTGTGATTATATTAATTCCAGAACGGTGGATTTTTTTTAATGACTTCTTATTCATTCCAGATTAAGTAAAAAAATGTAGGAATTTAGATTCTAAACTTCAAAGCTTTTCCATTCATCATTTGAGACAGTTCATGGTTTAAGGGTCAATCAATGTTATGAACAAAATTTGGATGTTTATATAAATAAGAGAAAACATCAGATTTATATGTGTAATAAAAAAAATAGACAACTGATTCTACTAAGTAGACGACAATCTCTACTAGGATTATGACAAAATTATGTACTTAATATTTGTTACCTTATCTCAAGGAAACGTCAACTTAAAAAGGAAAAAGACGACATTCTTTACACTAGATTCATTGCCTTCTTATTGACGGCTTAAGGTACGAACCTGGAATTCCAAAAGTATTCAAGGAGAAGAAATAAAAGTTTACTGGAATAGAGACAAACTCGGCAAGAAAGATAATGGTTCAGCAACCTTCCCAATATTAAGATAATATGTTATACTTTCTATAATAGTCAACTACTTGTCTGTAGTCCGTCTCTTTTTTCTTCAGTCTAGATAGGAATGTTTCCTATCCTGTCTCTAGTTTTGTTTCTAATTCCGTCTTCAGTCTACGTCCTTGTAATTCTTTATAAGGAACACATTTGTTCCTCTGTTAATCAATCAATCATCCGGAAATCCGTTAATCTGCCAACTCTTCTTGAATCTTGTAACATGGTATCAGAGCAAGGCTAGGGTTTGGGATGCAAAGAATCTGCAACTCAGGACTGGAAATCGCGACATCAGTTTGCAAAACACGGCTCACGATTTCCAGTAAAAAACGAGCAAGCCTTTGCTGCAAAATCCTTTCAACAGAACATTGGCAACCATCAGTCTTCTCAACCTTCCCAGCATCAACCTTCTGCTCATTCCTTGGATGGCTCTACGAAGCAAAATGTACAGTGTAATTACTGTCACAAGTTTGGCCATATGAAATTCGAGTGCCGGAAATGTTTGGCTGCCCAAGCAAGGCAAAATGCTTCCCAACCAACAACACAAGTTGTCGAGCTTCCTGATTAAGGCGAAGCTGCATTTTTCGCCTTCTGAATTTGTTTCTGAGATTCTGGGTTTGTTGATTTTCTCCTCAAAAATCATTTCAAGTTGTCTGTAATACGCAAGGTCGCGTGAGGTTCTGGGTTTTACCGTTTTTTCCACAAAAACAAAGTTTTCTAATTGCAACTTATTTTGAGTCATAGCACTCTTCTGGCAAAGCTTCTTGGTTTCAACATTCTGTAGATCCAGGGAGGGTCTCAATTATCCCAGAATGTTCCGACATTCGTACGTTGACCATTAAGGGAGGGTATTAAGATAATATCTTATACTTTCTATAATAGTCAACTATTTGTCTGTAGTCCGTCTCTTTTTTCTTCACTCTAGATAGGAATGTTTCCTATCCTGTCTCTAGTTTTGTTTCTAATTCCGTCTTCAGTCTACATTGTTTCTTTTAGAAACAACGTTCTTGTAATTCTTTATAAGGAACACATTTGTTCCTTTGTTAATCAATCAATCATCCGGAAATCCGTTAATCTGCCAACTCTTCTTGAATCTTGTAACACCCAATCTATTCGAGCACATCCCAGTTTGTACACAGGCCCTCCTACCTTGATCACAAAGGTCAAAAACTCTCACATAGGGCTCTTGAACATTTCACAGGCCTCTTATAAAAGAAACGCATGCCTTTCAAAGCCATTTGAGGGCCACCAAAAGAAGATGATTGCAGGAATGTATAAATCCCAAAACGCTATTATAGGTGACCTCCTGCGGCTAGAGGTAATAATCTCCATTCTCCTTGAACTGATCCCGTGTTAAAGAAGTCGAAAAGGTTGGATGGATACGGAAAGAGATAAATCACATTAAATGTATCAATTTCAATTTCTTCCTAGTACGTTATACAGATGAAAGAAAATCCACGGATTTGTAAAGAGGAATGAGTGAATGAATTCCAAAACTTGTGAGACTGTAATATACAATTTTAACTTGACTCATCGGCTTCCCAAATAGTTACAAGAATCCCTTCGAATTCCAAAGAAGACCATTTGGATACCAAACATAAAATCGACTATGAAAAGAACAAAAGAAAAAAAATAAGAATTTGGAAAGAAGAATTGGGAGATTATAATTTGAAAATTATAATAATACAATTATTATAAATCGAACATTATTATAATCTTATTTGTAACATTACTTATTAATTATTAAATTATAATAGTGCCAAAAATCATTTTATTTATTAGATGCATGAATATAAATCATTATTAAAATAATACGACGAAAGATAAATTAAAATCCTTTAAGATATGTTTTTATATTTTATCTCAATTATTTTTTATTAAATTATTAAATAACTCATGCAAGTCCTGCACATGTATTCTGGCTAGATCTTTACCCGTCTGCCCAGTGATGGTGATGCCCTGCCTAATTCTTTTCTGACAATGCTTCCACCCCTTCGACATGCTCCCTGCAAGAAATTTCTTAGTAATTAAATTATTTAATCATAAATAATCATAACAGTTAACCTTTCATCTTAATTCCATGAATTTCGCGATTAACGATCAACTAACATGTCATCTTCACTTGAAATCATAACAACCATCTTACCATTTCGCCATATTATATCAAATTAGATTGCCAACTGACTTCATGTGAACCTCAATGGCTATATTTCAAGCTAGGTCAAAAATTGGGATGTAACATATAATCAACCAACCCCTCAACCAAGTTTTTATTCTTCAAGCTTTTTAAAGCTTTCTCATCAATATGGCCAAGCCTAAAATGCTAGAGCATTATTTCTCAATAGGATGTTTAACTTCCATAGTGTTTGCACCATGTGTGGCTATATCGGTTTTATTAGACTTACAAAGACCCTATTATAGTATACAGGTTTAGCATCTAACCCATATAATGTTCCAATGCGCCCACCTTTAGCTACAACAATAGAACCCCTAGTCATCTTGCAATCATCATGGACAAATGTTAGTTGGACTTCGACATCATTCAACTTGTTGACAAAAAGTAAGTTTCGAGCCAAACCGGGTATATGAAGTACTCCATCAATTCCCTTTACTCTCTTTCATGAGGAAATTGGATTTTGACTCTTCCTCTTCCAATGATCTCTAGTGTGGAATCGCTTGCCAGGAACACCTTTCCACCATTGTATGGTTCATACTTTGAGAACCACTCTTCATGTGGAATGATGCTTCCAAATCAACTAGCCATATATAGTTAGAAGTAGACACTGCCAAGGCTTCTACAAAGGCATCAACGCCGCTCTGAGAAGATTCAATGTTGGAGGTATATTTCTTCTTCTTTTTCTTGTCCTTGCAACCCTTTTGGATATGACCTTTCTGCCCACAGTTCCAACACTTTGCCTTGGACTTATTTCCAAGAGTGGCAGATCTCTCTTGAGACTTTGACTTTGTGTCTTCTTGCACTTCTCCTTAGATTTGCCTCATACAATGAGAGCCTCTTTGGCCACTTCAGAGGACTTCCTTCGCATCTCCTCTGATAGAAGTGCAACAACTACTTTGTCTATTTTAAACTTGGTAGTCGTACTTCCGATGACCATTACCAAGTGATCCTATGAATCGGGCAACAAGCACAACAACAACATGCAACACTCTTCTTTACTAATAGACACACAATAGATGTTAATTGCGCAATCACCATATTAAACACGTTTAGATGATCTGCCTCAGTTGTTCCTCCGTCCATCTTCAGAGAGTACAACTTCTTTCTCAAGAAGAGCTTGTTTACCAAGGATTTTCCCTGATAAATGTCTCCCAACTTCTTCCACAAGGAATGCACTATTTTCTCTTCATGTACATTCAATAAAAGCGAATTATTAAGACTTAGTCTTATCAGTCCTTTGACCTTCCAATGCACTAGATCCCAATCTTCTTGCTTCACATCTGAAGTCTTGTTGCCAGACACAATAGTCCACAGATCTCAGTCAACTAGTGTATCTTCAACTTTAAGTTTCCACAACTCAAAGTTTGTGTCATTGAACTTTTCAATGTCCACTCTTCTTGATGTGCTGACCATCTCAATTTAGAGATGAACACTGTGCAAACTTTCACTGAAACCACATTGGCTCTTCATGGGCTTTAAATAAAAGTGAATTTGCATGACTCAGTCTTATCAGTCCTCTAACCTTCCAATCTGCTAGATCCCAATCTTCTTGCTTCACATATGAAGTCTTGTTGCCAGACACAACAACCCATAGATCTCGATCAACTAGCGTATCTTCAACTTTAAGTTTCCACAACTCAAAGTTTGTGCCATTGAACTTTTCAATATCCACTCTTCCTGATGTGCTAGCCATCTCAATTTATAGACGAACACTTTGCAAACTTTCACCGAAACCACATTGGCACAAAAAAACAACCCTACCTGACAAGGATAACACAACTGGCTAGGTTTTGATACGACTTGTAAGGAAAGCAACGGTGCGGAAACGCCTTCCAAACGCCATATTGACAGGGAAATAAGCAACAATAAATTCAAAGCAGAGATGTGCAAGTAAACAAAGAAATATGAAAACACCACATACACAAGAGAGACACCAAATTTCATGTGGGAAACCCTTGCGGGAAATAAACCTGTTGATGCGAGTTTTGTGTCACTACATAACATATTAGTAATTGGATGCTTGATACAGAATATCAAATACACAATTCCTCTCTTGAAAAGTTATCTCTCATGGGACATGAGTATAACTCCAATGTTCCTTACACCGTTGGATACTCGCTCAGTTTTATCAATGTGATTTGCTGGTAATCACATAGGCGGCCTTACGTTTTCTTGTTTGAGAAAAATTTGGATCTTGGTGAGAAAATGGAGATGGTGGTTCGGTGTGAATGCTAGATGATGTTGATGGCGCGATGATGGCAATGTAGGGTGAATGGCGATGGAAGGTGAGAATGCCGATGTTTTGGTTTACTTCTCTAACTAACCTCTTCTAAGCATGAAATTTGGCTGCTCAACTACTCCTACTCCTAAGAATGGAAGGTTAGCAGATGGACGGGGATCGAATCTAATGAAGGCTAACCAGCGGCCCTACCTCCATAGATGCAACGCTTCAAAGGAAAGTAAACTAGATCACCACACAAAGCCTCCCAACCAGCCGCTAGGATGCTAGTGGCCTAGTGTTGACCCCTATCAAACATCTACCAAAGCTACCATGCAACTATCCATTTTATTTTACTCTTACTCTAACAACTTGAAATGAAATTGCTTCAACTTGAAAAGAAAATTTAACTATGTGGAAGTAGAAAACATGCAATAACACCCAATGTTCTTAGTCAACATGCAATGAAAAAGAGAGCACTTTGGTATTATTTTCGCAACAATTTCTCCAATCCCCCCCCTTTTACAAATGAGAGCCAATGGCCTTATATAGAGGTCCAAAATACAATGGACGGTAGAGATCAAAACAAGATCGACGATCCAGATTGGATCCAAAAACCCTAATTAGGGTTGCCACCCCATCGGCCAATGAGAAGATGCCACCTCATCAATGGACCAATGAAAAAAGTGAAAAAGTGGCAACCAATGAGAAGGCACCAAAATGGTGGCCAATCAGAAACAAACACTTGTCCTATTCTAGAAGAAAGAGAAAGTTGCCACTTGGGCTTACATAAGATGATCTTCTAATATAATTCTTCCTTTTTCTTTTGTTCTTTTAGCTAAGGCAATGAACTTAGCTAGCCTTTCGTTAACTTCTTCCATAAGAGGACAAGGTGTATGCTTCGCTCGGAGTTCTGCTGACTTTGCCACGCTGTTTGCTGCTTGTAGTATCCTTTCGTGATCCTTCTCATATTCCTTTGCAAACCCAATAAAAGCATTGAGTGAGGAAAGGGTGTTCAGATGTTTCCTTTTGACGGCAGCCTTTCCTAACTCATCCAATCTCGATCCAAATCCTGTCTCACTGACATCCTCCTCTCTAATACCCTCAAAATCAAGCGCCACCCCAACGTCGCTCATCATGGTCGAAATGGAAGTGTCGACGCTTGGGCCGTGTTGTGCAATCTCATCATGAATTTCTTCAAGTGTTCTGAATCTGGTAGTCAATGCGACATACCGAGATTCAACTATGCTCAATCCTCTCTCATCAACCAACCGGGCTCTTTCCAAATATGCCTCCGGTAGCCTAATGAACGCCTGCAGCCTAGGAATAACCAAATCCTTGATGGGAAGAAAATTCTTCCATTCCTCTTCAAATAATCTGAATTTGTTTCTAACAGTCACCAATGACTGGAATGTTGAGATGAAGGAGGGCAAGAAATTTCGCCCATCTTGGATTGTATCATAGATCCAACCCCTTACTTCATGTAACTGAGTTGATACCTCTTCTGAATTGCTCCCGCTGTCTTGAGGAAGGGCTGCCTGATGCAGCTGTTGGATTGGCTGGCAATCTCTCCAATATTTGTTTTCGGCCTCCAACTTTACTATCTTTTCGTTTGCCTTCCTCAATCTTTCTCTGATTGATGCTATGCCTTCCTGAACCTCCTCACATTCCATATCATCTGTATTTCTTCCCAAATTATGTTCTACTATTTCGTACTCCTGGGCTGCAATCTCATCCGCTGCCTTATTGACTGTTGGTATAGCAATCTGAACCCTTCGGTGACCATCACTGTCGCTTCTGATTACCCTTGCCACCGTATTTGCCATCTGTTTTTGGTTCTCGCTATCATCCTTTTCTATTAGTCCTTGGATATCATCAACTGCGTGAGCCATTACCACCTCGCCTCTCGGCATAAGCATTTGCCTTAACCATAGTGGTGCAGTGCATCTCCCCAAATCCGGATTCGGTTCGACCAACAAAGCATCACCAACGGCCTTAGACGCCTGACTTATCTCTTCAATATCAATCGGCCCATCTTCTTCTCTACTAGTTTCTGCCATATTTCCTTGCTGGTTCTCCGAGAGAGGGGAGTACTCCGTACTTTCACTGTAGCCACTTGATTCCGAATCAGAGCTCACCTCCATTGCGGCCCCTTTTTCACTCGAATTGACCTTTTGGCTTCTAGCCTTAGTTATACTCTCCCTTGACGGCGCTGCCCGCTGTCTCTTGGCTGGAGGTTCCGAACGTTCTTGGCTTTTCTCTACCTCCAAAGCCCTCTTCTTGCTATTTCTAACTGTCTCCGATTGCCGGCCACTTCCTTCACCCTTCTGTCCGATTGATTCTACCAGACCTTCCTTCGGTTTCATCATCTCATAAGTAAGGAGAACCTTTTGTCTTTGTAGCTTTCTCAACTTGGCATTATACCACGACTCGGTATGCAAATCTACTGTCCTTGTGACTGCCTCCAAGGAAGGATCCTGATGATCGTCCCAATCCACTGGATTCAACTCTGTTCCAACTACTGTCTCATAGTCTTCTCTCAACACACTACGATCATCCTCCAATTGATCGGGAATATCAAGGCCTCTCCATCTGATATTTCTCATCATGTTCACCGACAATCTCGAGAAAGCTAGCTTTCTCACGTGAAAATCGTCCTTTGCATTGGCCCAAAAGTCCTCTATAGTGGGAACATGCTTAAATTCGCTTCCATGAGATGCCTTGATAAGACCAACAGGGTCGAATCCTTGCCTTGCTCTGTACCATCCTAGATGATACCACTCCAATTCCTTTTCCGTAGCCTCAAAGGTGGCCCGATTTGGGCAACTATCATTGCCAATTATAATTGAGAAGGAAACGCCTGTTTTCCCCTCATTCCTCATTACTCTATCATAGTGCTCAAGCTGCCTAGCCAATTCCATCAAAACTACCTTGTCGGGCGGGTATCTTGGAAGCCTCTTGGGACAAACTGTACTTCCTGCCACTCTAATGTATGTGAATTGCGGGAATTGGATGAACCAACTCCCAAACTTCTTAATCCTTGCTTCTGCTTCCGATGAAAGTCTCTTAGCAGGGGCCCCTTGTAATACCCTTACTGTCTTCATGGCGAATGCATCGCAAAACATCTTGTAATCCTTGTTATTGTGCAAATGAAGCTGCGGATAGCATTCATGCACCAAATATTGCCCCGGCCCATTACCAATCTCTCCTAAGGCCCTAAGTGCCGGACTCTCATACAATCTAGCAATTAAGTAAAACAGATAGGATCCCATGTAGAATTGCCTTTGGTTTTGAACTGTTCTAAGTTGCAACTCTAAATTTTCACTTATGATCCTAGCCCAATCAAATTTTCCTTTTCCCTTTTCAATTTCATCAATGAAGAAGTACATCCAGTTTTCGAATTGCATAGCTTGAGCTAGGCCCATGATCCGGCTGAGAAGAACAATGAGATCGCCATATTCCGGCTTGAAATCTGCCACTGTAAGCCTCGTTGATTTGTTAACTCCTTTCCTTCCTTCGTGTATCCAATTCCGCTTTAGATGTGAGAAGTAGGCCTCTTGGTTACCTTGAAATGATTTGGCCGCCTGATCCACCATTACAACTGTCATGCCCTTGCTCTGGGGAATATTAAATGTCTCTTCAATTGCTTGTTCGCCAATGTTGGCCAACACTCTCTTCCCTTCGCCAAAAATGATGGATTTACTGTCTAGATCAAATCTGGATGCACACTCCATAATCAATTCCGGACAAGGCAAAGTAGGAGGAAAAGCTGCTGCATGTACAATTCCGCTCTTGTATATCCTCTTTGCCAAGGGGGATTGTCCTTCCTTTAGTCTGTCCCTCATCTGTATCATGTCCACTGTAGCGATATTAGTATCGGTTATTTTCTTCATTTTCGAGAAGAAGGAAGTTTTGGGCGTCATATCCTCTTTGTCTTTCTTAGCGTTTGCCCGCTTGGGATTCTTACTTGCACTATCATCCTCCATGCTCGTCGCCCTATTACGGGATGGTAGAGTGGTGGACCAAAAGGCAAGAAGAACCAAGTAGTGCAATTCTTAGAAAAGAGCGAAAGAATGGATGTCAGCTTAAGCACTCCTTGCAACTCTAGATGATGACTTTCACCTTAACTAATAATCTTACAACAACTTTTCGGAACCCGGGATATGACATCAAAGAATTACAAATCCCTTTGCAAATTAGAAAACAAAGCCTCTAAGCTTATCCAACACTTGCCTTCTATGCAAAAATCAAACTTTCATATGTATCTCTTCTCCCAACAAAATTGCCCAAATCTGATATAAAAAATTGCAGCCCCTCTAGAAAATCAGAATTTTGTCTTCCACAAATTTCGGCCCTCACAAAATTCGGCTCCCACAAAATTCGGCTAAGCACGAAAAAAAAATCTGCCCTTCCACAAAATTCGCCCAAGCAAAGAAGGAGCAAAATCTGTAAAATCTGCCACCTAGGGCACAAATCGCAGCCCACAAAGTGGAGCAAAAATCCCCAAAAACGCAAAAAATCTGGCCCTTAGACAAATCGCCCAACAATGGCAATGGAGAAATTGCCCAAAAATCGCCAAAAAACTGCCTTCCATCAATTTCGGCCAAGTCTGAAAATCCGCCCTTGCTTCAAATTCGCCCAAGCATGAGGAGCAAATGAATTGATGAAAATGAAATGGGAGGGGACTCCCTTTATAGCAGCTTTCACCTTCCTCCCAGGCTGGCCGACTTGGTCCTATAGAGAAAAAAAAAAACCAAAATTAAAGCTAAGTTAGTGGCCCACTTTAAATACTTTGCCAAAATTTTAATTTTCTAAAATGAAAACTGCACTTTTAATTTACTAATTAACCACAAATTGCAAAACGAAATTGAATGGTGCCTTGGGGATGCTAAAAATTTCTATTTAATGATGGTTTGCTAATTAATACATCCTTGAAGTTGAATTTTGGCTAACCAAAAGCCATTTCTTAATATTAATTTACCAATTTCATTAAATACCAAAAGCTTTCAAGGCAAATTTAATCTATTAAAGCCAATTTTTGCAATTTTCCTCTAAATCGATTTTGCTAAATAATTAAAATTTTATGACAAAAAATAAAATTGCCTCTAGAGTAAAAATCGATTTTGCAATTTAACTTCATCTTACAAAATTAAATTCTATTTCACCAAAAAAAATAAGATTTTCCAAGAACCTAAGTCTAACGAAAAATTTCATTATTTGAAAATCATTCAAATTTACAATTAAATCCAAATTTTCAAAAGAAATCGTCTAAGTACAAAATTCACAATCTTATCCTGCCAAGTTGAAATCAATTTTGAACTTATTCGGCCTAAGGATAGAACTGATAGCTCTGGAAAATCAAGTTGAAATCGGGCGAAAAATACATCTAACCTTTTCCACTGGCCCTGAAGGCGATTAAAAAGGGGGTCCCCAAGATTTTGGGGCGATGTGTGAAAACCTCACAACAAAACCCACCACCCAAAAACCTCAAGCAACTTTTTGTATTACAGTAGATAAGTTTACATACCGGATTTTTTTCATAGGCTCAGATTGCTTTAGAATCTACTTGACTTTCATCTACATCAGCAGTTCCTTTCGATTCCTGCAGATTTATACACACTGCAATTCGTTACAGAATTCGGTATCTCAACTGTCACAACACAGAATGGTCTACCAGCTATCATCAGCCCAACTGACTGTTACAATAGACTTGTCTGAGAGAATCACTGCATGACGGACACTACTCCATGGGTACGTACTTCAGCATTGGCAGCATACCATCCTCGACGTACCATTTTACCATACTGTCTTTGCCATACTCGTACTTTCCATCAGCGTCCAATGGACTTAGTACGGTGGAACCCATAGTCCACATGGTGCAGGTATGTAGGGCACACTCACCATACAACAATATGACCTCAGGAATATCTTTCACTGTATGCAGCTAGTATGGGACTCAGTACTCCATGTGCAAGTACAGCAGACACTTCGTACTTCATGTGCAAGTATGGCAGCCACTTCATACTCTATGTGCATGTAGAGCAGACTTGCCGTACAGTGAGCTCACCTCCACCGTATTTTGTCACTCAACATCTTGGTTATTTGTCTCCTTATCGTAGAGTGAGATTGGGGCAACAGATGTATAAATGGACCTAATAACCAGTGTATCAACATCTGATGGACATATTTTTAGACGTTTCTGTGTCTACCAAGTTTGGTTTTCTCTATTCTGCCCTAAATATTTGCTAGTTTTAAGTTGGGCTATCCTTTAGTTTGTCCTAAACTTTGCTATGTTTGTTTCATCTCCACTAATGATGTTTGAACCATTAGATGTATATTTATATTTGTGGGTAAATGTGTTTCTAGTGTGGAAACATTCCAACCCTGTTTCATGTCATGTTGTTGCTATCATATTTCTCATTTCTGGAAACTATAGGCCCATAGGGTAAACTTTGTTGTCATGATGGATATAGTTTACTTTTAAAAGGATGACACTAAGCAGCGATAATGCTGGCACTGGGGTTAATGATGTTGAGGTTCAAATTTGACAACCCTAGTTGGGCTGTCTTTTTATATCACTGTCAAATTTTAGTTTTGCTTATTAACAAAGCATATAAGAAGGCCAGTGCACATCTTTTTTAATGTGAAACGTATGACAATAAATTGTTAAAAAATTACAAGCATAAATATAAAGATTTTATTTTTGCCTAAATATCAGTCCATGTTATTTTTGTTAAGTTTTTCAAAATAGAAATATCTGCCAAACTTTTGTAGACTGTAAAATTCTTAAGTTACAAACCACACACTGAAGTCTCATCTTTTTGGATTTTATGATTTCACAGGCTTATGATCAGCACCTGAACATGATCCTTGGAGATGTTGAAGAAGTCATTACTACTGTGGAGATTGATGACGAAACATATGAGGAGATTGTTAGAGTGAGTTAATCTAATATCTATTTGTTTGTTCCATTTTTCACTTTGTTGACTTGCTTTAATCCCGAGTTTCAAAGCTGTTATATATGGAGTGTAGTGGCAAGGACTGATTTGTACTGGGAATTACAACATTGAGATTTTTTTTTGTGTATGGGTTTAGTTTTGCTAAGCTATTCATCTCTATTTTTAATAAAGGAGCAAGTTAACTCATTCAAATAAAAATAGCTCTTGAAACATGCTTATTTGTCCTTCGAAGACTATACAACACATGTATGTAGCCCTTGACCATAAGTGACTCCATGGAAGAATTCAGAAATGGCTTGCTGGCAATGCTATATGTATTATGGGGAATGTTTAACAAAAAAACTGTATTATATCTATTTTCACCCATGCAAAGCTTCTATTTGGGGAAATGAAATTTTTCTCTTTTAGCATAGAATAAGTAATCATTGAGATGGATGGGATGTTCACAAATGTTTGAAAGGAGTGATGCTTTTTGTGCATATGGACAAGACTTTCAATGAGAAATTCCTCCTTGCGAGAACTAATTTGATACATACATGCAAAATATAATCCACATATGCAAAATATAACCACCATGAGCCAAGCCAGAGGGTGGAACAAGGGCATTACCTCAACTTCTCTCTCACAGAGAAGAATGAATTACAAGGAATTTCACTTAGAATTTCTCCCTCATAGAGAAGATATCATTCACAAGGGATTGCACCTCAAAATTCTCCCTCTGAACAATGATCCTGGGAAGTCATGTCTCGTAGTTACTCCCTTAGAGGCTCTCTGCACCCAAGGATGCCTGTCAGACTCTCTCTGAATTTGATATCAATCCTTTGATTTTCTGGTGATAAGTCATTACTTCCTCATGATGTATACAGGAGTAGACCCATCAAAATCATGCAGTTACTCACATGTATTTCTAGACTTCCTTTGAGTATTAAGCTCCTGCGTTGCCTTTGAAGAAGTGTCATACTCCCTCTTATTATAAAAGGATACTCAGTCTCAATCATCAAAGATATTTGCTTCAAGAGCCTCACTTTATTATCTTGATGATCAGCATTTTTGGAGCTATTATCATAAGAGTGAGTCTACACAATTTTGATAGCATGTGTAAAGTAGCATGTGTACCAGCCTTCTTTTCTTCCAAGAACATCCTCAGACGTAAAAGAAAAGATCAAGACAAATAACTCTTCTAGTATGTATAAAATTATAAATAGGAGAGAGACTATAATGAGTGGATAAATGGAAAAGATAAGAATACTTATTTGCCGGGAAGATCCATAGACATTAAATCAGAAATCGCCTTCTTAAATTATTGGAGAATAGAACATCTTCCTTCTAAAGATGGTTCAAGTTGGAATGAAACATTGTTTATTTTATTTCCCCCCACAATGTGAAATTCCCACTCTTATAGCATTTGAGCAAATCTACATCACATCAAATATAGCAAACTTCTTTCTAGAACCTCGAAATTCATTAAAAGTCAATTATTTATAAAGCTGTTTTTATATGGACAAGGATCACAGCTCTAGGATGTAGTTCTTGCTAAATGAGCCCAATTGATTTAGCCAAAGTAATTCAACCCTCACAACTCTATTATTGCTACATTCAAGAATAATGTGGCCTTCTCATTGGTGGTCTTGAAGATTGTGATGAACTGGCAAGGAAATGCTCCACACAATAATATCACTATTTTCTTTCATTTTCAAGGACGTATCATAACTGGCCCCAATTTGTTATCATCATAGAGAATATCACATAACCATGAGTTGGGAGGATGTTTAGCAAGAAAAGTAATATCGTGGTCTCCCCTATTAGACGTTCTTGATATTTAGGGGCAATGAACCAAATTCTTGCAAATCTCAATTCCTGACCTCACTTTTCATTTGTGTAATAACAATGATGGATCTGCAATACAAATATAATTCTTTCTTCTAGTATGAAGATGATATTGCTTCAATCTTCAGATGTATCAACTTCCATATATATGTTGTATGCAATGAATCTACAATATAGGAACCTTTGCAATGATAGATCCAATGATTATCTATCCACTTCAGTGTAGTTGCTGATTGGATCTTATAGACTGTCTGTATAGATTCTCTTTTTTTAAATCCTTTTATTAACGCCCATCTGATCTGAATATCTACCTTTAATATGATAGGCATTTATAATTGTAAACTTTCATTAGTATTTGATACAGTGCTGACCGAGTCTGCTGCCCCTTTATCTTTCTTTTGTTCTCATTGCTGTTCCCGAATTTTCTTTAAGTACCAATATCTTCTAGCACCAATAGCTTTTATTCTTTTTTCTTCTCAATATTTTTCAAAACAATACAACTGACTAAATAATAGGAAATATTTTAGTTTTATTGTAATTGTTAACTGACTGTCGTTTCCAGCAGTCGCACCTTTTCACAAACATGTAAGATTATAATCACGTTTAAACAAACACTTTTCTTTTAGTCTAGGTGGACTTAATCATCACGATTTATTACTTGATTTGTAAGACGTGTGTTTTTTTGTCAATAACCACAAAATAACTTCTAAAAACAGACACCAGATATACATATCTGAGACTTGTCTTTATGCTAATGTTTATTCTGTGCAGTCTATGTGCCTAATTTAGTACTTCCATTAGCATACATAGGCAAGTGAGATACTAGTAGAGGATTCTAGAGTTTGTCTTTACAACTTGAAAATCTGTAACCTTGTCAATAATTCCTTATTTGTGTAATTTGTAATGATTGATCGGATGTAAGTGAACATTAAGGTGCAGCAGATTACGTGACCCATACAAGTCACCTACCGCACTTGAACGTGGCCTACACGGAGATCACCGTGCAAATAGAAGCCAAGTACACAGGTATGTGCGGAGGGGGCAACTCATTATCGGCAAATATTTAAGACTGCATACGTAGCTCCACACAAGTGAAGTCCACCAGTAAATGCAAATATGGGGTACATATCAAATGGGAGAAATAGATGAATGATTAATGCCTCTCTAATGTCTGACAATTCATCAATGAGTTTAAAGTGCTTTGAGCCACCTTTTTCATCTTCTTCGATGACAGTCAAGTGTAGGGGCCATAGACTGTCATGGTGAATCAATGATGAGATGTATCATAATTCTGACATGTTGTGTCTATTGAGGATTAGCCAAATCCTTTATATTGAGCTTCTAATGTTAATCAATCGGTACTGAGATTTGCTATCTCATCTTCATGCAAAATCGTAAGTTTTTTTAACTTTGTATATTACTAAGTACGTACTAAGTAACATTTGGAATTAGATTTGCCCACGATATAATAATTTATCGACGATGTAAGGAGTTCATCAAAACTTGAATTGGAATAAGACGCACACAATATTGCTCCTGATATTTTTCAGTACTTTAGTGTCTTAATGTATCTGCCACTTTGTCCTTGCTTTTGTGAACCTTGAAAACCTCCCTGTAAATGTGATGATTTTCTGCATATTTGACATCTACAGGATCCAAACCGAAAAATAAACAAAGGAATGATCAAACCTTTGTATTTTAACATCTGTGTAGCCTCCACAGGCACCACCACAATTTGGCATAGCTTGGGAGAAATAGGATTGTGAATTTTTGCTTCCTTGATAGCCTGTTCAGATTTCAAACAACCTCTCCCTTGCCTATTTGCTTACTGTCCATTAAAAAAAAAAATGAAGGCCTGCAATAAGCGATGAGTTGAACATTCCCTTGAATGTATGTGCCAAATATTTGCAAAACACTTCAATTTTGTCATTCCCTTCCTAATTGGCTATTATGTTTGGACTGTTCTCCTCTGCTTGAATTCAGGTGTTGTGCATTGTTTTTGTTCCTTCATCCTTATCTTACATTTGCAGCCTGCTCTGATACCATGTTAATGTTTTAAGGATCGTTTCTGCAAATGTAATAACACTGCCATGGTATTGGTGTGTTCCAAATGTAGATTTGAATCTCATATAAATATGAGAGGAGAAGACATGTCCCATGAAGAGACGTGTCTCTATGGTTTAATCATCATTTAATTAATAATAATATATTAACAAAAACAATAATATGTATATATATATATATATATAAAATTTAACATGAGTAAGTATATATAGGAAATGATGATTTACCAATAGCAATAATGTATCTCAGATCGAATCAATCCGACCGAAGCGACAACCTTAACACCTACGAGGGACAGAAAAGATTATGCTAGCATTTTTATTGATTTATTTATCGATGCCTATGCTAGAGGGGACATTACAGTGTTATGAACCACATATGCTTCACAAGGGTTTTCATTTTTTTATCATTTGGTTTTCTAGGTGGATCAACAATAATGCAAGATTGTGTTGTTTTCACTCATCACTATTAGGGGCTGATCATAAAGACCATGTAATGCCCTGCCTCGAGATCCTTGGAAACAAGGATAAACATAGGCTAACATTTTTTTTAAAGAATTACTTAATAACAAGCATACAACAATCATAAGATTGTAAGACATAATGAACTAACCAAAGATCCCCAAGCGATCACTACTTAACAATGTGTACTTTTTGTCTAGGTGATTTAACCAAACAATGTTTATTCCATTAATCATACTAACCTCTCATATGATAGTCATTTTAAAGCCCAAATGCAAGTGCCTAAGTGATTAAGCCATACAAGTTTATTTTCTAGTTTGAAACGTTGAAGAAATATGATAACATCCAAAAATGACCCCGAAATCACCATAGGCAATATGTATCGAATTGGGAAGAAGCAACTCTCAAAAGGGTATCCAAAACACCAAGTTGCATCCTCCGAACAAGTCGGGAAATGCCCCCTATTTGAGGTATGATAATTGTCTATCAACATCGTATGATAAAACTCCAAGAGGTGTATGATAAACTGATCAATGACACGCGATACCTGTATGATGGAACTCTGAACTGGGAGTGATGACCTTTTGTATCACATGATACAACTCCAAGAGTTGTGTGATACAACTCCCAACTGTGTACGATGAAACATGAAGTATCATTTCATTGTACAGTTTGCTGACTATATGAGGTATGACCAAGTACCCAGATTACATGCAAGACACTAAACTAAAACATAACATAAATCTAACCTCCACACCGGGGAGTACCAGATACACACATCTTGAGGGATGAGAACTCGATAACATCAATACATCTAACATGCTATTCCACCAAATACAACTCTACGCGATTGCAATGGCAATATAAGATCAAGTACAACATGTGCATGAAGTAAAGCATAAATCACGATTATAACATAGAATATCTAAATAACAACAAGAGGAGAGAGAAGATCAAGGCAAGGTCCTGCAACTATAAGAAGACCATTCTTGTCCTCTGATCTCCAACAGTGGTATAGGTAGCAACGCCTCTCAACCACATGGAACTTTGAGGCCCACCCCACCATGCTCATGGAGATAGCAATCTAACCACGATCACATAAGGAAAATATCCAAGGCTCACACTGACACCAATCAATGTATGACAAAACAACTCAATGATCATGAAGACAATGTAGTACAACAAGTCACTAGCTAGACACACTATAGGATAACTATGTAGGGACTCTAGTAGAGTCTAATCACTTCACATCAACAAGTGCAAGTTGTATATGGTATGGCTTAGGTCCCTTAGGAGGCCACATACCTGGTATGGCTCAACTCGAATGACAGGCCTCACATCGTGCCCTCGCACCAACTTCCACAGAAGACTGACTACCATCCAGGCACCACACCCCACACTATTTCTTTCGATACTTGGTTATTGTCCAGGTGTTCTCTTATTTTGTATTAAGTTTTATTATCCCATATGTTTAATTTGGTTATCATTTGTTAGAAACTTTTCACGCTACCTTATCGACCACTTCCAGGTTGGGTACATGAGAGAAGCCACTCCACATGTCTACGCGACATACCCATGCTTGCTACAAGACGAGTGCCCGTAATCATAGTAACATTTGCTACAATTTTTATTGTAAAGCCCAAATACAAGTTCGTGAGTGATTAAGCCATACATGTTCATTTTTTGGTCTGAAACATAAAAGGAATATGATAACATCTAAAAACGGCATCAATACCACCAATAGTTGATCTGTATCAAATTGTATAGAAGCAACTCCCAAAAGGGTATCCAAAACACCAAGTCGCATCTTCCAAACAAGTTGAGAAACTCCTATTGTTTGAAGTATGATAATTGGATATCAACATCGTGCGATCAAATTGCAAGATGCATGCAATAAACTGGTGAACAACACATGATACCCATACAATGAAACTTTGAATTGGGAGTGACGACTTTTTGTATCGCATGATGCAACTCTAAGAGTTGTGCAATACAACTCCCAACTTCGTGCAATGAAACATGAAGTATTATTTCATCGTACGATTTGTTAACTAATCAAGGTGTTGGTTCCCAAAACCACAGATTGGAAATCCCAGAGCTTGCCAATTATCTAACAGGATTCCACAATCAATTCTAGCCAATGAACGAGAATCACCTTGATCCCCCTACACTTTAGCTTCACTAACCTATGCAGGAAAGCCTTCACGTCAAATGTTGTCTACTTGGTTCAAGGCTTTTTTATAGCGAATTTAAGCTTTGCAAGTTCAGCAGTTTGCAGAGTCCTTGAACTCGATCAATTACAAGTTGAATGCTGAATGCTGAATGTTTGAGTTGATTGAATGTCTTGTATAATATTTGTCAATAATGGATTTGATGCTTGTAAGAAGGAAGACATAGACTTTGTGACTTCAGTAATAAAAAGAGCACTGCCTCTGCTCATTGGGCAACAGAGTCAGCTACAATGAAGATTATCACGTACAACTTTATAAAGTTATATGCACTTGAACTATAAACAATTTAATGATCCAGACGCAACAGATCAAGTATATATACACAATTTTAAACTAGTCCAGATTGCACTTTAACTCCTACAATGGGGAGACAAACTGGATATTGACATGGAAACAATTCAATATTTCACTGGGCCGCCGCCGCGGAGGAAGGGAGGAGGCGAACCACACCACAAGGGTCTTAGGAAGGGGGTTCGGCCGTGGCAGGCAAATATATTAGTATCTATAATTATCGAGTTTAAAATGCCATAAATGACTTGGTCCACTTATCTGACGTTCAAATTGTTTATGGAATTTTAAAGATGATTATAAAGGAAAAATCAACTGAGTTTAAATCTCCATACCTTTAATAAAAATAAACAAAGGGCTTTTTATTTTTATTTTAACAATTCAATATTTCAATATATTAGTATCTATAATTATCGAGTTTAAAATGCCATAAATTTACCTTGTCCACTTATCTGACGTTCAAATTGTTTATGAAATTTTAAAGATGATTATAAAGGACGAATCAACTGAGTTTAAATCTCCATATCTTTAATAAAAATAAACAAAGGGCCTTTTATTTTATTATTAAAATAAAATATTTGAATTCATATTACAAAGCCATATTTTTGCTCCTTATTCCTCCCTACAAGTGAATGTAAAATACTTTTTCTTCAAATGTGTTTTTTTTGAGTATATTGTTTCGAATGTTCCATTACTTCAATTTCCAACTTGTATTTATATCTTTCTCTTCTAAAGATGCAACATTTGAAATAGAAAAGTTACTCTCGAGTCTCTTTCAATACTTAATTGCATCCTTGTATTTATTAATACTTTGATTTAGATTATTTTAATCACACCCTTTCAAATATAATCACCTGCTGACTTTGTGATTATCGGGCTTTTCTTCTTTGCCGGCAAATATTAATTTTGTTAAAGTTTCATATTTATTGCCTTTAGAGAAAATTATCATTACGCAAAACTTTAATCGCAGCTTTATATTATGCCTATACATTGTGCAAATCATCTCTTTCTTCAGAATTATCTTTTGAAATTGTCGCTGACTTCATTTTGAGCATATCCAGGTGTACATAGTTGAATCCATATGTAGCCTCGCACATATTGTATTTGTGACGGTATATAGTTTTGTTCCGTTGTCTTCAGATTATTTTTGTTGGCACATAGATGGCGATTCAAACATATCCTCCTTTGTTCTCCATCCTGTCAAAGTCCAAGTTCCACTTTTAATGATATCCAGGTTTATGGTTTGCTTGATATCACAATGGTTTCATTTTAATTCTCACAAATATTGCTCCAGATGTCACCCTTGTGTTGACGTGTAGGGAGAATCGATTTATTCTTGACAAAATCTGTGAAGTGGCTTCTTTCATATTGCCGATCCATTTCAATGTTTTCTCCTCCAGACTGCTAACCCGACCTCTCTCTATGATATTATTCACCGTTCCTTGCATTTGGTGGCATCATACATTTATCTAACATTCAAATACTTCATCATCCAACTCCAGAAGCTATTCACTTATCTATCCATTGAATTAGTGGCTTCTACGCATTTCGGCACACAGTTTGCCATCATTCTTCGAACCAGGAGCTTTATGCTTAAATTGGACATATTGTGACTTATCCATTTTGCTGTTGTATTTTAAATTTTGGAAACAGGGTACTCTTGATGGTATCGACATATATTGGGAAACATCGTGGTTTGTTCAAATAACTCCAGAATTGACAACATGCGATATTTACTGGTTCTGATTTGTGCTCGTTATTCCCAACTGCATTCACTTTTGCAGTTTAAGTGTATTTCACATATACATGTTATATATGCCTATTGTTGCATCACAATCCTTGATAGCATTTATATGGTCTTCATTCTATCCGTTCCTTCCTGATTGTTCAGGGGCTCTCTCTCATGCGTTTGCCTTATTCTATGCTTGTCCATGCTGACTTGTCTATAGAATTTGTCTCTGACGTACATGGCTGGAGCAGATATCCATCGGGTTCCATATAAATTTAATACTCTGTTTTCCAATCTCAACGCAATGACTCTTGTCATCATCACCGTAAAGCCCATACATATCTTTTACTAGCATCATTTGCATTGTATCATTGGTCATACCAACCACTTCTAACTTGCTGCTGCACTCCCAGATTCTACCATAACAAACTTCTATGTTTCTTAGATAGATTCACAATACTAGGTATAATATTTATTCGATGCCTGTAGTAAGATATGCATCAGATTTTTTATCCATTGACTTCATTATTTTTTGTTGTATTTCTTCTGTTTAATCAAAAATTACTGCTTAAAGTTGGTTACTGCCACTAAAATAAGTCAGGTATACTGATTGTATCTACATAACATGTTTCCGAAGCATGACCTCTTTATTTGTATTCTGAAAATCAAAATAGGAACCTGTATTGGCAAAGTATTGGGATAGCTTGCATTCAACATTTAGAACCAGTCCTCTTCTTCACATTCTTCTTGTCACAGCTCTGAGTGTTTTGAAGCATATTGTTTAAATATAAGTAGTGGGTAAGATCTAAAGGTTCTCCCTTTAGCATGATATATGGGACTCTAAATTTTGCCAAATTTAGAGTTCCATCACAAGGTATGACCAATTACCCAGATTACATGCAAGACGTTAAACTAAAACATAACATGATTCTAACATCCACATTGAGGAATACTGGATACACACATCTTGAGGAATTAAAACTCGATAGCATCAATACATCCAAGTAATATAACAAATACATCTAACATGACATTCCACCAAATGCAACTCTACTCCATTGCAATGTCAATATAACATAAAGTTCAATATGTGGATCAAGTAAAGCATAAATCACATGTATAGCATACATCAAGAATACTTGAATAACAACAAGAAGACAAGAGGAGAGAGAAGGTTAGGCAAGGTCCTGAACTGAGAGAAGATTATCCCTATTCTTCGATCCCCAACAATGGTATAGGAAGCAACTCCTCCCAACCATGTGGAACCCTTAGGCCCACCCCACTGTACTATGCTCATGGAGATAGCAACCCAACCGCAATCACATAAGGCAAACACATCCAAGGTTCACACTCACGCCAATCAATGCATGGCAAAACAACTCAATGATCATGAAGACAATGCAGTACAACAAGTCACTAGCCAGACACGCTACAAGATAACTATATAGGGACTCTAGTAGAGTGCAATCGTGCTTGGCATTGACAAACCCAAACTGTATAGGGTATGGCTCAACTCTCTCAAGAGGCTTTATACCTGGTATGACTCAACTCCAACAAGAGGCCTCACACTGTGCCCTCGCACCAACTTCCACACAAGATTGGCTATCGTCTAGGCACCACACCCTTTTATTGGTTTCCTTGAGATACTCGACTATCGTTTAGGTGTTTTCTCATCTTGCATTAAGTTTTATTATCCTATTTATTTAATTTGGTTATCACTTGTTAGAACCTTTTCACTCTTGTTGACCATTTCCAGGTCGATGTACACGAGAGAAGCCACTCCAGACATCTACCCTACATACCCATGCTTGCCACATGATGAGTGTTCGTAGGTATTGCAAGTTCCCAACCCAACTCCCAAATGGACAATCTCTCAACCGATCTAAATTCTAGATTTTGAATCTCACAAGGTCTCGCCAAACATACTCACGTGCTCGTGGGTGGGCACAACCAACTCCACGAAATAATCGATATAAACTAATGTAAGGGTTGGATATGAGAAATGCAACAAATGATAAAACTAACTCACTCAACTGGGCATCTTGCCAAGAGTACGGATTCCACACGAATCCCTATGTCCACAAAGTAAATGCAAAGTATGAATGGAAACATGGAATACAATCATTTTCCAAACATACGTTACCAAAATCTTAACAAAATATGGGTGACACACAAAACGATGCAAAGATAAAAACACCCAAAATTCCAACTTCTTAGATTTCAGAAAATTGAAAACCCACTTCCAAAATGTGGTCACACTACCAAGGGTCCAATGAAATTCCCAAATCAAGTTCATAATCAAATTCATGCAGGAACCAAAATGCACATTCTCAATTTGAAAGCACACTTTTGGATCAGGATATAAATACCTTAGAATGTCCTTTAATTTTTCAAACTCCACTATCCTACTCTTTGTAGCAGAGGCTACTAACCCAAAATTCAAGTGAAGCCAAACAAGGCGACAAACAAAACTAGATAGCACACAAAACAAGGCGACACTGAAAACACCCAAAAACCAAACATCTCAGAGTTCGATGAAATTGAAAACCCACTTCTCATACATGCCCAAACTCCCTAGAATCAAATGAAAATCAAATTTTAGGTATTCATGCAAACTTCGACAAACTAACTCCACTAAAAATATCATTTTTAAAAACATGCAAATAAGAAATACTCATCCCTGTCCAACTAAGTGATGGAATTGCATAAAAATGAAGGGGAACACTAGTTCTCCACCCCCTAACAATTAGCAATCGTAATAATCAATTCAAATGGATCAAAAGTAAATAAACAAGAAAGCCCTACCTCTCACGTTTGGTAAAAAGTTAAAACCAAGAAAAAGGAAAGAAATTGGAGACTTTATCGAATCTTTTGAAATCTTTGCAAAACGAAGCAATCCCAACACGAATCTAACAAGATTGATCTCTCGAAGATTCAACAAGCGTGACTTCGACAACAAGCAAAACAGTGAATCCTCACAAGGGGGTGTTGGAGAAAAATCCCTTATTAAAGTTGAGGAAAACTCAACCCACAACTCCATGAATTACTACATGCAAACACCTGTCACGGAATGAGAGGATCAAAAGCTATGGAGGTTGGAATTCAAAGATTCACAAAATATGAAACCTTCTTGATGTGCAAAAAAGAGATTGCAATTGTATTGAATGAATGAATAGATTTACAATTATCATCCTTATAAAAGGAGAAAGATTAAACCTTAAAGGTAGATACCCTAAAGGGAAATATTCAAGGTTGCATGATCATAATCAATAAAAGAATTAATTATTATATGCCTAATGTTTAGCTTGAGTAAACTAGAGATAATAAGGAAATATCTTATTACTCTAACCACCCGCCTTGAAGATAAACTTAGAGAGTAGCTAAAAACCTAGAAACTATTGCCAGAAGTAAAAGCAAATGCAAAATGGGTCTTAACAACTAAGGCCTGATCAGGTACCCAAAGACAACCAAATCTCTGTAAAGAGAAGAAATAGAGAAAACCACATGGAAAAACCCTACTCAAAAAAGAGATGGAAATAATGTTTTAGATGATAGGAACAAAAGGACGATCATGAAGAATACCACTGAAGCATGAAGCTGCAAACACTGTCAAACTACTGATCTGAAGAACCTCTATTGAACAGAATATGACCAAGTCGAGAAGACTAAGTCTGAAGAGTTAATCATTCGAAGATGGAAGATATCTCATGGCCTTCAAAAGCTGGAATGAAAGAGTGTCCATATGGTAAATGATCTATCTCACCGGAACACATTGGTATCTAGCCACTACAATCGCCTAATACATAGGATCAAATACTGAATACATAGCTCACTCCATCAAACCAAGAAAGTAATAGAACCAACAAACCCCCCTATAATGCTGAGGGGTAAGTCAAGAACACTGAAATTGAATGCAATATCTCCCGCAGAAAGTAGAACCAGAAACATCGAGTGTAGAAAAAAGTACAAACACCTATGATGGCACATGTGATCGACACATCATGAGGCTAATGTCATGGAAGGGACACTCTCTTGACAAATGAAGATGGCGAATATGGCCAACATGACACCCCCCAAGGTACTTTATAATGTAGTGTGAGTACAACAAAACACAAAGGTGTGCAAGACCCCAAAATACAATAGAGTGGCATTTTATCTCAGTGCATTTGCAAAATTGTTAGAAAAAGATGTCTACAAAGACCATAAGAGACATAAGGCTGATACAATAGATAGTACAACCTTTGGCGAATCATCTAAAGCAACGAAATTGATCTCCAGACCTGAAATAACCAAGATATCCACAGAATGCAAAAATGCAAAAAATTGAATAGAATGTGCTTGGAGCAAAATCTAAAAAAACAACTAGCATCATTTGAAAGAGTATAGAAAAGTCTTTCCAATGATATAAAGAATTCCCAAATCGGAGACCGAATGCTCAAGATATGTCTCTCGGAGTACAAAATGGAACCAACTTTGACAACAAAAAAAAGCCATAAAAAAATATCAAAACTGAAATATACCTACACCAATACAATGGGCTTAGAATCAACTTTCTAGCGGTATCTCGTTTGCGAAAAACGAAGATCGTATGCTCGCGATATGAGCAAAAAATTGAAGGTAGGTCCAAAAGAGCCATAAGGGCTAATAGGCATGCTGATGCAATGCTGATGTCAGCAAGTGACGAGCCCAAATTTGACAGTCAAATGACCTTTGAGGCAAAAAAATGCCAGAAAAATGATGAGGGTGCCGAAAAAAGACCAACATGCCAGAAAAATATAATATGCCTAGAAAATGGAAGCCGGAGCCAATAAAAAAAATTGGTGGCCATAATATAAGCACGTGGGAAATAATTGCCATAAAAAGGAATAAAAATGTAGAGAAGAGCCAAAACCACTAAGCTGAAAAATTGAAACTGTCGTTCAAAGGTAAAAACACCCATTGAGCTCATAAAACTGCCCATACAAGTGCCTTGGAAATCGCTGTTAGAAAAATGAGTGCCTCCCAAAACACATGCTTTTCGTGCCTCGAGCCGCAAGGATCAATTGTCGGAAGGGAGACACATGTTGTTGAACTCGTACTTGTGCCATGGCCATTAAAGTCCTATCCGAACGAAAGAAATGCGGGTGAGGTGTTATAAGAAAAACACCGCTCACATAAAAAACCTTATGCTTTTACCAAAGTGTGAGAAGGAAAAGGATGAAGGAGGACAGATGACGACACAAAATCCAAGGTGGGAACCACGCATATGGTACAGTGGGCACCCAAAAAAAGTCCAAGCGCAAGGGTGGGTACCGGGTGTGTACTTGCACACGTAGGTCCCCAAAATAATTATTGGAAAAATTGCCCCTTTCCACTAAACAAATGCATGTGCAGGGTACAAGAGGGTCCACCTCCAAAAAAATGCCCCCTTTTGCTTTGTCATTTGTTTTGTTAAAACAAAAACATGCAAAAAAAGATTCCCACGTTTGCTTTTACAAAAAAAAATATTGAGATAATAATTTTTGATTAAAAAACAATCGATGCTTATCGAGATTTGTGCCCAAGGCCGTACGACCTTGGGCTAATTTTTTCCTACCTTAGATTTCAACAACGTCCAAACTAGACGTATTTTATATAGAAACAGGGGTTTTTGGGCACCCTGAGCTCAATGGTGATGTCCGTTTGGGCTCAAAGTGACCCGAGATGAAGCTCCCCTAAGATCCAATAAAAAATCACGTGCAAAATTGAAACCCTCAAAAGCTCCAAAAACCTTCAAGATTACGAACAAGCTGCAACAAATCCGGCTTTGATACCATGTTGAAGTTGAGGAAAACTTAACCCAAAGCTGCAAGAATCATTGAATGTAAACACCTATCACAAAAAGAGAGGATCAAAGCTATGGAGGCTAGAATTCACAGATCCATAGAAGATGAAACATTCTTGATGTACAAAAAGAGACTGCAATTGTATTGAATGAATGAATAGATTTACAATTACCATCCTTATAAAATGAGAAATGTAAAACCTAAAAGGTAGAAACTCTAAAGAGAAATATCCTAGGTTGCATGATAATAATTATTATAATAATTAATTATTATATCCTAATGTATAGCTTAAGTAATCTAGAGATAATAAAGAAATATCTTATTACTCTAACATCCTCCAAACATGAAAAGACCAAATGAGAAATGAATAATAAAACTCACTTTTGCCTACTATAAACACTTTTATTGACGTGGCTTATAAATTAGAATATTAAATCACTTAATAGACTAATTGGCCGCTTTTCCATATTAAACAAAACAATTCCAGGCATTTGGAATTCAACTACGACAAATTAGCCGACAATTAAAATAAATTAAACCAATTTAATAAAATCTCCCAGATCAATTAATCGGCATTAATTAACATTTTCCGTGACAACTGCAGAACCCTAAATGCACAAACACGCTCATGAGTCTAATCACATAATGCGTTATAAATATGGGTTTACCAATTACTAGAGGGTTAATTAAAACGACTATATAGATACATCACCCGTACATGGATGACATTGGCTCAATATGAAAGTCACTATCTCCTAGTGCCCATTGCTAGATATAGGTACACACAGATCTTGAATATAGGGTGGATGAATCTGGTACCTGTTTAGTAAACAACAAACATCAAGTGGAGATGTCCAATGTATAAATTGTTGAAGGACATACAGACACATAATAACATGAAGGAGATCATGACACTTTGTAAATCTTGCAAGGGGAATTGCGATAAAAAGCCTTAGCCGGCTCACCAAACAAACCCGAAGCTGGGAGTGTGCAGCGAGGTGTGGGGCCCCTACTATTGTTCATGCCACTAGACAACTCTGTTCTCACTTTGCGCTAGCATCAACGAGTAATTCACGCGTAGTAGTGGTGCAGTACAATATAGCAACATATAATTACATGATATTTCATTGAAACTAAATGACTTAAATAATCATTTGTAGTCCTTTGAGCATATATATCATCTGAAATTGAAGGACAAATGCCCACAGCATAAAGACTCAATAATATGTAATCCAAATTAACATCTTTCATATGCAAATATAATCCATAAACCTAAACCTGATTATAGATAAATCATTTCCTGATTATTATATTATATTGGAATAATACATGAATTATCCAACGACATATATGTCACAATATGGCATTAAATCCCAGACAAACATCCTGAAGCAACATCAGTAACCTCAAATATAAAGCACTCTAGATAACATCATAAAGCACCATCATACAGATATGGTCAAAATGCCACTAACAACATGATCAAACACATGAGTCAACACTACTCCAGGAACCAAATCAGGTGCAGCAGTCCAAAGCATCACACAGTGCAACCACTCTTCATATCTCAATGGTACTCACAGAACCGCATCATGATACCGGATAAATCTAGGTAACCACTAGCACACACCTCAGTGAAACTATCAAATATATCACAAGTCTCTTAAGTCTAACATAGAGCACAATCAGCATACTGATTTAACAAAATATATCAAATCACCCCAAGGATGTAGACCACTCATGGATCTTAACATGGTCATTCAGAAAGTAAGAACATCAAGGTCCCATCTGTCAGGATGGCATACAAAAATCAAATAGGAGAGGCACTACAGATCATACCTATTCCCTTGTAGTGTTAACGGGGATTTGTTTTAACTTGGAAAACCATAAGTACAGTTGTTAGCCTATGAGGGACAGAAAAGATTATGCTAGCATTTTATTTGATTTATTTATTAATGACTGTGCTAGAAGGGGACAGTCCAGTGTTAACCAAATATGTTTCACAAAGATTTTTATTTTATTTACCATTCTGCTTCCTAGCTGGATCAGCAATAATGCAAGATCGTGTTGTTTTCACTCTTCATGATCAGGGGCTGATTATAAAGATAATATCTATTCCTTCGTAGCATTAATGAGGATTTGGTTTGACTTGGAAAATCCTAAGTATAGTTGTAATTTAATTACTCAGATTCCAGTCAGGGAATTAAAAGCATAGAAAAATACGTAAAAATAGGGAGCAAGAGCTTTTGTTATTTAAGCTGAACAAAGAAAAAAATGTTGCTTTTCCATCTGGCACAGCCCAATCACACTATTCAGTTTTTTCTTTTTTGCTGTGTTGACGGGTTAAGAGGTAACTCCACTAGCTTTCTCACAATTGTTAAATAAGTAATCATTGAGGAGCAAAGACCCTGTTGCTATGCCCAAATTAAGGCTTTTGAGGTCACATGGTTCTTCATGGCACATGCTACTTAACATGTTTTTATCACTATAAACCAAGCTCCAATCCCTAAAACAAACTAAGGCATGAGGCCAGAAAATAGTAATTAAGCCCCAACTGAGATTATAAAATGAATAATTGCAGAAGGATGAGACCTTTTAGTGATCCCTAATGGCCTAATCAATCCAATGTTTGTTTGCTTTGCCAAACTCCAGATCTGCAAGGTAAAAGTGAAGCTGTGACAGAAAATTCAAAAAAAAAAAGAGTCTGTCATAGGATAGTTTACTCATGAATAAAATGCCCATGAGACTGGTACTGTTAGCAGAACAAAAATTAGCAGTCCAGTTTGATTGGGGCTAGAAGACACAATCTTTAATATCACATTCTACTTTGTGATTTATGCTTCTAAAGTTCTATGGTCTGTTGGCATCAAAGTAGACATTATATATTTATAATTGAATGCCATTTATCAAGTGCTTTGTGCTTTGAAGCTTTTTTTTTCAGACTCTCCACATAATTTTTCCATTGCCTTAATATTTCAGACTCTCTATACAATATCTTGTTTCCAGAATTATTCAGACTTTCCACCATAAACTTTCTCCCACTCCTTGTTCAGTTATCACTAATTACTTATCTAGGATATCTTTCTTCAGAAAGGTATAATGCGAATTGTGATTCAAATCGGATAAACACAGATTTATTTATTGAATTCTTTTGTACAGTTTCAGAGAGTGACAGGCAAATGCTGCTCGTATTTTGAAAAAACCTATGCAAAAAAATTTTAAAATGTGAAAAAATATCTACAAGTTTTTTCATTCTAAAGAACTTACCTGGAAAAAGCTGAAAATCACAGAAACTTGTTAAAGTATTATTATTTTTTCACTAAAAGTGGGGTAAAAATTTATTAAAACAAAGAGAGATACAAGAGGGAGAGCTCAGCTAAGAGCTCTATCCCTACCAACAAGATTATTGAAGTCAGTAGCTAATTGAAGGGGTAATTGCCCGATATCCATAATACTCCAATCATGCACATGATCAGAAGCCCATTTAGCCAAACAATCAGCAACTCCATTCCATTCCCGAGGAATGTAAGTAAATTGAACAGACTCCAGAGATCTACACAAGAGGAGATTCTGATTCATGACTGAGGCCAGGTGCCAACTACCATCCACAAGTGCCTTCGAAATAAGAAGGTTCACAACCACTTGTGAGTCAGACTGACAAATAATCATGCACCATCCTCTCAGACAACATTGTTCCACAACATGTAAAATTACTAGAGCCTCCATAAGATTGTTAGTATGACAACCCTTATGCACTGAAAAAAGAAATTGGACTTCACCAGAGCTGCAGCGAGTCACTCCCCCAATATCAGCATGACTAGGTTTCCCCCGGGAAGAGCCATTAGTGTTGACTTTTAGAACTCCAGGTGGAGGAGGAGGCCAATGCCCCTCGCGATTCACCCGCTACTTCACTTGCCGCCTAGTCTGTCTAGGCCAAGTGTGGAACCATTGGCCCACAGCCATTGAAGCCCCATCGTGAAGCTGAAATTTGAGGTGATTGCAAATAGCAAGGTTACCAGGAGCCATACCTTTGTCTAACACACACTTAGCCTGAATTGTCTCCTGCAGAGAATGGGTAATCTTCCACCAAAGTTGCATGACACCAATCCCAACGTCTTGAAATATTCGCCTGTTCCACTCCAACCAAATATGCCAAAGAATAAATGAAGGACCAGCTATCCACGCAACTTGAAGAGGAGAGGCAGGAGAGGGGGCACTAGTGCCCCCAAGCGAACCAAGAAAGAAGACAAGGAAGGAACGTGCCAACAAGGTTTGCCCCAAGCATTCCACCAAAGGTGCCAAATCTGGATAGAATAAGAACACTGATAGAAGAGATGGGAGACAGACTCCTCTCCATTGCCACACAACACACAAACTAAATGTCACTGGAACCCACGCTTACAAAGATTTTCCCACGTAAGACACCGATTATGGACCACCAACCACATGAAAAAGTTACATTTGGACCTAGAAAACTTATTCTAAAGTTTTTCCACCACGACACCTCAGCATCTCCAAACAATTGTCTAGTAAGCTCCTGGTACCTAGAAAAAACAAAGTATTTGGGTATCCCCCCAAGCCAAAACATCTCGTCCCTCCAATAAGCAACACTCCTTAGAAGCCAAAATTCTAGAAAGCTCCTGGCGGTCCTCCTTTGATCCCTCGGGAGGCTAATCTGAAGAGTTCTTCCATCTATAGACAACAACAAGACCCAAGCGATAAGGAGTCTTATAATGAGCCACCTTATCCCATCCATCATCAAGAAAAGAATTATAGAGGGTTTGAAGATGAGGGAACATGGATAAGATAGGAGAGTTGTCATCCCAAGTATCAGTCTAGAACAAAGCCTTAGAACCTCCCTTACATATCCAGAAAAGACTTCTCTTAACCAGCTGAGCACCCTTTTTGAGAGTATGCCACACCATAGATCCCCAACCTTCCAAAGGAAGTGAGGAAATAGAGTGACGATCAGCACCCTTGAAATACTTGTAAGCGATTATGCGGGCCCAAAGTTGATTTTGTCTAGACCACCATCGTCAATAAAGCTTAGCAGCCAAAGCTTGGCTACTCAAGATAGCAGATCGAAGACCAAGACCACCCTCCTTAGGTCTACAAACACTCCCAACTAATTAAACTCCATTTTGAATTATGCAAATTACCACACCAGGAATTGTTGAGAAAGAGCTTCAAACTCCGTGAGAAAGTAGATAGGAGCTGTCTGAACCATACTTCTATAAATAGGTAAAGCTTGAATAACAGATTGAAGAAGAGTGACTTGAGCCGCAGTAGAAAGCGATCTATGAGTCCAATGATTTACTTCTCCCGAAGCTTGTGAAGCAAATTCTATCAGAAGAGTTGTGGCTGCCTAGAAACAACTAAAGGAATGCCAAGATATGTCAAAGGGAGCGACCCAATTTGGAACTGCAAAATATTAGCAATCCTCCATTGAATAGGTTTCGACGTGTTAAAAAAATATATAGAGGATTTATGTTCATTAACTTTTTGTCCTGATGTCAGCAAGTAGATATCTAGAGTATGTCGAAAGGCCATAGCCTCCTAGACCTGAGCATTTCTTGCAAATGCAATGTCATCAACAAAATGAAGATGAGAAAGAGAAGGTAACCCATTATCCCAATGCCATCCATGAATTAAGTTCTGAGATACTCGAAACTTGATGAATCTGCCCAAACCTTCAACCATAATAATAAAAAGATAGGGGGAGAGAGGATCACCTTGCCGGAGACCCCTAGAGGCCCCAAATAATTGGGATGGTTGGCCATTAAGAAGAATAGAGAATGAAGTAGAAGTAACACAACTCAGTCCAGCTCACCCATTCTGGGCTAGAGCCAAGGCAAGAAGAACATTTCGAAGGAAACTCCATTTGACTCTATCATAGGCCTTAGCCATATCCAGCTTAATAAACATAGATTGCTCCCTTGAAGTAGCCATAGAGTGGATAGACTCAGTAACAATAACCACCCCATCCAAAAAAATTCTTCCTGCAACAAAGCCTCCTTGTTCTTCTAAGACAATAGTGGGGAGCCATCGTTTAAGCCTCTCAGCAATCAGCTTAGTAATAACTTGGTAGAGCACATTACACAAAGCAATAAGCCTGGACAAATCCAGCTGATTAGCCCCATCTTTTTTTGGAATAAGAACCAATGAAGTAGAGTTTAAGGCCCAAAGCATCTGCTTACTAGAGTATGATTCTTGAACCACCTCCAACAAATCCTGATTTACAATGGTCCCAAAATTCCTAAAAGAATTCAACAGGAAATCCATCAGGGCCAGGAGCTTTGCCCATACGCATACTTGACCACCTCCTCCAACTCCTCCAAAGAGAGTGGTTGCATGAGGTAGTCATTCATTGCCTGGGTGACAAGAGAAGGAATACGAGAAAAAATAATATTCTCTTCATTGTCAGCTGGAAGAGAATCCTCATAAAAGAGGGTAGAAAAGTACCGGGTGGCCTACTGGAACAAAGTTGGCAAGGAAGAAAGTTGCGGACCCTCTGAATTAACCAAAGAAGAAATATAACTCTGATTTTGCCAAGATTGCACACTTTTATGAAAAAAGGTAGTGTTCCTATTGCCTTCTTGAAGGCAATCAACTCTAGCCTTTTGCTTCCAATATATTTCCTCTCTAAGTTCTTATTCTTCTAAATCTTTTAAAGCAATGGATTCAACTTTTTTCAAGAGCTTCAGAGAAGCCAAGATCTGGAATCTATCTAGTAATGGCATCAGGGCGCACCTGAGCTTGCCTCTTCATATCATGGAGGTTCCCAAAGCATTCTCTGTTTCATTTCTTGAGTTTCCTTTTGACATATTGAAGTTTTTTAGAAAAGGAAAACATAGCAGTACTGTAGGTGGGGGCACCATCTCTCCACTAGCACGGCATAAGATCATGAAGTGAAGATTCCTGAAGCCACATCAACTAAAACTTGAATGGAGGATTTTTGGGAGTAAATGCCTCAATAGCAAAAAAATTAATTGGCCAATGATCAAAACCCCTCTAGTCCAGAATTTCTGAAGAGAGATTGAGGGAGCCACTAACCCAGAAGCAAGAAACCAAGAATCTATCTAGAGGTTCAGAAATAGCTTCAACTCCAGACCTATTATTCCAAGTAAAGATCCCATTAGCTGACTTAATATTAGACATATGCAAAAGATCAATATTTTGGCGAAGAAGATCATACGGCAGCCTCAGCCGAGCCAACCCACCCCTCTTCTCCTTAAGACTTAAAATTGTATTGAAATCTCCTGCTAAAATCCAAGGATGGAGAGGATGACAATTTCTAACATACCAGATGTGCGACTAGAGTCCCACCTTCCCCACAAAATTCACAGGCGCATACACATTAGTAGTCAAGATCATCTCCCCGGAAACCAAAGAAGAGGGCCACCATAGAAAGGGTTGAGTGAGAAGACACCCAACCAAGAGGAGAAAATTTTCATGGATCTCAAAAAGTAGCCAAACAACCGACGCTCCCCATAGCCCCAACACATTGGCATTGTCCATGAGGCCAAATACTAGAAGCACTCCGAACCATAAACTCCACTGAAAGCTTGGTCTCCTGGATACAAAGGATATTTGGAGAATGATCAAACACCAACTTGTGAATAGCTTTTTGTTCGGGGATGCTATTCAACCCCCTAACATTCCAGGAGAGAATAATCATCATTGAGTAGAGTGGGAGAAATGAGCATCCAGGGGTTTCATAGCCCTAGACTCTACCAACACATCTCCTAGCATTTTGATCTTCTCCTGGTCCTTCTTACGCCCGCTCTTCAAAGGAGCGATAAAATAAGCGCTCTCAAAAGGTCTTTGTAGAAAACCCAAAGGTAGGGGAGACTCCTTTCCCTTGGCAGAAGTGAACCAAGTTTGCCAGAAGTATGTCAATATCCTGAGGCTCCCTAGGAGTCACCACAGCGCCAGACTCGGAAGCAGTAGAGCCTCCACTCTGCTAATGAACCACAACTTGGGTAGTCATACATGGTTCATGAGGTGGAGCACCCCCATTTGAGCTAACCGGATCACAAGACAGGTTAGGAGGAATACCCTCCTCTAAAAGGCCATACTATCCAACACCTCAAATCGGTTATAACCAGAACCAGATTGCCAATCTTTAAAGGGCCTCTTCTATCCTTGCTCCTTACCTCATGAGCGAGCACCAATAAAGCCATCATTATTAGGGCCAACATCTTGCAACAGGGCCTTTCCTTTACCTGCATTTCCCACTTGACTATTCCCCTTAATTGTATTATCCATCATAGCTTTTCCTTTTCTTGCAATATTTGTCTAAATACCACTGTTGCCAATAGTAGAATCATCATCCCCCTTAGAAGCCGAAGTCCGAGGGCCTGGCACTATAATTGTCCATATTCGACATCGAAAAGGGAGGGATTCATAATGTAATTGTTGCAAACATGATAAAGACCCAAGACAAATTTCCAAAGAGTCTGGTAATGGGTTATTCAAATCAATTTCAATACAAATTCAGGCAAAAGAAAGAACCTTTTTATCGAGGGATTGATGTCCAATTGCCGCCGGCTTGCCAAGCAAAGCAGCAATTTGACGAAGAATGTCTTCTCGCCTAAATTCAAGAGGAAGACGTGGCAAGCGAATCCACACTGGCACCCTTGAGGGGAGATCCTCTACAGAATTAAATCCTGAGTGCCCGGGTTTAATGAATGACCCTACTTGGTTTTAAAAGTAAGGGTCCCCTTCAAAAATGCGATCCCGATCAGACATGCAAGAGAAGACAACCAAAAAATAGCTATTCCCAGCCAACATAATCTCCATATCACCATCCACCTGCCATGACTGCTGAATCCATGCCACAAGAGCCAATAAAGATATCTGGATTCCAAGAAATTTGCAAATCAGAGCATGCTTGGTCCAATATTCAATGTCCTCCATCACAGCATCCGGAGGAGTAACTAGAACAGGCCGATTCCTGACTCTGGAAAACATCCATTAACTCTTTTTTCGTTTGAGCCTCCCCGTGGAAAACTACCATTGCTGAAGAAACCTCTGGCCCTGCAATGTGAACAGCCAAAACCTCAATCCAACAATGGCTGCACCACTTCCTCCACCCTGCAGACTATCCAGGAAAAAAGTAGAAAAAATCAACATAGGGGACTAGGGATCGAGCCCTAGCCCAGAAAGCTTCCGCTGTTACTCTGCATCATTCCTTGCTGTTTGATTGCATCGATATGCATGTCATTATTAGAAATTTGGAAGCTGTGTTTTGTTGTGTTTTTATTGATCAAGTCATTTATTTTTTGGGTGGTGTTTCAGGGGAAAAAAACCATTAAAAAAATGTTTCAAGGATGTATTGATAAAATATTATTAAAACCACAATTGTTTAGGGGTAGAAATCACCAAAGGCAAAATTGGCAGTCCATGATTGCTCATGATTTTTTTCTTGATTTCTGCTTTGATTTTTTTAACAACTGATTGATCTTATTGTCATGTTTTAATGCAAGTTTTGAGATCCTTTCCAGCTCACAAACACTTGTTAGTAGGTGAGTTACTCAGAGTTTGATGCTATGGTTTTACCCTCTTGGCAAGCATGCTGTTAGGTTAGCCCACATATTGAAAATGGCTATGGAAAAATGTTTCCATACATTGTTATATTATGATTAAATCACTGGGGATTTTAAGTAGCTTATGCTGGCCATGCAATGACTGCTGCTCAATATGAAAAACAAATACATGTCATCTTATCACTTTTCGAAGAGGGGTGAATACAATCATTAAAGAAGAATCATAGAGAACTTTATTTTGGTTTGTGACTAACTCTTAGTTTGGAGTACCAAGACAGGGCCTAATGATTTTATTGAAGGTAAAATAGAAGGTTATGGAAAGCATATATGGCCACAAATAGAAAATTGGTAGCAACCTTGGCGATAATTCAAACAGTGAAAGAATTTTTCATCAACTAGCAAAGGAAATGGTCTAAAGGAGATTCAATTAATTGAAAAGTTGCTGTATCAATTTTCAATAGATGTTCCATTGTTGTATTTTGTCGCACCCCGCCAGGGAACCTGAGAGGACTTAGTTTAAAGTTACAAAGTTTGGTGAATAATTTTTTTTTTATACATTTCTTCTAACATGTTTTGCTGTCCCATCAAGTTCTTTAACGTTAAAGATTCTAAATCCATTTGCATAACTATTGAATTTATTGATTCATGTTCTAAGTTATTATCTAAAATTAACTTTGCAAGAATAAGAAAATATAATACAATTGAACAATATATATTTTATTAACCATTTCTTGAATCATTAATTCTTTACACATGATAACTTTTCACTATGAATTAAATTTTTTCTGACTTGGTTATTCTTGCAGACATCGAAGCGGCATGTGCCATATCTTTTTGTTCGAGGTGATGGAGTTATTTTAGTCTCTCCACCTTTGAGAACATCTTAAGAGTCATTTGTATTCTAAAACACAGTTATAACGCTTTTTGGGTTTGCTATAATATTTTTCTGACCATGTAATGGACTTGAACGCCTTTTCTCAAACTTACAATTTTTCTTTGTTGAAAGAATAAGGTTATCTGAAACATGACATTTCAGTTTTCATCAGTGAAGATGGAACTGCTTGCATTGATACAAGTCACTAAAATCTAGCATGTATAGTGAAGTTTTGCACAGGTAATGTAATGGGTTTAAGCATTTTGGCTTCTTTGAATTTGTACATAATATCAATCTAATGGTTATTGACTTCGCTGTAAATGGTTCTGTCCAATGAATTACTAGAGAATTGCCCTTTGCATGTGTAAAAACTTCTAATACTGATGGCAATTTGATTTTTATTTGTAATTTTGCAATGTATAGCCACAGAAACATCGTTTGCTAATAGATGTTTCAATTTGAATGTCTGTTAATCTTTTGTCAATGTAATGTTCTTTAAAGCTGACATTCTTGTTAGGTATGTTGGTTTTATATTTAGTTCTTATTTTGTGTGTACATTTATGTAACCTGAACAATAAAGGTCTAGTGCTCTACATAAATCTCGATGTTAAGATGGTAGCGTGCTGGAGTATGTTATTTGTTAGCCATGTAATGATTTTGCTATCATTCAAGTTCAGGATGTACATGGTAATGTGCTGGAGTATGATGCAGTATCTTTTGCGAACTGTATCATTGTGACATTTACTCTAACTATGAAAGAATACCACCACCATTGCTTGCATTGCAGGTCTCATGCTTTGCCTCGTGGCTCCTTCCTCTTAAAATATATGCTCAAAAAATGCTGTTGAAAAATAGCAAACCCAAATGGTAAGTCAGAAGTACTCAGTCGCAAAAGAATAGAGCCAATGTATTCTGATTTGTCAGTAGCTATATCTTTAAGGTTCACTGTTTCACCTTTGTAGCCATTACTAGTACACTAATGTAAAAAAAATGGTAGATAAAATACTTAATACATGGTCATATGATGCAAAATTTGGTTAGCTTCCTTACAGGGGCATGAATTTAATTGAATGCGTGCTCTGTAATTCTGATCATTACTGATTGAGAGAACTCAAGGCTGGAATTTCCCACACCAAATTCTCATCAGACTATAGTTAGTGTCAATAGCCTCTTCATTTGGAGCACCACACTATGTATGGTGTTATAACCATTTAGCATCTTGTTTGTCAGAAGAATATTAATTGATTTTAAGCATGGATTTGGATTCAGGGTATCTAAATCACTAGTTTCACCAAACTTCAATGCCATTAGCAACATCAACTACATCAACTTCAGTTATCTCTAATTATAGTATTGGAGTCAAATGCTTCTATGATTGGGAGGACTGAAAAGAATTAGATTATATTCTCTATAATTCAAATATGTAATTTCTATATTTACGAATAGTTTGTATTAGGTTAAGATGTAGTACTGTTGTGGTTGCACTATTAATGGTGCAGCCAAGGTTCAAATTCTTGCTTGGCCCAAAACAATGTTAATGCTGGTTGGGCCCACCTTGGTTGTCATATGTGGTTGTGGATGGGTGCATATGTATGGCAAATTAATGGTGATGAAGATTATAGTGTTCAAGTCGATTCTCGATACAGATGGAGATAACGATGGTCAACTCTCAAGATTGTCATTGGGCTGTGAGTGCTCGCAGACCCTGTGTCAGACCCATGTCAGGTGTGTTGGTTGTGCCCCTCGAGCTTAGCATCCCTGTTGGATTTCTATGCTTGTAGGTCTTGGGTGTTGGATTTGGGGATAAGGTCCCCCATATTTGTGGCCTTACTAGTTTGTATGAAATGTCTTACAACTCATTTCAAAATGGAGGTGGAGAATTACTGTCCATGCCAGTTTGTATGAAATGTCTTACAACTCATTTCAAAATGGAGGTGGAGAATTACTGTCCATGCCTCTCTGTGCACTTTTATTCCCACATTTAGTTATAATTATCAATTTGGCCTATCGCCTAAATTGATGCTTTGTACTTAAAAATACCTATTGGTGAGCATACACATGTGCATGTCACAAATTTTTTTTTTTTTTTAAATCTTTGAGTTATGGGGTAGGATCTATAATGAACTTTGTAAATGTATAATTGTTTTTTTATTGCTTTGAATTGGATATTATATTTATGATTGAAAAGAAAAAAATATTTACAATAAAACAAATAAAGGTGACTAATTAAGGATAAATTATTTTGGAGGAAATGATGATAATTGGGTTTGATAGAGTGTGTAATAGCTATTTGTGAAACATAAATGTAATAATGAATTATTTAAATTTATAAGTGAAAGAGAAGTTATTTAACGAATATATAGAAATATATAATGTTTAGAGATTTGAAGAAGATGGAAGTCTAATATTTGTTTTGGTTTGGAAAAATCATGTTTACTCCATCTCAAGATGAGTGAAGGAATTAAGGGAAAAAAATTAAAAGTAGATTCATCTTTAACTTACATATTTGTATATAAAATCTAGAAAAAATATTATTCTTCACTTTGTGTGATTCACTTAAGTTTCTTTTGTTTTTTTTTTATAAAGAAAAATATGTATAGCATGTAATATATTAAGCAAAAGTAGTATAATTAGATAAGGGACACCAAGGGGTAAGAAAGATGACAAAACACATGAGAACTATTGATACAAATCAAAATTGAATAAGGATAACGAAACCATAAGTAGTCCATGGACTCCAAAAGCAAAAAGATTCCAACCATGCCCCAAGATACTACCCAAAATAGATAGAACTTGGACCAAATAAGATGGAATTGGAATCAAACAATTGTTGAAGTTGAGTGAAACTTAATCCATAGCTCCCAAAAATCACTTACATGCAAACACCATAGAAAGAGAGAAGCAAAGCTATGAAGACTTGAATTCATAGATCTATGAAAAAGGAAACATTCTTGATGCGCAAAAGAGAAATCACAATAAAATAAAAAAGTGTATTGAATAGTTGTTAAATTACAAAGAGAGATCAATCTTTATAAAAAGATATCAAAATCCTAAAAGATAACTAACCTAGGTCACATTATAATAATTAATAAAAGAATTAATTATTATAATTCTTTTATTAATTTTTATATGTCTAATGTTTAGCTTAAGTAAAATAGAGATAATAAGTGACTTAATAATTAAATTTAAATGATTTAGTTAATAAGAAAATACTTTATTACCTTAACACCCCTTTAAAATAAATTGAGGGAGTAGCTAAAAACTTAGAAATTATTACTGAAAGCAAATTTGGGTATTGACAACAAGGTCTGATGAGGTACTCAATCACAACCAAGTCTCTGTAAAGTGGAGAAATAGAGAAAACTACACAGGAAAAATTTTACTCCAAGAAGAGATGGAAAGAATGTTGAAAGACTAGTGAAGGGTTGTAAAAGCCTCCAGACTAGAGAATGTCCCAGAAGATGGGAACAAAAGGATGATCATGAAGAACACCACTAAAGCATACAAAAACTACAAACTTTGTCAAAAGATAATTGAAGATCTAAATAACTTCTACTGAAATAACACTTGGCTAGGTAGAAAAGATTGTGATTTGCATGATTGCCCTCAAATGACACTATTCAAATCAGGAGGCAAACAAAACCAAACAACTGAACTTGAAGATACAAATGACATAAAACACCAAAGCCTTAAGATTTGATCAATCGAACATGGAAGGTTGTATCCAAAATAGGAACACAAAGTCAAGTGTCCAAATGATAAATGATCCATCTCATCGAAATGAATAAGTATCTGGACACTACATCCGCCTAGTACATAGGAACGAATAATGTACACATATCTCACTCCATCTAACAAAGAAAGCACAAGGACAAACATGAGAACCCTCCATAATGCAGACAAATGTGAGGTGATAGGAAACTCAAAAATAAGAACTACATGTCAAGGAACCATGATCAATATACACAAAATAATACATAATAGTGTTGTGAGGTGATCAATCACAAACATGTCATGAGGCTAATGTCATGGAATGAATACTCATTGACAAAGGTATATGGCAAATAAAGACAAACAATAACTTTCCCATGACACTTAATCAGAGTAGTGCATGTATAATAAGGCACAAGATATGTAAGATCTTAAGAATACAATAATCTATACAAGTGCCCTCAAATGACATTGTTCGAATCAAAAGGAAAAACAAGGCAAACAAGTGAAGCGAAAATATAGATGGAATTTGGTACTTTATCTCAATGTGTTGACAAACATGCTTACAATAGATGTCAACAAAGACCAACAAAGACATAAGATTGCTACAACAAAAAGTACAACCCATGATGAGTCATCCCATATAACAAAATTGATCTCTGGACTTAAAACAACCATGATATCCATCAAAGTACAAAAATGCAAAAAATTGAATAGAATGTACCTAGTGCAGAATCTAAAAAAACAACTAGCATCATTGGAAAGAGCGTAGAACAAGCTTTCCAACAATATAAAGTTTTCCTAAAACAGAGATTGGATACTTAAGATATGTTTCCCAAAGTGCAAAAATAAGCCCCTGACTTTGACAATAAAAAGTCATTAAAAACAACAAATTAAAAAATACCTATACCATCATGACGGGCTAAGATCCAACTTTCCAACAATATCTCATTTGAGGAAAACAAAGACTGTATACCCAAGATATGAGCAAAATGGTGGTCCAAATAGAGCTAGGAGACCTAATGGGTATGTTAATGCAGTCACTTACGTTAGCAGATGATGAGCCCAAATTTGATGGTCAAAAGATCATCGAGGTTTAAAAAATGCCAAATTCTTGGAAAAAATTGCTAGAAAAATCACCAGTCACTGTGAAATAGGGGTTGAAGTCGGAAAAAAATTCAGTGGCCTAAAATGACCAAAGATTTTGAAAAGTCACCAAGCAAATCTTGAAAACTATCAGGAATAAATGGAAACCACCACTTGCATGCATGAAAAAATCACTCACAATCCTAGAAAACACTTTATGTAGGAAAGACCACTGAAATACCACTATTGAAACCATGCATGCAAAAAAACTTCGTTGAT
Source organism: Cupressus sempervirens (assembly GCA_028749045.1). Lineage (NCBI taxonomy): Eukaryota > Viridiplantae > Streptophyta > Pinopsida > Cupressales > Cupressaceae > Cupressus > Cupressus sempervirens. Next base: position 693,763,025 of record CM053787.1, read on the forward strand.
CCAAAAAAGTGCCACACCTAGAAAAAATGGACCTGTAACCCTTGGAAGCATGTGCCCTGGAGGGTCATGTCAAAGGTACAGAGAAGACTGAGAAACTCCAAGGCAAGGACAAAACCGCCTTAAGAAAAGGCAATAAAGATGCATGGAATTTCCCCAAAAATAATGCCCATCTGACGCATTGATGTGGCTCCTATGCAAGTAGTCAACAATGTGCTCTTTTGGGGTACTGCTGGCACTTGTCAACCCTTTGGGACCTGCACTCCTTAGAACTTTAAATGTGCCCTTTGAATCTGATCCTATGTGGGCAAGCCTGTACCTCTGACCATGCATGACAAACCTCTGATGGTACACAAGGGGCATGTGTTAGTGCCAAAAATGAGGGCGCATGTCTAAGTAGAACAAGGCTGGAGTGTCACTAAGGGCGGTGATGGTACATCTCCCAATGGTGAAACACATGGAGTAGCTCGAGGTGGATAAAAGGACAATGCCTCGCAAAAAATGCACGGTGGTTGGTGTTCACTAGCAGCAATTGCAGAGCCTGAGGACCAAGCACGAATCGTTTTGTCAAAAAAAATGGGCTTGCAAGCACTGACATGTCCCAGTGGGTCCCTTGAAAAGACCCCCCAAATTCAAGAATCACCTCCCTTCAAGAGGCATAAAAATAACTTTTTAATAAAACTTGCATACACTTTAAGAAAACACTTTTTTGCAAAAAGTTTTTTTTTTTGTTTTAATTTTCTTATATGAAAAATTAAAATATCATCATCTCGAAAATCATGCCTAGGTCGTAACCTTGTCCAAATTGAATGTATTTTATATGGAAATGGGGATTTTTGAGTGCTTTGAGCTCAATGACGATGCTTCTTTGGGCTCAAAGTGACTAGACACAAAGTTCCCATAGATCCAATAAAAAATCGTCTAAAGAAAATAGATATGAAGATTAAGGCCAAACCTCTCATGAAGAGAATAGAGGTATGAAATTTTGGAGATCTGATAACATGTTGAAATTGAGGAAAGCTCACTCACAGCTCCCAAGAGTCACTTACATGCAAAAACCTATCACAAAAAGAGAAGCAAAGCTACGGAGGCTTGAATTCAAAGATCCATAAAGATGAAACATTCTTGATGTGCAAAAGAGAAATTGCAATAGAATCAAAAAGTGTATTGAATTTTTGTTAAATTAAAAAGAGAGATCGATCCTTATAAAAGGAGATCGAAACCCTAAAAGGTAACTAACCTAGGTTGCATTATAATAATTAATAAAAGAATTAATTATTATATATCTAATGTTTAACTTAAGTAAAATAGAGATAATAAGTGACTTAATAATTAAATCAAAATGATTTAATTAATAAGAAGATACCTCATTACTTTAACAACAATAACTCTTGACCAACATTCTAATGACAACTCACAATGAAGTATTATACATTGCTAAAACATGCGAAGGAGGGAAAACTATGTTATCGATTGGATACATCAAGGAGGAGAATTTGCAAGAGAAACCAATCTAATTAGAGGATCCTCTAGCATATCTCTCTAGGGGACTAGCTCACATAAATCTAGAAGAAAACCTTTTTTGACTGATGTATCTACGATACTATTTTCTTTTGTAAAGCAATGCAAAACTTGAAATGAGTGGAAGAGGGAGAGGAGTCCCCAGAAGTAATTAAGGATGTAATTTATTTTCTAACTAGGGGCCTCAAATTTTTAAACATTGTCGTAATATTCTTGAAATCACATCCAATGACTAAGTAAGAAACCTTGTGAGAAAAACAAGATTAACACCCTCAAGGAGAGTGATGTAGGAGCATCCGTAGGTTCATGTAAATCTTGCATCACCCAAAAGTATTTCCTTTTTAGTTTGTCTTTGTCAGATAGTTTCTATGTTTTTAGTTGTGTTCGTTTGATTTGAATTGTTGAATGCTATGAACCTTAAAGTGTATTCTAGACACATGATTTTATCTAAACCAATTTTTGCATCTCATTCAAATTCTTCTTAATGGATTTATTATGAATTCTTTATTAGGAAAATGTATCTTCATGTTCCAATGGCCAGTGGGGATTTCCTGATCTCGTAAAATAATTTCTCAATTGGAGAAGCATTTTGATGCATATCAAGATGTTCCTCGATCTTAGGATGATGTATATTTTGGATCACACTTCATTTCGACAACTTGGCATTGAGATATTCATGATTTGGGTCCCAACCTATATTTGTATTCTACTTTTTCTTGTTCTTGGCAAATGTGAGAGATCTTGGTCGACATAGGTCTAGTCAAGGATATATATATATTGAAGCATTTGTTCTTTGTTTGGAAGGGAGTTCTTGGTAGAAAACATTTTAGTGATCAAAGGACTTAGAAGTCTGGATTTTGTATGTAATTGGGCATATGATCCTACATTTTGCTAGCTAATTTTATGTAAATTTCATGAATTGGTGGTAATGTGGAGGTGTGATTTTTCATTTTCCTAGTTCATTGTTGATTTGTAAATTAATCTTGCGTTGTTCATTTCCACTATGTTGACTTAGGTTGCATGGTAGGGATTTATCTCTATGAGGTTTTTCCTACCATGACTGGGTCAGATGGTATCAAAGTGAGGTTATGTTCTATGATAATAAATCCATTCTCACGATCTTGCAAAGCCCTAGATGTGTCGTTTGTGTGGTGGAAGAGTGTGGATCTAGCATGCAATAATAGAGGACTTGCACAAAATGGTTAGGGAAGGATTTATTGTTGGTTGTTAGCCTTGAATGAGTCACTAAGCTATCTCATTGGTAAATAAACTTTCAAGTGGAAGTAGCTATAATTTTTTTTAATAGATCACCAAGTGAGAGGTAGTTAATATCTTTTAGTTGGATCTCTAAGTTGAAGCAATTTCACCAGAGAGAAATGAGAGATGCCATCAAGAAGGATGAACCCTAGGAAGGTAGAGAAACTAATGGAGGTGTTCCAAAATGAGACAAGTAATGAGACCAAGAATGTATTGGTTGCTTTGAGGAGGAACCCTATACCAAAGGATGACTATGAAGAGTTTTTTGAAGAAATTGAGATTGAAGGGATGAGAGGACCTATAAATAGAGGGAGTAGAGGCTTCTTAAGTCTATGAATGGAGGTTTCTACCTTTTTTGGTCATTACATGTAGAATATTTGATAGACTAGATTGAGGAGTTGGAAGATTACTTTGAGCTTAAGGATATCAAAGATCCACAAAGGATTAGATTAGCACAAACTAAGTTGAAGGGTCATGCTTCCTTATGGTATAAAGAGTTCTAGAAGGATATAGAGCAGAATGGTAAAATGAGGATCACTAGGTAGAGGAGAATGGTTTCTAGATCTAAGGTTAAATTCATACAAGAGAGTTATGGGTTATAAATATTCAAGATTTTGCAAAGTACAAAGTAGAAGGACATGCATGTTAAGGAATATATTGAGGAGTTTTGCAAGATGACAATCAAATATGGGCGTCAAGAGATAAATAGGAAAAATATGGGTAGAAATCAATGGTCTCAGGTTTAACATACAAGATGAGATGAGTATGTTAAGGATTACTATAGGAGATGATGCTTATTTGTACACCCTAAAGACACAAGATAAGGTAAATATTCTTAAACAACAAAGTAACCCTGGAGGGAAAGAAAAGTCGATGAGTAAAAGTAAGGAGAAGAAGATCGTGGAAGATGAGTCAAGACCTAAGTGGAATAAGAAAACTAATTAGAGGGTACAAAGAAGAGGAAGTGGAAGCAAGGAATTTAGGTGTACATGTTACAAGTGTGGACAAACTAGCTGACATAGAGCTTATGAATATTTTTAGGGATTTAGAAAAGGAAATGGTAAAAAGAATTTTGTGGAACATGAGGAAGAGGTATCTAAGAGAGTGTGATAACATAAGGTAGATTAACCTCTTGAGCTTAGGTTATCTATGTTGAAGTAAATAAAGGAGACTAAACCTTCCCAAAGGAGGAATCTTTTCAATATTGTATGCAAAATAGGAGGTAAATGTTTTGAATTTTTTGTTTCTATTGGAAGCATTGATAACTTGGTATCAGAAGAAATCATAGAAAATCTTGGTTTGACGAGTATTATAAATCATGTTCCTTATAGGATAAGTTTCTTACAATATGATCATGGGGTAGATGTGAAAGATTCGTGATTGGTGAATTTTAACATTGGTCCTTACAAAGAAAAAGTATTGTGTAATCTCTTGTTAATGAGTGATTGTCATTTTCTATTGGGTAGACCTTGGAAATTTAATAGGGGAGTTATCTTTGATTGTAGAACCATAGAGAATGATGAGAATGATAAGGGGACAAGGAACTTGAGTCTTGTGAAGATTTTCCATGATGAGTAGTTGAAGGAAGAGGTCGTACCAAAGGTTGGCATGAATCAAAAGAAGGATCTTTAAGGGTATATTTAAAAAAAAAGTTGGTATCAAGTGATAAGAGAAGTAGGGCTATACAACATAAGACATTGGATGCAAATAAGATGGGATCTTGTAGCTAGGTAAATAAAATGGGAAGAAGAAAGGAATTTTTACTACACATCCCTCACTATCATATGCAGATGTAAAGAAAGGAAAGGAAGGTGCAAAGAAAATGAAGTTGAAATATTTGGCAAGTGGAAGAGCAAAGATTATTGCCCCAACCAGTCACATTAGCATATGAAGGATAATTGGGGTCGTAAACACTTTACACACCGAGAGTGTTGTCATTGATTGACAATAGATCAAGGAGAACACACCATCTCATGAGTTTTAGTAGACATCTTCACCGATCTATAGAGGAGATGAATACAAGACAAAGATTTTTATAGTCCCATGAAGAGTCATCACTATGACATGACAGAGCAGGGACATCAAACATTCAAATTGGGGATTAGTTTTCTAATAAGAATGATAGAATGTAGAAAGGACAAATGAATTATGGAAAAACCCACCCAGAAAAGACTAGCAAAGCCACTAGTCTAGAATGTATGTCGTGGATGTTATGGGTTGTTCGTAAACCACTCAATAGTGCGAATTCAAATTTGAATTAACTGGTTTGAGTGACATAATCTACTACGATTTTGACACCCAAAATTAAAAGGGGACTTTACGCATCTAAAAGAGTTGTTGATGCTAAAGAAAAGTGAGAAGCGTAAAATGTTGCACTGAACTAGTTCGAAGGTAGAATGAAATGAATCACATAAGTTGTTGAGCAGAGAAAAGAGACATAAAGCTCCATCCACGCAGAAGAAAAAATTGTGCACTGCAAACAGGGGTAAGCAGAGAGAGAAAGGCATAGTGATATACAAAATATCACAGAGTTTGTCCAAGCTGCAAGAGGAGACCATGTTATCTTCTAAAGATATTCATTGGAGATCTATTAGGAAAGAAGTGTTATGCACATTATATCACATTTGATTGATCTATAACAACTATAATAATTTTTAAAGCTCCTAACCAAGCATGATCCAGTAGAAAGCATATGTCAAATCCTTTAACCAAGTGCCTCTTAAAAGGAGTGCTAAATCCTGTAACCAGGTAGCCTTAGCAGGTTGATTGTAATGCTAACAGGTTACTGACATTCTTAATCAAATGTGTTCTCAGAAGGAACAAGTTGTAGCTCTTAAACAACCATCCTTTTATCTACAGTAAAAGGCTATTGGGTATATTATCCCCACTATGGTTTTCATTCTCTCATCGAGGGTTTCCATGTACAAATATCTGTGTACATAGATGAATTATTTTGTGTGTGAGTTTGCATGCTTCCATCTTATTGCATTCATCATAGTGTTAGTACTTAAGTGTTTGTTGATTAATATATTGAAGCAGTTGAGAAAAGAACTAGTTTTTGAGTCGGTACAAATTCACCCCCCCACTCCTCTCCCTCTCAATACCAGTTGGGACCAATAATTGGTATCATATCACAAACCCTGATAGTCAAAAGCATGGCAACTTAAGGGTATATCAAGTAGTAGACATGAAGTACAAGAAGTTGTATGAAGAATATATTCACACTGTTGAGGATATAAAAGAAAAAGTTGAGAGACTCATTAGTGAAGAGTAAGAAGCTTATGAAGAAGCTCAGTGAGAGCCATGAAATCATTGAGAAAATGGAAGAGGAGAGCCACAAATAGATCCAAAGAAACTATCTTTGACCTCATAATTGACAACAAGTAGTTAAGTAAGTCTATTGCAATGCTGTAGTAAGGGATGGAAGAAGCACCAGAAAAGCTAAGTCAAGAAAAGAAAGAGAAAGGTGATACTGCATAGGCACTAGAGAAAGCTGAAAAAGAACTAAGTGAAGCATTGGAAGCCAAGAGAGAAGATGAAGAGAATGCTAGAAAAAAGGACAAGTAGATTCAAAGGCTAACTATGGAATTGAGAAGCTAAGAAAGTTCAATGACAACTTTAAAAAAATTGATGAGCAACTAAAAGCTCAAATGAAGACCAAGAACACAATCATTCTTAGCTATGCAGAAGACAACAAGACTGAAAGTGGTGAACCATATGAAAGCACGAAGCATACCAAACAAAGATAAGGGAAAACATCATCTAAAGGTAAGAATCCCAAGAAACCAACCTATCATTGTTGTGGTAAAATAGGTCACACCTCAAACGTATGTTGGCATAGAAAGCTTGCACCTAATATACACCTTCCATGGGTATTGCTACTCATGCCACTGGTATGGTCACTCTTCTATTAAGTGTAGATCTCATACATTTGAGAAAATATTTGATGGGTATTTTTACTACTATAACAAGTACAAACATAAGGCAGAGCTATGCAGATCGAGAAAAGGGACAAACCAACACTCTTAGAAAACCTCTAGTCTTGCTTGCAAGAACAAGTTTAACACACTTGTATTTTCAACCCATGAAAATAGAGGACATATGAAAAATTACTGCAACATAGGAACCAGTCAAAGGAACTACTCAAGACCATGGAGAGGAACAAGTATGACCTATTATTACTATAGAAAGATAGGTGACCTTTCAATATATTGTAGATCAAGGAAAGGAGCCTAAGCGCAAAACATGGATAACAAAGGAAAGAGAAAGATAGTAGACAAGCAGGAAGCTAGGAGAGACTTCCACAAGAAATGAGAAAAAAAAGTCGACAAAACAAAGAGGTCAAGTCTGAAGAAGTGGAAAGCTCACATGTTACTGGTTAGGCCTCTACGAAAAACTAAGATGATCTAAGCTTAAAAGGGGTTGTGTGCTAAAGAAAATATCATAAACCAGTCTCCAATTCATAATCAGTAGAAGGGTGCATGAATCAAGCATAAGGAGCTGATATCAAGCTAGGAGAATGTTGAGATTATGTCTATTTCTAAACGTGTCATCAACATTAATTGCTAAAGGATAGGTAGTTAAGCACTGTGTTTATCGTTGCACATTAAAGTTAACCTAATGATTTCCAATCAAAGGATATAAATAGGTTAACATGGAACCATCATTCAATGTGCAAATCCAAACTCTTGAGCTAAGAAAAAAAAAGAGCTAAGCAATTGCGGGCCATTTCACCTACGAAGAAAAACCCTAAATTAGAAGTACAGAGATAGAAGCAAGGAAAAAAAATCTACTTCAAGGAATCATAGACTACACTATGGCAGATAACATTCACGTGATTGACTTGTTAGTAATGAAGAATTCAATGAACTTGATTTTGTGGTTTCCTCACTAAGTGGAGATATAGGGAACCAAATGACATTGTCCTCGTTGCCTACATTTGTGCTACTCATTCAAGATATGAGTGTATATGCAAAATACAAAATTTTGGAGCTGGGATTTGATAAAATTGATAAGGTATTCAACACATTCTTGGTGAATGAAAGATTGAAAAAGGAATGGGAACACTTGTTGAACACCACATTGCATCATATAGTAATCATCCCCGATTACTTTCATGAAGATTGGGTGAAATTGGTACTAAGCAGAGTACATGAAGAGTGCATGTGGCTAGATAAGCCCTACAAAACCACCAAACAAATTATCCAGATTGACCGGAGAAAGGAAGGAGGAAAGGTGATTGCCTATAGATGACGCACCTAACCTAGAAATGAGATTCTTGCAATGGTAATTTCATACCGACTTTATTTTGATATCAAACCAAATAGTGCACTCTATAAAGTAGTCCACATAGCATATCAAATCATTCATGATAATGGTCCACTTGACCTAAGCAGATGGTTGCATGGACAACTCATGACAAGCCTGAAAAAAATCAAGCAAAACCATCGTGTTTATCCATTTAAGTTTGGAGCTATATTAATAAGTATATTCTTTTACTTCATGAGAGAATACCTTGGACATGGTTCAATTAACTGGTTAAGGGACATGCCCATCACTGAAAATATTGGAAAAATGTACATAACCCTAGGAGGAAACAAAGATGATATGCTTAAAAGTTATTAGGGTTCACTTTAGTGGTGAATATTTGCCATTTGACAAATTTTTCCCATTGACCAATGTTGGTTTGGAAAAAAATTATGCATATGTGGGTTGGTATGTCACCCCAAGTTTACCAAATATAAGCCAAACCCTTGGGCCCATTGCCAGAGGATTTATGCTATCAGATCTCTTTTCAAAATGAAATAGCCAATCAAAAATATTTTTTGCAGACGACAAATTAAACACATTCACCTATTATTTTTGAAGCGGAACCTTTTGGATGGCCTCAGTTCACCCTTAGTTTTAAAAAATATTTTAGGAGAGGGACGACATTCACCCCCCAAATATGTGGACATGTATCACACACTAATTTGATTTCACTAACTATATTATGCATGGTTGTATAATGGACAAACCATATCCGCCTTGGAAATTCTAGAATACGTGTTTTTCTTACATTGGCTTCACCAAATATTTTGTATGCGCTACATTATTCCCATGGAATTCTTTGAAAAAGAGTGGTATAAATATATTCATAGATCAGTAGGTTGTCAAAATTCGAATCAATAGCAAAGTCTCAATTTCTCATATTTTTGAGATCATTGTCAGGTGAGGCACGAGTACGATGACTACATTTTAGCCAAAGGTGGGTAACTCAGATCCCTATCTGTCTATTCTTAGTAATCTTAGTTCATTCTTATATTTAGTAGATACAAGTTAGACTGTTAGTGGTCAGTTATCAACTAGGACCAATGAACAGTACCACCGAGTCATGCAGTAACCAGGGAGACCTAGGACATCTATATTTTATAGTGTAGGTCATACAACCAATGAATACTATTTAGATAAATATATGTAATAGACTATAGTCGACTGTCACTTTTTAAACAACTTGAATTTTATGGAAGCCTATATTTCTTGGGAGATGTTGAAAATGAATAAGGGTAAGAGTCCTACATGTGGTGAAAGTCAAGAAAGGCCAAACAAGTGCACTCGCAAAACCTTGTCATCATATTTTGGTGGCAAAAATTAGGAAGCTACATCATCATGAGTACATTTAAAAGATTCCCAACCACTACCACTACTAGTTCCACTAGCACATATTGAAGAAGTTGGCGAACTTAATATCTTTGATCATGATGAACTTGAAGAAGATACTCAGGTAAATACCAACAACAACCAAGATCTTCAAGTCAATACCCAGAGTAACTAGAATAATATAATAGACTTCGATGATGATTCCAAAGATGGCGATGGTGCATGACTTGGGAAGGGAAAAATGAAACAATGCAAAACCCAAAAAAGATTGGCATTGGGATCTATCGAGTAGGAATTTTCAAATAGAATGTATCTCAAAGCATCCATTCATTAAACCTATACACAATCCAAAAGAAGGCAAGCCTTTGGTAGAATCCAGATGTACGATATGCATAAGGATAAATAAAAAGGAAAAGAGGTTGCAACTAAAAATTGACACTATAGGAAAGCATATGGGTAAAGTTTATGAGAAGAAAATCATAGATGGAGTGGAAAAATTAGTGACAAGATGGAAAACCAAGGAGGAATGTCAACATGTTAAGAATGCAGAAATCTTAGAATTTTAGGAGAAAATATAGATGAAGCCTACTGAAGTAAAGGGATCCATTGAATCTCTTCTTGGAAAAGCAATGGAAGTTCAAGAAATGGGTAAAGTTCTTCAATTAAGTGTTGTCTTCTTCTATATTTTGAGCAAAGGGTGTGCCATGACATAATACCCATCATTGAGTGGTTTATTACACTTTGTGAAAGTTATTTATTATCTAAGGAGTCACTAGTCAGTAAACAACAGATGGGAATGGTGTTGGAATTACAATAGGAAAGGTAGACTTCTGAGAGTTGGGAGGGGGGGGGGGGGGTGAATCAGTACTTTGAACTTTTAACTCATAAAATATTCACCACACATCCATCTCACATATTCAATATGTAAACTAAAATACCATGTAAAGCATATACATATAAATCATGTCAACAGGTAAACATTCACACATATGACACCATATATGATTACTCAAAAACCCTCCAATGAGAAGGTAAAATTGGGGTGGGGATGACACCCACAAATCTTCATTACTGCAATAATAAGGTGTATCCAATGCACGTTACAATGTTTGATCATGAAACATGATCTACCTTGTGAAAGGTCTACCCTGTTAAAGGCTTACAAAGATTGTTAAGGATTTTAACACCTTGTTAAAAATGTGCCTTGTTAAAGGTCTTCAACTCACAATTAAGTAAGCACCTTGTTAAAGGATTTCAATACAACATGTTTGGACTACTCTCTTAGAAGATTTAACTGATTCACTTGTTAGAATGTCTCAGCATTGATCCTAGGGTTAACACTTTGTTGCTTGATGACATAGCACCTCTAAACTGATGTAAACTTGATCCTTCTTGATCAGATATCCCTCTTGTGTTAAAAATTTCCTTCGTCTGTTCTCCTTTAATTGATTCTACAATGCAATTTTAGATCATAATACTTTTGTCACCATGAATGTCCTAGCTTGCTCATGCAAAAATCTTCTTGATCATTCATTCACTCCCTTTCACGCTTATAGAAATTTTAGGGTTTGTCCTCCTTAAGAAGACCTAGGTGACTTAGGGTTAAGTATGAATCAACAACTATGATTCACCCATTTTGTTGCTTAAACCTTCCCTTTACTTGATTGGATGCATGTAACGCATAGGGTTTCCAACTTAAGATTCGTCCTTATCACCAAAATATCACAATTCAATCTGTAAGTTGACTCAAAAATGGTTTACATAGTAGTTTGTGCCAATACAAAAAACTATGACAAAAATGTGTTACTCGACATCTAAAGTCCCTGATGCTTGGCATATACTGGTTTCTATACTATGACTTGGCATCTAAATGGCTCAACATGCATTGCTGACTCCACTCTTGAATCACTCAACATACACTATCTGCTTCGCACTTGAGTGACTCGGCACTCATTATTGATTCGACATGCTCTAACTTATACATGTTGTGCTTAGCATATACTACCTGTTTGGCATGAACTAAGTAAATGACTTAAGTGTATAGACACTCACTTGTCAAAACCAATTTGATATCAACAATCTCCCCTTTTGACATGAGTGTCAAAAACACTTGGTCATGTATTAATACTTTTATTCTTACGAGCATAACATAACATAACAATTTGACTTCTGTACAAAATTTCAAAAAATATCAAAATTTGGCAACAACTTATACCTCAAAAATCTTATAACTCCCCCTGAGTTGTTTTATCTATTCTATTCTATATTTTGCATTCAAAATGTCTCCTGTTGAGTAGATTTTCTTCAATTGCTACTCTTTTCTGGTTCTTTTTTCTCTCTCTCCCCCTTTTACTCTTGCACTTCCATGCTTGCTCCCCCATGCTCTTACTCTTCTTATACTCTTACTCCCCCTTTTTGATATTGATGTCAATGGGTTATACATTGATAGCGTGTTTGTCCAAAACAGATTTATGTACCTCAAGAATAATCTTAAGAGCGGCATCCCAACTGTCACAAGCTACCTCCAAAGACTTGATTTGGATGGATAGCTCGGCAACAAGGTGGACTAGGCCATCTAATGTAGAATGATTGGGGTTTTTCTTCATAAGTGTTTCTGCATAGCCTAATTCCTTGTGCAAAATCTCCATGTGAGGAGTCAATGTAGTCTGGATGCTTATCAGTTTAGCCCTTATGTTGGTTTCATCTATAGATAGTCCTGCTAACTGACTCTAGGTTTGCAATAGGGTCATGAAGTGTTTCTCACTTTGAGCTGGAGTCATGGGCAATTGTGCATTTGATGAAAAAATTTCACTTTCCAAGCTCAAAATGTGATTCCTTGTCTCTTGTGTGAAGAGTGTAGGATTAAATAGTTTGGTGTACAGAGAGAAAATATTCTCAAGTACCTTCTTCACATTGTCTATCTTAGTTGCCAATGCAACATGTGTAAGTGCAATTTCACTAGATATCTTCTCATTCACTTTATGTTGAAACTTCTTTTTAGACCATTCTAATAACTTTGCATTAGTATCAAGGTTTCAATCACTTATCTTTTCCACTATGTTAGTCAAATCTTTAATAAGTGGGTTTGTTTCATCTGGAGTAGGCAGATTGAATGCATCAAAGAAGATTTCTTTAATATCAAGAAAAGATTGCTTCTGCCTATGCTCCCTTCTGAGCAATTCTTGATGTTTCTTTCTAGCTAGGGCTTGTTGGAGTATACCCATCTACTCAATTATGATTACTGAAGATCAAACTTGGGCAATATAATTTCTTCATCAAGGATAAAATCTCCATAGGTTAATACCTCTTCTACATTAGATGAACTTGGACTTGGCACTAAAAATTGCAAAGGTGTTACATCTGTGCCTAACCTTTGAAGAGTGTGACTAGGAGGAGTGTCAAATACTGGTAGAGTTACCAGTGCTTGAATTACTATTTTCTCCTTTAGCTTGGGTGTCAACTTAGTCTCTTCAGGCTTGTCCTTCTCTATCTCATTGCTTTGGATTACAGCTTGAACTTGTGTTGGAGGTGCAGATGAGAATCTATCTGACCTATTTGACTTCGTTGTTCATTAGAGACTTGTGTTTCCATTGTATCCTTTCTAATTGTCTCAACCTTTTCTAGTGTAACTTCTTATACATTGTTTGAAGGTTGTTCATTAGTGACTTGAGGAGTGATTGTAGGTGGTTCTTATGTTTTCACCTCCTCCCGTGTAATTTGAGTCACTGATTGCTAAAGTTCATCTACACTCACCAATATAAGGTTATTACACAATTTAACTTGTAGTGTAGATTGATCAAGTATCTTTTTCAAGTCTTCCTCTATTAGGGGATTGATGTTCTGATCAATGAGATTAGAAACATCCTTTACTGTGATAGATTCAGTTCTTTCACTACTTATCTATAGAGGGATGACATGTGGCACTTGTGTATCTTGTACACTCTATTTTTGCTCTTTCTTAGCTGTTGCTTGATCATCTACATTCATTTCAGTACCTCCCTTAACTGTGCCTTCATTATTATCTCCATCTTCATCATCTTTAACCTCAATAGGCTCCTATTCTCTTGCTTTGACTATAGCTAGCCCATATGTAATTTTCCACATTTGTGTGGTCTTCTTCACAACATCTTCTATATTGTTCTATAATATGTTGAATGCTCTATATTTAGGAACAAATCTAACAACATATTTCTTTATGAATTTAGTTATCTATGACTCACTAAGTTTAGGCATGACTTGAGCTAGGGAAATTTCTCTAATTTTCCTTTCTGTATCTAAACAATAGTGCCATTTTTGCTCAACTCTTCCATATAAACTTTTAGGTATGGATTTGGCAATCTCTAGAGGAGTTTTCTTAAAAGTAGCCATCATGGCATATATTGCTTCCTCCACTTGATTTATTTCAACTTTTCCAAGATTATCACAGTCAATGTGAGAAAATCCTGATAAATATGCATTATTTCTAACATTCTCACATAAGTTGTCTAGATCTAAGGATGGATTATGTCTCACCACTTGGAATTGGTTGTTTTCATCTGATTCAGTCCTTTCATCATCAGTTTCAACTTGAGCAATATATTTTCTCCTTGAATCTTTTCTGTGCTCCACCTTCTTGCTCTGTAGCTTGGCTTTCTCTTTAGCTTTATGTGCAATGACATCTGTGCTGGCCCTTGTGATAAGTGTTGTAGGTTTTTGCTTGCTTGGTTTAGCAACCTTCTTTGGTCTTGTTATTGCTTGTGCCTTGGCCATTCTTTTTTTTTGATCAGTAGAAATAGGTGCTTCCTCGACATCTTCTTCCTCGACACCTTCTACAGTCTCTATTTCTTCCTCTTGCTGATTCTCACCCTAACCTTGTGTCAATGCAATGGTGCTTGAATTTGAATGTTTTCATCTTCTTCCTCTTTATCTTATTGCTTAACATCTTCACCAAATTTTTCTTTTAATTTCTTTACAAGTTTCTCCTTTTTTTGATAACAGAGGTAGTCTTCAATTCCATAGTAATCATTGACTTGGCCATCTCATAGTTACCAAAAGATTTGGCATCTTTGTCTACTTCTTCTGCAAGTAATGATGTTATTGTTGTAGAGGCCTCATCAACATTAATTTCATAAGCTAATGGCCTTAGCCATCTTACTCTAGGAATTATTTCCTGGACAAATGTGTGATCAACATCAACTAGGAAACAAACATCATCATAATATCTTTCGACTAATGATACTGGAACCCTTAATCTCCTCCTCATGGATTGTTTGAAATCCTCAAAATAACTAGTCATCATTGACTCAAAATTTTCACCTAATTGTTCAATGAACTCTCCTATTTGAACTACAATAGGCCTATTTGTCTTCCAAGCAACTGCACCAAATGTAGGAAATGTGTTCTGAACATAAAAGAAGATACATATCAAAATAGATCTGAATTTGCACTAAGTACTCCTTTTTTTCCTTATTGCTCCTAGGTTTTCAATTAACTATTGTAACTGTAGCTTGGCAAGATCATATGTGCGATCCTTCTTCACAATCTTGTAGCCTATGTCTACTACAATGTAGGGTACACTGTTCAATCTACTTGATTTATAAAATTTGTGTGCAATTACCCTTACTGCAAAATCTATTAGAGGATCTGTGATGGTGTCTATGGTCATTCCTCTCTTGTTCCACACAACTCCTATACTCTTTTCAATGACTTCTTTGGACTCACTTCTCATAGTCTTTGGCTAATCTAGGGTTGGATACCCTATTACCCTATGGATTATTCTCTTTGTGATTTTGATTGGCCTATTATCTAACCCTTTCTTTTCTACTATTTTGAATTCTTCCCTTAACACGCCATTTCCAAATAGTTTTCCATATGCTTCTCTGATTTCCATGTCACCAATACTTCCAATCTTATAGTTATAACATTTTTTGACATCCTGAATCATTAAAACTTGCAGTGGTATCATAGATAATGCACCAGAGGGATCTTGTTTGTATGTTATTTCTAGAATGGCCTTGAAAATAAGTTGTTTTACCTCTTAGAACCTCTTTTCCCTCTACACCTTTTTCTTTTGAAGAACTAGATGCCATTTCACAAAATAGGGTTTAGGAAACTTGAAACAGCGTAGCTTGACACACGATAAATACCTTGTAAAATCTGATGAAATAATGTTGAATAGCTGTTCAAATCTCTTGCAAATGCTTTAGATGAAATTTCTAGTTTGTCTCTAGCTCTTCATGCTCGTTCTTGAATTTGAATGATGTTAAATGAGTAGAAATTGATCAAATACCCCTTTTAAAATGTTGCAATTAATGCTAAGTGCTTACACAGCTGTAAGCTTGACATCCCTTATTTTTTCTATTCGTTCAACAACCATTATGAGCTTGGCTACAAATAACCAATTTTATTAGCTCGACATCCACTTGTATTTTACTCGACAATCATAGAAAACTTTTCATGCTCGATAGTAACATGAAAAATTGACAAAACTTAAAGATTTTCTTTGATTCCCGATAACACCTTGCATCTTTATTCATGCTTATGTAATATTTTCATAACTAAATCCTTTTAAACTGATGTATGATATAACTTTTGATTATCGATCCCACATACCTCTTGATTGCCTAGTTTGATGCAATGTGATCACCTAACCCATTGGGTGAAGTGATCCCTTCTCCACTTGATGTGTTGCAATCCTCTTTTCTCTTCCATGTCTTGTTCATTTCTTTTCTAACATTTTCAATATTTGCCTTGCTTTTTCCTTTATTGAACTCACAATTTGGTGCCTTGGACCTTGTTGGACAATATTCGCTAATGTGACGAGTCTTCAAACAACTAAAATATGTGGTTTGACTCAACCACCTTTTGTAGTCACTCCTAAAGTGTCTTCTAATACAGTTCTCAGGAACATGTCCATACTCTTGATAGTAATAACAACGATTCCTTATATTATAGTCCCAATTATAAGAGTTGCCAATGTTCTTCACCTTTGTGTGCTTGTTTGATGACCACATTGGTTTGGATCTGCACTCAAAATCTCTATGGCCATACTTTTGACAATTATAACAATATCCTTCAAATCTTTGAGTGTGCATGGTCCTGGTTCTGCATTCATGTGCCTGATGACCTTGTTTATTGCACTTATGACAATGACCCATGCTCTTCTGCATATCATTCTAATTTACAGTCTTGCTCTTGCAAGCATTAGCAATATGTCCTTTCTTACCACAATTATGACAAGTAGGTTTGGAATTCTTACCATTGTTTCTCCTTTCTTTGACACTTTTGGATGATTATCCTTCCTCATTACTTGTGTATCCCAATCCAGATGTATCATTGTTAGATCTAGGGGATCTCATCAATTGTTCAAAGTACTTGACAACTTCACTAGGTTTATTGAAACTTCCAGAAAACTCCTTTTCCCTTTTTAGGTCATTGCTCAATTGTTCATTCTGAAACTTTAGTGTTGTTATCTCAATTTCCTTGGTATTCAATTCATGGTTGGAATTCATCAGTTGACCATAAAGTTTCTAAGTGCATGTTAGTAATCTCAGTTACCTCTAATGATCTCTCTTCCAATTTGCTTGTTAAAACTCTTTTGTCATCTTCAATCATGACTTTGTCTTCCACTGCTCTCTTTTTCTATTCAATTACCTCACATAGTAATATGGCTTGTGATTCTTGCTCTAAATTGAGATTTTTTATTTCTTCAGCTTGAGCTCTATTATATTCCATTAGATCTGCAACTGTTCCATCAAATTCATTGGAGTTTCCATTTGCAAATAGCTTAGTAGTGTCCATCTCTTTGTATTGTGTGTCATTCTCCTCAATGGTGATTTCCTTCCTTCTCTTCAATGATTTCTTTAGATCATCTCTTGCTTCATTCAACTGATGTAGAATGAGTTGTATTTCAATTCCCTAATTCTTAGTGATATTTCCCAACTTTTAAACTTCCATTTCCAAGATCTTTTCTCAAATCTGCAAAGCTTCTCTTTTAATGAACCAACACTTTGATACCAATTGTTGGAATTACAATAGGAAAGGTAGACTTTTGAAGGGGGGGGGGGGGGGGGTGGTTGTTGAATCAGTACTTCAAACTTTTAACCCATAAAATATTCACCACACGTCCATCTCACATATTCAATAAGTAAACTAAAATACCATGTAAAGCATGTACATCTAAATCATGTAAACAAGTAAACATTCACACATATCACACTAGATATGATTACCCAAAAACCCTCCAATTAGAAGGTAAAATTGGGGTCAGCATGACATCCACAAATATTCACTATTGTAATAATAAAGTGTATCCAATGAAGGTTACAATGTTTGATTATGAAACATGATCTACCTTGTGAGAAAGGTATGCCCTGTTAAAGGCTTACAAAGACTGTTAGGTCTTACCCTATTAAAAGTGTGCCTTGTTAAAGGACTTCAACTCACAATTAAGTAAGCATCTTGTTAGAGGATTTCAATATAGCCTGTTAGGACTACTCTATTAGGAGATTTAATTGATTTGTCTATTAGAATGTCTTAACATTGATCCTACGGTTAGCACTTTGCTGCTTGATGATCGATCACCTCTAAACTGATGTAAACTTGATCATTCTTGATCAGATGTTCCTCTGCTATTCACTATTTCCTTCCTCTATTCTCCTTTAACTGATTCTGCAATGCAATTTCAGATCATAATACTTTTGTCACCATGAATGTCCTAGTTTATGCATGCAAAAATCTCCTTGATCATTCATTCATTTCCTTTCATGCTCATAGAAAGTTTAGGGTTTTTCCTCCTTAAGAAGACCTAGGTGACTTAGGGTTAGGTATGAATCAACGATTGTGATTCACCCATTTTTCACTTAAACCTTCCCTTTACCTAATTGGATGCATGCAATACATAGGGATTCCAACTTAAGATTCATCCTTATCACCAAAATATCGTAATTCAATCTGCAAGTTGGCTCAAAAGTGGTTTACATAGTAGTTTGTGCCAATACAAACAACTATGACAAAACTATGTTACTTTACATCTAAAGTCCCTAATGCTCAACATATACTAGTTTGTATATTGTGACTCGACATCTAAATGGCTCGGCATGCATTCTTGACTCGGCTCCTGAATCACTCGGCATACACTGTTTGCTCAACACTTGAGTGACTTGGCACATGAGTGACTCAACACTCATTGTTGACTTAGCATGCTCTAACTTATACATGTTGTGCTCGGCATATACTACTTGTTCGACATGAACTAAGTAAATGACTTAAGTGTATAAACACTCACTTGTCAGAACCAATCTAAGATCAACAAATGAGCAAGTTGTTTTGCTAGGTTTGAAAAGAAAAATATCAAAAAATAATTTAAAGAGTCAAATTTCATTGCATTATCTTTAGATGAGGTGACACCAATAGACAATACAACTTGGGTATGCATGCATGTCTATACTATACACAATTTTTTCTGCCAACCCAATCTACTAGTTATTTTTATAATGAACGAAAATTCAATGATGGAAAACATATTTGAACTAGTAAAGAGTTATTTAGTTTAATATGAAGGCATAGATGAAATGATGATTGCCCAAAAATTGGTATGTGTTGAAGCAAATGGAGCTTCAATAATGCAAGACCACAAGAATGGTCTTGTCCCAAAGTTAAAAGAATTTTTGGCACCTTACATTGTTGGCATTCATTGTGTGGCCCACATAATGAATCTAGCTTTTGGAATTTTTAGGAACTCTCCAGAAATATACAGAGTTGAAGTTTTAATCAAAGAGATCTATAGGAACTTTTGTTGAAATCCTAAATGATTTAGGGAATTTCAACAATTTTTTGAGGGACTAACTAATGAGGAATTTAAAGATTGATGCAAAGGGGGAGTTATGTGCCAATATACGAGGTGTTGAAATACCAATGCACTACTATAGATGACCCATGTCCACAAGAAAAGGAAAGAAACCCACACAACCAAAATTAACTATTACAAAGGAAGTGTTTGAACAGATTGTTGAGTCTGTAATGAATTCTGTGAAGGATATTTCTTATAACATTTCCTCATTAATTAGAGAAATATTGCCTCGACATGAATTAATTGATTCAATGTGTATTGTGTTTCCCCATTATTGGACTTTAAGAAGTCCTAAAGTTTTTAGAGATAAGTTATTGGTTTTGATAGATCAATTTTGCAAAAGAAAACAAATCAAAGGGGTAACTATAAATGGAGTTTCAGATGAATCTTGTTTAAGAGAGAAGTCCCGTCATTTTGCCAGTACAATGAAGGAACAATATGATCTTATGCGAAACTCTAGAGAAGAAGGATAAATAACCAAACTTTGGACAAATCTAGCTCAGAGCAAAGTGTTGTAGGACTCAATATAAAAAAATTTCAAGCTTGCTAAATTATGTTTGACCATGATATTGGGTTCTATGGAGGATGAGAGAGTTTTCAGTGATTTGGGGTTCCTAAATTCAAAGGTAGGAAATAAACTAGACAAGAATTAGGAAAATTGTCTAAGGTTGTATACATCTAGATATGAAGTCAATACTTTTCCTTACAAAAGGGCACTGAAATTGTAGATGAAGAAATGCCAAAGAAGAGGTTTGGGAAATGTTTCAAACAATGAGATCACTAACTCAAGTACAGGTACTAGTATTGGTAGCATTGATGTTGAAGTTGAGGATCACTATCAAGATGACAAAGGTATGCAGACTGGAGAAAACATAGAGCATGATGGACTATTTGAACTTGATGACAAGGAATCCAAAGATTCAAATGATGAGATGATGTGGAAAGTTTAACAGTTATGGTATGATATGTCAATTCTAAATTTATTTCTTATGAGTAATTACTATATTATACATTCTGGATGCTGGATAGTATTCTCTTAATGTAATCATGATTCATCTATCATGCATAATAAGCTATATCGTCCCTTAAATGTCTAATGTCAAACAAACATGTACATTTTATGTTAGATGATGCCATGAATCAAGATTTATTCATATTTCACCATTACCATTATTTTTTATTTGCATTATTATGCTCATATGATATACGTTGTTATGGTACAATCCTTGATGATTTTATGAAAATATATCAATTCAAATGAAAAAAAATCATATTCATTCTCATTAGATTTTTTACACATGATAAATGATAAAATTTAATGAATTTAATTTACAAACTATAAATTTGAATACCCAATTTCATAATCATGAGTTATAAGTACTAAATTTACAACCATTACATTTAGCAAATGACCCTGAATTCCATTCTATATAAATATACAAATAAGGGAGCAACAAAAATTTCAAGTCATTTTTCCTCATGGGAAGAGTCTTAAAGTAGCATCAAATTTAGTATCACAATTTTTTTGCCTTTGCATTTGATAAGCCTAGTAAGAAAAATAACATTTGGATTCTGTTATGTTTATCTTGTTCAAGAAACAAAGTTCAAATTTTAAAATCATATCAAACAATTACAAATAGAAATAAAGTAAACACTACAAAGATGATTAAAATCACTTTCCAAGTATCACATACTCTGATGCCTGGTGGATATCTTATGAGATGATTGAAGATTTAGTCAACTTTTTTAGGATGTTGAATTCTACTTCATTTGGAGTTTGAACATTTACTATGTTATAGTATATGAGTATTAACTTCATCAAAATTCTATATTTAGAAGATTTACTTGAAAGCAATGCTACACCCAATAGTGCATTTAGATTCACCAATGGTTTGATGCAATTCAAAATGTCTTTAGGAGTTGAATCTCGAGGGAACTTGACTACTTTAGACATCATTTTGGCCTCCAACTCTTTTTGGTAAGCTTCCCTTCCAATGAATGTTATTGATGAATTACTAGAGAAAGGATTAAGCAAACCAAGACTTATCATTAATTTTTTTTGTCATCCATCTTGGTGAGTTTTCTCCCAATTGAGTTCAAAAATTCCTCTCCTTTCCTTATAGTGTAGCATTTTTGAATGATAGCTAATGACTTTACTGATGCACTAATGCGGTTATGAACTCATTGTCTGGCCAAATACCTGTCACTATGTGTATAATTTGTCTTTCAATCTTCTCGAGCTTAAAAGGTTTTTTTCTTCTCAATCTTATCTTTGATACTTCCACAAACAACTTGGAATATTTGATGCAATTCAAACCAATCACACAACCTATCGATATTTTTCATAATTTCCCCCCACATTTTTTCTTTAATTAGCTTTATTGAATTTTTTTTTTTTTTCATTTGACTTAAACAAGTTTTTCTTGTAGGTTGTGATTGTTTTATTTTCCTTCTATACCTCTTGCACCATCTGTGACAACTGATTTTCACTTTGGTTCTTTATTTCCTTGGCTTTCTCTTCCCACTGTTTTTCTTTTTTCGTCTCATTATCTAATTCCTTATTTATGTTACTAATTTTATGTCCACTAGACTCCAACCTTTTGAAAATATCTATTGCATATGCTCTTTCATCCTCAAGTTGTTTATTTGATTCATGCAATTTGTTTCTGAGTTCTTTGAATTTTACACCGGCTTCCATATTAACATGGTTCAAGGCATCATGGTGTTTCTTATTGCTCTGTTTCGATTGTTCCTTCAACATCTTAAGTTCTGTTTCTCTCTCTACATTTACATCACATAGATTTTTAGTGCTTTCTTCCAATTGTTCCTTCAAAATTTTCATTTCTGCCTCCATTTTTTTGGTTGAGGTTATGCATTTGCTTCTTGAGAGGGAGCACTTGTAATCATTTTTTCTATTTCTTTGCACATGATATCTTCTTCTTTCTCCTTTTCCTTTGACAAGTCTGCTTTAATTTTAACTTTTCAATTGCCTTCTCCAGCACCCCCCCCTCCATCTTGAACAATGAACTGTAGATCATAGAGTTGGTCTTTTTTGCCACACTAACTTTGTTCACATTTTTTTACTTTGGAGGAATCCATAGATAGTGTGCTAACATGAACATATGATGGATTTATCTATCTTTGATGGATCATTATCTAGCTATGGCTAAGGAATAATCATAAGCTCCATCATTTCTTTATTTGTGTTATATGTTGGAAATATCCTACTTAATGCAGATTCTTGAGAACAAGCCAGCTCAAGTACATCGTTCTTGAATGCCTTTTTATTTTTCTATTCATTTTTGAGGTTGCTTTAAAATTTGTTACAAAATTATTGAATTCAAAATTTGGGTCTATCGATACAATATGATGCTTGAAAGGCGAAAGAGCACTTGCAACATTGTACTTGTCTCCAGTAATACCTAAGGTTGTAATAATTGCATTTTGAGGATTACCAATGACATCACCCCTTCCTAATCCTTCCTCGCTTCTACTAACAATTGGAGTTTTTGGACTATTTTGAAGGTTTTGTCCTCAGGGAGTTGGGACTGGTATTGTATTAGTATGTGTATCTAAAACCTTTTACTTCTTTGCACAGTGACCTTCAATTGCAGTATTCTGGTCAAATTTTAATTGCATCATAGTTTTTGAAGATGAAACAACTTGGGAGGTTACAAATCCACCTTGGATGAATAATGGCATGGGTTCACATTTTTTTGAAGAACCCAATGAGTCATCTAACTCATCTCCAACGATTGGTTTATGACCAAGTTTTGGTGGCTCTAGTATTGGGAGTGGATACGAATTTCCTTGACCTATTCTGCCCAGCTAACCATCACCTAGATAGACCATTTTTTCTATCATGTTTTTCCCTATGCCATATTTTTCCCTTGTTTACTGATTAAGTACAATATATTGTCTAGTTGAATCAAATGTACTACTACTAGTAGTTGGAGTAGTGGATTTAGTGGAACCAGTGGTAGTGCTTGTGGTAGTGGATGAAGGATCCTTACAAACTCCATACTCATTGTCTTCATCATTTGCATCATGTTGTGTTTCTATTACATCTGGATGCTCATTATCCCATAATTTGCTAAATATTTCATCCTTAGGAAAGTCTTTAAAATCTACAGAGGTCTTAGGTTCGCTAAGATTCTTCATCATTTCCCAAAACTTAATAATTTTTTATTGACACCAATGTGTAGCTCCACAATCTTTATTTATGGTGTTTGGAAGATGTTATTTACTTGGATGATCCACTATCTAGTAGAAATTGTAGGATGTTCCAAGCTGTACTTTTTCTTTTTGTCTGTGCAATTCTTTAATTTGTGCTGACAATTCCTGTATTGAAATATTATTTTCACTGGAGCATTTCTCCATCTCCATTTTTACCTATTCCCATGAGTCCATACTTTTAAATCTTTCAATCAATGACATACTCTTATGTTGACATTTTCTTATGGAGTTACCATTATGTACAAGCTTTATACCAATTATGTTTTGTGGATCATACTACCAATGCCTAACAACATCAAATTTAAAAACTACAAGAAATTCCTTTACCACATGGAATACTCTTCTCTCAAATATGAACCCTTCGCATCTGATAGGAAAGGAAGAAAAAATAGTTTTCTTTTGCTGACCATGAAAGAGTACATTTGTGCTTTCCATCTTTCGTACATATTCCAATGTGAATACCCTATGTGTCACATGTATTGAAAACTTGTAGGGTTCTACTATTGAACCATAAAATCTTAATACAATGTACTCTTCCATAAAGTACTAGTTAGCCAATTGAATTTGACTTCCTAGTTGAATTAATCCTTTACAAGACACAAAAAACCTAGGCATTGAAGTGCTTGTAATTTTATGATAAAGTGGTGCAGAAATAAGTCTACAAAGTGGTTTTAGTTCACTTGAGGATCATCCATCCTAATCACAGATGCCCATTCAATTATTGGTTTATCAAACTTAAGTTGAAGCTTGTTTGTTTAAAAAATTTGATGATGCTTTGATAATAGAAGATAGCACAAGTAGGTCATATATCTAAATGTTTTATGTGACAGTGGGTCTGAACCTCTTTTAATCATTAATAATTGTTCATTCATGTGATGTACAATCTACCCAATATAATTATATCTTACAGATTATTTTAGACAATGAATATTAAAAATTATTTCCAAAATGTGGGCACCCACTTTCTCGTTACTTTCCAAACCTAAACACATTGATAGTAGAGATACAATATCCTAAACCCACTGAGAAAAAAATCAAATTCATAAGGAGGTTTATGCTCATGAATTAGTTTGAATCTATTTGCTAACCTTCTCATGTAACAAAAACATTTATCTGAACCTAAGTTTTCGTATGTTTCTGCTAGTTTTCCCAGGTCAATGTGGGTTGGGTTTTGTTCTTCAAACCCTAGGTCCAATAGTCTACCAAAATCACTCTACGTGATCATCAAAATTACCTCATGTGTATTTTGATTCTCAATTACCTTTCTATTTTCATCATATTTTTCAGCACAAACCATTACAAATTGTGGACAAGGGAATACTTAAGGGAACCCCAAGCAGACAATTCCCCCAGTCCATGTTGTAATTTTATTTACAATGCACCCTATCATGTTTGATTTAATATATTTTGATTCCTTTTGTAGATCATTCCACATATCTTCAATTGCATATCTGATTTGCTTAATACTCCTTCCATAGATAACAGGATCCAAACTATCATGGAATTCATCAGTAAAACTTGGTGTTTTAACAAGTTTGTGCATGTCAAAATATAGTTTCCTAGTCGCTTGTATTTTATTTTGGGTTGCAATTCTAGTCCCATTGCCAGTGTCACTCCTTTTGTATATTTTTGTCATTGTTGAAATTTTTTATAGAACTATACACACACACAAATTATAATTTATAGACACAATTAACATTTAAACCCTAGATACAATAGTCAAATTTGCCACCAAAGTATCTTGAGAAGAGTCACCATCCATCGCAAAGGGGACCTTCTAGACCGTGTAGTGATCATCTGAGACCCCCTTCCACTAAGAAGGGGACTTTTTCGATCTAGATTTATCAGAGGAGTAGCTGGTAGCAAGGTGGCTTGTGTGTTGCCGCAATGGTGGTGACCTCGTCTATTCACCCTCTTTTGGATTCTGTTACTAATGATTTGATGGTGGCTCCTCTTGTGGCTCCTTCTCAGGCTTCTGTTAGTCTGTCTTTGGATATTGCTATCCCTATTTCTGGAAATTCAACAATAACTCCTCTTGTGGCTCCTTCTTAAGTTGCTGCTAGTCCATCTTTGGATACTATTGTCCCTTCTTCTACTGCGGTCTTTTCCTTGGCTTTAGGGGTTTTGGGGGTTGGCTGTGGTGTTGCTGACTTTGTGTGGAAGAAGGATACTAGTTTGGTGGAGGATGGATGGACCACAATAAAATAAAAAATGATCAAGCCCTCCACTCCATCTTTTGATATGGAATTATGCTCTCAAAAGATGAGACCAAAAGGGAAAGCCTAATGCGACTGTCATATTTTTGGCTCTCTTGGCTCTTTTGGCCTGTAGTTCTTTGTAGTCTGACATGGTTAGGGACTTATTGTCTCTTCCCCTTTTCACCATGGGGTTTTAGGTGCCCAGTCAAAACCTGTTTTGGTGGCTGTAGTGTACTGTGTTATCTGTGATGTCACCCTAGTCACCTTGTCTTGGTTGGTGACCTATTTCACCTTGGACTGTAGTTTTATCTGGTATGGGCTTCATTGAATATCTTTTGATTTGTAAAGGGTTTTAGGCACCCTTCAAAACCTAATTTCCTTAATTAAAAATATTTAAACCCTGGATTGTATTTCTAATATTTAACTTTGCAAGTTACCTAGCTACTAGAAAGTAAATAATTCAGGCTTATAATGCACAATAAAATGAAAATTAAACCCTAAATTCTATGACCGATGCTAGCTACTAAATTTTTAGTAAAAAATGTGTTCAAGTCCCAGGATCTTACCTAGAAAGTTGAAACTCTAATTGATAACTATATCTGTGACGCTGTGAGTTGTCTAGGAATATTAGGTTTGTGTTGCAACTTGCAAATTGTGATACATAATCCCTTTTTGATGCTCCAATATTTTTACTAAATCTTGGATTAGTAGTTTACGCACAGATCCAAGATTGAATAATAAAAACTAAACCTTATGGTCTACACAAAAGTAAATTTGTACATTATACAATGGACAACTAGTATTATAATTATTTGTGAAACCATAAATGTACGAAATTATAGTATAATTTAGGATTAAATGAAGTAATTATTGCTAATGAAGATTCAGTGACTCCACTTCTTTTTCAAGACTCCTTTTTCGAGAAAATTTTGAAAAAAAAAATGAGGGTAGCCAAAATCAGCCCAAAATAAATCTTGAGACATCAATCTTTGATGCTCCAACAATGGTAGTTGTCATTTGCATGTCTAATTTCCATAGCACGGTCTATGTCAATGCCACATGTCTTCTTTCTCACCCTATATATGTATAGCATGTGTCTTCTTTCTGTGACATTTGAGAAAGCAACACTACTCTTGTCAAAATTGACCCGAAATACAACTAAGGCCATTCAATCTTTGTTGATTGAACATAGTGTAAAGGATGTCGATGTCTCAATAGATGTTACGTCAAGAATGACTAATTTCCTCTTTCTAGGGAATATGGGAATACAAGTAGACTGTTTTCGAAATTGGCCCGAAATTCATTTGGAGTCGATGATCTAAGTTGATCAAATAGTGGTAGGCTTGATACCCTATCATGTGTGTCACTATGATAGTTATGACGAGTCCACCCTCCATGTCCAAATGACTAATGAATAGTTGTTGGTATTACATGTATCCCACGTGTCTTCTCTCTAAAGTGATTTGGGAAAATGAGTTGAGTGTTGCCCAAATTGGCCCAAAATACATCTTGAGCTATTGATCCTTGCTCATCCAATGGTAGTGGGGGCATCCCCTTTATTGTATTAACACTTGCATCATCATATTAAATTATAATTATAATATTTATTATTATTATATTATAATAATAACAAAATTCTATTAACAATTGTTAAAGATAAAAATTACTAATTGAAAATAAATTGAATAAATATGTTTTATGTTTTACTATAAGAAATAATTTAACTTATTTGTGTTATATTGTTTTATATTATTTTGTGATTGAATAATAAGAATATATTCATAACAAATTAAATAGAAATAGGAATTTATGTATTTGTGCATTGAATTTCAAACTGATTAACAAAATAATTATCTTATTTTATGCTTTTGATGATGATTAAAAAATAATTAAGGACCTAATACAATATAGTTAAATTATTCTAATTTATATAGCATTCTTAAAGTTTTAATTAAAATTTAAAAGTCATTACAATATGAATAATTGAGCGTTCATAGCATAAAGGTTTTATATAGCATATTTATCAGTTATTAGAGACTACAGATGAAATGTGTCTTTTTTCTGGTTGCATTTATAAAAATGGTTGAGAATTCCCCAGATTTGCCCAAAAATCATATATGGCCGTTGATCTAAGTTGATCAAACAGTGCTACTATGAGCATTGTGATTTCACACTTGATCATGTTTGTCACGTGTCTTCTTTCCGAGACATTTGGAAAAGCTAGTTGACTGTTGTCAAATTTGGCTCAAAAAAATTTGAAGCCGTTGATGTTTGTTCATCCAATCGTAATCGCGACATCACCTTTATAATAATACTAACATAGTTCTTAAATATATTATAATATTTCTAATTTTTAAAATAAAATAGTTTTTCAATGACACTTTAAATTTGATTGTAAAATAAGCCCATCCAATGGAGAATTAAATTTGATTGTAAAAGTAACTATCGATTTTGTTCCACATATTCTATTATTCTATACTGCTAGTGCTAAAACTGAACACTGAAGTAAGTGATTTATTAATAAAATTATTTGTTAAATCTTAAACCTCAATATGTTCATTTTAATCCAATGTTAAATGTTATATTTTATTTCTTAACAATTTAATAGAAAAAATAAAAAATGCCAAAATATTGCATAAGTAAGCATAACAATAAAATACAATTTTATATGGAACTCCAAAAATTTCATTGAAATTCCTTTAAAATTACAATCTGAGGAAGATGCATGTACAATGATTCTAATTTGATTAAACAAAATAGAAATGTAAACTAGACTATATGGGAAAACCCTAGTACTACTATACTAGTCATTGTAGAAAGCATGAGAAAGAAACCCATCACATCTATAATAGAAAAGGAATCTATAGTCAACACTCGTAATATTTATAATTTTTCTTATTAACCTTCTGGGAACTTCATAATGTCTTCATCTAAGTAAAGAAATGTCTTGCTTTGTGTTAAATAATAAAACTAGCTATTGTTATAATCCAAAAATTTATAGTTTTGGGTGTATGCATATCTATTACCTTATAAATAAGAGATATTTAGAAATGTAAACTAGAATATATGGGAAAACCCTAGTACTACTATACTAGCCATTGTACAAAGCATGAGACCCGACTAAGGTTGTGAATTTTTGTAGCCATAGGTTGTCCTATGCTACTTCATCTAGATTATACCATTTTCAAAGAAAATCCAAGTCAATTCGTGCCCATTTCTTATGGTGCTTCAACTACCTATAGTCAGGCCCAACAAAAATGGTTGTAGGGCCACATTCTGGCCAAGTTCCAAAAGCTTGTGGATTTCACCCACCCAAGGGATCCCCACCCCTAACTTTGCATGAGAAAAAATTATAATGTCATGCCCCAAGTATTCTTCTTTAATAACTTCCTTATGAGCAACAAAATGTCAACCCTTTCTTCTCCAAGGTCGAGAAAAGACACTGGAAAATGGGACGTATTGTCTGTGTTGACACGATACCTATTCTCATTCTCCAAAAACTCATGCCTTAGAACCATTTTCACCGTATGAATAATGAAATTCACAACAGGAACAACCTCATTTCAAATTAACAAGAGGTTTTCATCAGGGAAATCACCTAAAAAGGCCTTTTGTTCCTCTTCTAGTTTGCATGCTAGGCAAATTGGAGTGTCCATCTTGACTACAGAGCTATGACTACCAATCTACCACCAAGTAAACTAGACCAAAATTGAATAAGCACTAAAATTATACCTATTGATAGGCTATTGACTACCAAAAATGAGATGAGCAATGACAAAAGAAGAAGCTCAATTGCCTATAAATAAATTGAGTGGCTGAGAAATGGCCCCTACACATTTTTTTGTCCGACTTCCAGTTCAATTGTTTTAAATGATTAAATCTTTGCAAATCTTCAACATAAATGCAAGTTTGTGCCCAAAAAAGTTGTAATGTGCATGAAGTCGATGGAAGAGGTAATACCACTAATAGTGACAAGACATCTTTTTACTATCAACTGCAAGTGGTACATGGTAAAAGGAAACATGTCACCATTCTGGAGACTTGAATAGGGTTGAGGCTTCATTCAAGATGTTTGGCCCAAAATAAACCTTCAACCGTTGATATATTATCATTGGACGATAGTTTGTACATGGATGTTGGAGATATGAAATGCTATTAAAAATTATTTCCCAAAAAGCCATTACTTCATACATGAATTCCTACTCACATGCAACATGTGTAGCATGTACTATGTATGACTACTAACTAGTAAGTACTTACTAGAAAATGAAAATTTGATTCTCACAAATTTGGAAAGTAATAATTAATTACATTATTCGATTATTGTAAAATAACTAGAGCCCAAAAGAAAACACCATACCCACTGAAATATCAAATGTCAACAAAAAGGGGTTTACTTTGCATTATATTCTTTTTATATTCTTTATACACACACACACACATACCAAAAATGGTTGTGGTTTCCCTCAAAAAGAGAAGCAAAAAAGCTTCAAACTTTCACATTTCAAATTCATACACTTTGATAATATGTTTTACAAAATAAGCCCTAACTAAACCAATGAGTCTTCTTTTAACACTTCTTTTATCCTTCAAAACACCCCAAAAGCGTTGAAGCTCCACTTTTGTTGTTCCACTGCATTTTCAATTTGTTCTTCAAAATTAATAGGGTTGAGACATATTTCAATGAACTCGCTTAGAGGTCTACCTTTTCCTACTCCTTTTCAAGCTCTTTGATGGCATCCTTAGGATTAGCAGAGAGAACTTGCAAACCTACAATAAGCCCAGTAGTAAGATCACTTTGTTCCTCATCCTCCTCCATAGTCAAATCTAGTTTAAAATAGGGCTTGGATTTTTATTTGATGATCCATCTTCTACAGACAGTCCCATTTTTGGCAACCAACTACGATTCTGATAATGACAACCACTGAGCAGAATGTCTGCAATTTAAAGAATGTGTTTTCAACTAGATTCCACTATGCCATAAGTACAATAAGACATTCCACATATGTGTCATCCTATATAAACTTCACTTTCTTATCACTCTTTGATTTAATATTGAGCATAATCTTTTGATAATCTGACAATTGAATTGAAAAACATATGATTAATTTCTAGTCATTGGTTCATTGAGTAATCACATCATTTCCTAGCACATTCACCGACACATTATATATGTTTTTTCAATAGACAGGAAAAATCACTAATCAAATATATATGTTTTTTCCGATAAATGAGAACAATCACCTAATCATATATATATATATATTTTTCCAATAAAAAGGAAAAAATTTCCTAATGCAAAAAATATATATTTTTCCAATAAATGAGAAAAATTGCCTCGATTTTATGAAATTTTGTAATGGTTAGAGAAAAGTCGCATCTAACATTAAACTTTTCCTCACATCAAAAATATAATTTGCCAATAAAAATTAATTCCCCCCCGAAATTAATGTTGGATTTTCCATGAATTTATATATTTCTCAGGGAGGGGGTTTCTTAAAGTTGTCCTTGAAAGTTATTCTAATAGATTCAAAGATGTAATGCAAAGCAAGGAAAGAATACCCTTTACTCTAATGGAAGAGTATAAAAATGAGGTGTATTTACTAGCCTAGTTAGACACCTATATGATACAAACTATCAAGCCCAGAACTCATTGGCTTACAACATTTCAATATGAGATGACAAAGATAGAGGTTAACCATCTATAGAACTACTAATGTCAATGGTTGTTGATAGCAAACTACCAATGCATAGCACTAGCATGATAAGAAGAAGTGCGAATAAAGAAGAGAGGCAAAAAAAGCCAACAAAAGGAAGGTGGGAACCACACCTAACACTAGTCCAAGTAAAAGAAAGAATGATACCAGTGAGAAGACAAAAAGTCCAAAGTGATAGAAAAGTGACAAGAGAAACATCAACTTAGGAAGAGAGTCATCCTCACCAAAACTAGAGTCAAGTGAGGGAGAAGTGAGAAAGAAGAAGAAAATTGAAGGCGAAGCAAAGAAGAGTAAGGCACCTACAAAAAATGGAGAAAATCTATTTATAGGCGAATCGTCTTCAAGAAAATAAAAAATTGTAAGAAGAGGTAGTAACCCTACTCCTCCACTTTCAATTGAGGATATAATTAATGATATTACTCACAATGAAAACTATAATAAAATGAGATATAGATATGCCCTCATGAGAGAGAAGGACTAGAACAATGTTATAAGTGATGTATTAGTCAATATGAGGATCTACAATAGAACACCCGAAATGGTAAATAAGGTTCTACCAAAAGAATTGAATACTATCATTGTCAAAAAGAAAGTGTTTGAAAGAGAAATTAGAAGATGGAAATCAATAGAAGGTCAAATTAAGATCATATGTGCACAGAAACCAGTCAGACAAACAAAAGCTCTAGTAGGGATAGATCCAAATAACAAAGGAAAGAAGAAGAAAATCACAGTCACTGGCCCCAATAGAGTAGTATAATTTGAGGGATATTTATAGGATCTAGAAGAGGAACCTATAAACTTCAACCCTCTAACCTCATCAAGGAGAGAAGAATATGCAACCTCTCACAACATAGTTATTCCAGAGAGTGAAATACCACCAAGTTTGATAAATCTACATGTCACTCCAGTGATATAGAAACAATCTAAGAACCCCAAGAAAACTAAGCCACCACAGGAACCTAATACAAATCAATCATGCACAACTTAACATGAAGAAGGAAGGGATGAAGGTGATACTTGACTAAATACACAAATAGAGCCTCTAAATGTAGAGGAAATTTCATCAAAGGTCACAAAAGAAAAGGATAGGGACAAAAGGAGTCCAAAAGAGGACACAGCTAAGATACCTTTACATGAACCTATTCAAAGAGGTACACACAAGGAGGCTGACCAATCGGTCAAGCCAACCACACCAAAAAAAATTAGAATGATAGAAGAATTGACCCCAAGCTCAAAAATCTTGATAAGACCAAAATCCATGAAGAGGAAGCTTCAACTAGGAAGAGAAAATCCAACACAAGAAAGGGAGAAAAGAAAGAAAAGGAGAAGCAAATCACCTCCTCTTCATCATCTTCAAATTCTGAAGATGAAGGAGAGTTGTTTGAGTGACATGCTAAGGAAGTAGAGGACTCTGAGAGAGTTCAAGATGAATTGGACAAGAATGAAAGAAAAGTAAAGGAGATGAGCAACAAAGAGCTTGATTAGCATAAACACCTATTGCAAAAACTCAAAGCAATCAAGAAATCTCATCTAAAACAAGAACGAGCACAAAAATTGATCAAAGCAAGGGAAATTGTCAAAGGACTACTTGGCGATGTACAATATGATACTGATATAGATCCCCTTGATCAACTAGAGTACATATTCAAGATTATATATATTAGTGACACAATAGGTCCACTCAGTAGAAGGAAGAAAAAAGGGAGAAGCTCAAGCAATTCATTGAGCATCACTCGAAGAAACTTGTAGAAGCTAGAGACTCTACAACAGAAATATTGAAGGATATCTAAATCCCATCCTTCATAAGATATCAGACTCAAAAAAATTTCTAATAGATCTAAATGATACTTTGAAAAAAACTCATAAGGAATTAAAGGACACTCAAACATCATTTGATGTAACCACTAGTTTAGCTAGCGACTATACTAGTCAAATTCAATAAAAGCTTCATCTAATCAACCGGGTCACAATAGAGCAGCACAAGAGGACCTCCACACTCTTTGACCTACAATATTTCCTATTCCCAATAATAGGAATTATCCAAGGTCATGCTCGTGAGGCAAATACCTTACTATCCATAGGCCCCATGGACACCATCGAAGATATGGAACAACACTTACCAAAAATCACAAGTATGACGTTGTAACTTTGGAAAGTCATAGACTTATGGAAGACACGATTGGAATTCATAGAGGAAATGTGCCCTTTTTCATTGATGAAAAAAAGGGGGACATAAAGGTTAAAGGGGGAGAGAAAGAACGAAGGATATGATCAAAGGGGGAGACAAGGATAAAATTTGAAGACTTGAAGGGGAGATAAGATCAAAATGAACAAAGAGGGAGACAATAGGAAGGTGTAGAAAAATGATAATGATAAGGGGAGATGACCCCAAAGGGAAGCCAAACATACATAGGGGCAATGATAACGAAAGAAGAAAGGAATAGATGGAATCAAGATATAGATATATCACAAGTGGAGAACAATGAAAAAAGATATAGAAGGGAACAAAAAAATGACAAAGTCCATTTACTGGTAGATATTCTACGATATCAACCCCAACAAGTTGAAGTATGGAGATGATCAAATCCTGAAGGATCATATTTTTTTTATCAATGCCCAAGGGGGAGATTGTTGACCCAATCAGTCGCATTGGCATAATGAAGGATAATTAGTGTCGTAAATAATTTACAAACCAAAATTATTGTCATTGATTGGTAACCGATCAAGGAGAACACATCATCTCATGAGTATCGGTAGACATCTTCACCAGTTTGCAAAGGAGATGAAGACAAGGTGAAGACTATTACAATCAGCATGAAGAGTCATCATCATGACATGACAAATCAAGCACAACAAGCATTCAAATTAGGGATTAGTATTCTAACAAGAATGATTGAATGTAGAGAGGACAAATGGATTGTGGCAAAACCCACTAAGAACAGACTGACAGAGATACCAGTCTAGGTCCTACATCATAGGTATCACGGGTTTTTCGTGAAACACTCAACAATGCAAATTTAAATTTTGAATTCACTACTTTGAGCAGGATAATCTGCTAGGGTTTTGACACCCATAATTAAAAGGGAACGTCACGCATCTAAAAGAGTTGTTGATGCTAAAGAAACATGATAAATGTAAGATGTTGTGTTGAACCAGCTCAAAGGTAGAGTGAAATGACTCACATAAGTTTTTGAGCAAAGAGAAGAGATGGAAAGTTACATCCACCTGGAAGTAGAAGTTGTACACCGTAGATAGGGATAATCAAAGAGAGAAAGGTAGAGTGATACAAAGAATATTCAAGAGTTTGGCCAAGTGGCAAGAGGAGATCACATAATCTTCTAAAGGTATTCAGTGGAGATCTATTAGGCAAGAAGTGCCACTCACATTAGATTACATTTGATTGCTTTCTAACAATTGAAAGCATTTTGTAAGCTCTTAACCAAGCATGCTTCAATAGAAAGCATATGTCAAATCCTTTTAATTATGTGCCTCGTAGAAGGAGTGCTAAATCTGTAACTAGGTAGCCTTAGTAGGTTGATTGTAATCCTAACGGGTTATTAACATTCCTAATTGAATGTGTTCCTAGAAGGAACAAGCTATAGCTCTTAAATGAGCAACCTTTTATCTGCAGTAAAAGGCTCGTGGGTATATTATCCCCATTGTGGTTTTCATCCTCTTATCAAGGG
This sequence comes from Cupressus sempervirens, assembly GCA_028749045.1. Lineage (NCBI taxonomy): Eukaryota > Viridiplantae > Streptophyta > Pinopsida > Cupressales > Cupressaceae > Cupressus > Cupressus sempervirens. Next base: position 693,798,105 of record CM053787.1, read on the forward strand.
TTTCCACATAGATATATCTATGTACATTGATGAATGCTTTTGTGTGTGAGTTTGCATCCTTCTATCTTATTGCATTCATAATAGTGTTAGTACTCAAATGACTAAAGATTAGTATACTTGAAGCAGTTGCGAAAACAACTGTTTTTAGAGTTGGTACTTATTCACCCCCAATAACATGAAAATAACAATAACATGCAAATATAACCAATATCAAAAAATAATAAATCGCATAGAAGAGAACACATGACACCAAGATTTAACGTGGTTCACCTAATTCCTGAACTACATCCACCAAACAATGAGTCCAATATTATTATCCTTTAGTGATTACAACATGATTACAATCCATAATCCCTTACAACTCAATACCACCACAAGAAGCAAGTTTCACATCACACACTATGAAATCCCTAAGCCTAAGCCTTTTTTATAGAAGATTTTTTCCATTTTAGGGTTATAATTAATTACAACACACCGACCCAAAATTACTAATAAAATAGGGTCCAATTTTTGTTTCAAAGAATTATGAAAAGTGTACAATACATTCCTTATTAGTCATCACATATCAACAATTGTAGAGTAAGATAAACTACTTTGCAATAACAAGGCTTTCAATGATATTGATAATAAAGTCTTTGTTGCAGCAAAATAAGGGTGCTAATGGGAAAAAACGTTGGCTGAAATTTCAAGAATACAATTGTTCTACATGTAAAAACCTTTCCAGTCTCAAAAAATAGACTAGTTATCATTATTGTTGTTACAAATAATATGTGTGAACATGTATAATTGGCACACTCATTTTCAAGGGATATTGTTGTTAACAACTATTTTCTAAGTGTAATGTGTTCTAGTAGAAAATTTTAAAATATCAATCAAATAGTTGGAAGTAAAGTTGGGCTAAAAACACGTTGGTTGAAAATTCAAGTGTTCTATGCAATCTAAGATGTGAAGGTAACGATGTAAAAAGATAATGAAATCTATTATAGATTGGAAAGAGAATTGTAGTTTGAGGACATTAAAAGAAAGCAAGGTGCATTGAATTTCATTACCTCTTGTAGATTTAAATTTTGAGAAAAAGAAAAAGAAAAAAATAGATATAGTTATAAGCAATGAAAAATTATATTATTATTTGTAAATGAATTTTTATTTTGGGAAAAGTTTTTTCAAATCTCTCAAAGTCAAAAGTTTTTTAAATTTCTTAAGGAATTCTAATTTTTTTAAAAACAGTAAATAATGTATTAAAATCATTGGTTCATGAATTTCAGGATACAAATATCTTAGTTGAAGGCAAAATAGAAAAATCAATTTGAGATTGAGGATTCATAGAATATTATCTTCGAGAACATTACTAGACCTTCAAATTTGAGTGCAAACCAAACTAGGTTTGACAATGTTAACCAAAAGGCCAAATTTATCATCTTGATTGGAATTTCAGGTAAGGTTCGACTTCACATTGGAACAACCACCAATATTGCAAAAAAAAAGTTTGAATATGTCTTAAAACAATCTATAAGGCCAAGAACTAGAATTGGATTCTCCATTACAAGGACAATTATATTGCCTTCAAATGCAACATGACAAGAAATTAACAAACTTTCTTAGAAGAGTTGTAGATATTAGGACATCAATACAAACATTCTAGGGGAAGAAGTTACAAATGTTTCTCTTGTAACCATAGAGTTGAGAGCACTACCCTCATGGTTTCACATGTTTGTCATTTGTCTCAATGTGGTGAGTACAAAATTGTCCTTTGGGGATTTGGTAAACTAGCTTCAACAAGAATAAACAATCCATAACGAGATACCAATTTCCAAGATGTTAAGGTTCGTCTAACAAAGTAGAAGAATAAACAATCATGGTCTACCAAGATCACTAAACTCAAACTAGAAAATCCTTCTAAGAGAAAAATGTCTCATTTGTGAAGGTCACAATCTCAAAGATGATTGGTACAATCCTATATCAATAGTGAATAAAATTTTCTCATTAGAAGCCACATAAGCCTTCTCAAGGGAACAAAAAGAAGAAACCTCAAGGGGACAAAAAGAAGAAACTTGGTTAGTAGAAAAAAAACATATAAACATAACAATGCTGTATCCATAAGGGATTCATATGATGAGGAAAACTACATAAGCCTTTATAAACATAGTAATGTTGCATCCATAAGGAATTGAGATGAGGAGGAAAGCAACATAAGCCTTCTTAAGAGAAAAAAAATCCTTATTGTTAGGAAAAAATCATGTAAATATGATTAAAAATATCATACAAACATGGTAATAAAAATCATATAAACATGGTAATGTTGTGTCCATAAGAAATTCATACGATGACTTTTTGGTATGCTAGTTAAATAGACACCTCTACTTCAAATAAATCAATCTAATACATTTTTCCCAATGCATCCAAACATATAATAAATGAAAAAGAGTGATTTTGTGATCTCATTCCATCCACTACTTATGAACAAAGTATTCCTTAGTTATGAAATATCATGTATGAACTTAAAGAAATTGGACACACACACTCTTTGAGGTGCAATACATTTTTGTATATCTTGTAGGTATCAAGAAGAACATCCAACTATATGATAGATGGAAAAAATGATTTTGTGATTTCATTTCATCCATCACTTATGAACAAATCATCCCTAAGTTATGACACATTATATGAACTTATGGAAATTGGATATTTTTGTATATCTTGTAGGTATCAAGAAGAACATCCAAATATATGATAGATGAAAAAAGTAGTTTTATGATTTCATTTCATCCATCACTTATGAACAAATCATCCCTAAGTTGTGACACATCATATGAACTTAAGGAAATTGGATATATATAACACAAATCATCCCTAACTTACGAGGACTATACATTTTGTAAACCTTGCAAGTCTAGATATTAAGAAGAACATTTTGTTAATTAGTTAATTATTGAAACACAACTTTGTTGAATCTGATTGATTGCAACATTTGTCTCATTAAAGATGAATTCATAATGATGATTTATTTTAAAGATGTTTCAACTTGCCGATGTCACCCATTAAGATAAAACTCATAAAATGTCACCCATAAAGATAAAACCCATAAAATGTCACCCATAAAGATAAAAGCCATAAAGTGAAGATTAAGGCTTTCAACATGTTGATGTCACACATGAAAATAAGGCCTTTTCATAATGATGTTTTTTTTTTTCATAATGATGGTTTTTTTTTTCATAATCTTAACGTATTGCCAAGATGTAAATCAACTTGTTGATGTCACCCATTAAGATAAAACCAGGCTTTCAACACGTTGATGTCACACATGAAAATAAGGCCTTTGTAGTGAAAACAAATGCATCTCAAACATTTGGCCATGCTAATTTTGACCATCTTTTTGCATTGAGTAACGGGGTATGGCGGAAGGACTTTTCCTGTACATAAATCTAAGTTCTTTGCTCACATCCACATGGCTCGTTTTCCTGTTACAGAGCTTCAAGTCATTTAGAATTGGTTCACACTATTCCTCGTGGGCCAATGCCATCGGGATATCTTTCTACTCTATGGATGATATGACAGGGAAAGTGGGGTTCAAAAAAATTAAGTACTTCATAAATTCAGAGAATTTTGAACTCTTATCTCAGGGCCTTTTGCCAATACTGAGGTGGGGAATTCACAATTAAGACAATATATTTACTCACCACTGTTAAGACAATTTATATATATCTTGACAATTTTGTTATTAAGCCCTTACTTTTTATCACTTCCAAATTTACTTACTACTGTTAAGGTTTAAGTGGGCACGACCCATATCTTTGGTCCTATCAATACTTTAAATAATTAATCCTTATTTAAATTAAGTTTTTTTAATTCTAATAACTTATAAATATAATAACTTATAAATATAACTTAAATGACTGTCCTTTGAGATGGTGCAAAATGTGCAAAATGTCCTTTGAGATGGTGCAAGAATGAGATGGTGCAAGAATTTGATGATCTTGTTGCTCAGGATCGAGCTCCTTGTTAAGCTCGCTCTCTTTGTTGTATTCCTTTCTGTCTTAATAAATTTTTAAGACCTCTTTTCCAAAAAAAACTTAAATGACTATCTGAATTAACTGATACAAAATACAATACTAAACTCCTTAACCATTAAAAACTCTCCTGGAAGATTTATATGTAATTTTTTCAGAACAGAATCACAGCACTCTAATCACTCATCTCAATCCCTTAAAACATTTCACACAATATTTGAGAATTAAGAATCCAGATTTTGAAATAGTTCTTTACATAATTTTCATGAATATACTTACACATTAACACCCGTCTTTAAATAGCTGTTCAAGACACGTTGAATAAATATTCAGCAATATTAAAAAACTCCTCAAACTACCCTTACTGCAAAGATACGACCATGACTAAAAAGATACAAAAACCCATTAAAATTGTAGATTTACATGTCTGTAGTACATTCTACTGGAGGCAGAGGATATCGCTGTTTGTCATTGCAGTAATTGTATATCATGAAATTTTTCTCCACCCACTGCAATTTCTTCCACTGCTCTGAACTCACCCCATTCATACCTTCTCCCATTGATTCTGCCATTGATTGAACACTGAAATTGCGGTATGATGCAACAAAAGGAGCATGTGACCAGTCTATCTTAACAAGCCCTCCTTGTGTTGCCCAATTATCCCCATTCCATAAGCTTGAATACACTCCCATGGCTTGTTTATCTGGATATGCCACCCCAGCTGCCTTGTGGTTCCTGAATACTCTTATTGGCACATTGTCCACCATGAATCTGCAGTTCATATGATTCAAATTCAGTCATGAGGGTTAAAAACAGTATCTTGCTGAAAAATGAAGAGCATAAATGAATGGTTGCATTTGATCATGGTGTATAATTCAGCAATTGGGTCATGAGGATTAAGAAATTCATTTGATTTATGATCAAAGAGTGAAACATACAAGATATGCTGAGAAGTCCACACTACACCATAAGAGTGAAAGTGTTTGGTGGGATCAAACCAGAGGTAAATCCTCTGCTCTCTCTCTCCTTTACCACTTGCATACACATTTGTCTGAACAACATATGGCTCCCCTGTTTTGTTCCCAAGAAACTCAAAGTCCAGTTCATCATGGTTCACTCCCTCAGAAGAAAGCTGCAATAAAATTCATAAAAAAACCAAGTTGGTCTTCTTGAAAAATCAACCCTTGTCAACCAAATCAAAACTATAATTTCAAATAGACAAGAGGTAAATTGTTATGAGCTTCTTAAAACACAAGAACTAATAAGATTATCTATTATCCATTAAAAAAACTTTAATTTCAAAAACCCACATAATAAGCAGTCACAGTGCCAGCCGAGTTTCCAGGAACCAGCTTGATTTGCATGTTGATGTTCCCAAACAGATATTTGTTCTTTGAAGCAAAACCAGACCCTGTTAATCAAACATAGCAAATCTTATCAGAGCCAAATTTCTTACCTACATAAATAGCTTGAATTTGTCATTGCTTACCAGAATTTTGATCCAGTGTGAGTTGCAGTTTATGGCCGCCATTAAAGAACCTCAAATGATCTGAAGCCCAGGAGACATAGAATTCTGTGTCCAATCTACTAGTGCCTCCCTTGAGCAATATAAGCAACGAGAATACAAAAAACCCATGGCAGAAGAAGCTGTCCATACCTCAGAAACTTCTTAATACTTGTTATTAATTGAGTTCGGTTGTAAAGCAGAAGGGGGTTTTATAGGAGGCTGATTTGCAGAGTGATGAAAGAGGAAGAGGGAGATAAAGAGAGTAGATGGACGACAGGTGTCAGTGTGAAAAAGGAGAAGTACGTGTTGAGGCTGAGCTGTGAACAGATGCATGACTCGTCACAGCCCATCTGTACTTCACCCACATGAGGTATTTGCCTTGCCACCCCTCAATTATCTATTATTTCTTCTGGTTAAATGAAATAATACATTTTCCTCGGGTTAAACCTAGTCAGTAGGCATGACAAAAATGAAAGATTTTTTTTTTTTCCTGTGGATAAACCTAATCAGTAGCCCCGGTAGGCATATCAAACAAAGATTGGCAATAATTGTACGCGAGACTGTTGATCACAGGACCAAGGATGTTCTTACATGTCACTCTCTCTTTTCAAGTGATCTCCAACTACGATGAATGTGGACAATAAAATATGCAACAACTTTGCCCTCTATGTCATATCACACATATTGGATTTGCTTCCAGGATCCCACAAATATAGTGGAATTTGCATATTCATGACATTGTTTTTGGTGTAATAAAACTATATATTGATGAATGATGTAATTTTATGCAAAGATAGATCTCATTTATTTTAACAATTCTTTTTACATCATATACATTTCTAAATATGTTTTCACACATTTCATGTGTATGAGACTTTCCATGTTTAACCAATTATTCTGGTATATCTATATTTTTATATATTCAATTATATTATATATGCTTCTACATATGTTCTCACACATTTAATATGCATGAGACTTTATGTGGATATTAGATTTTTGTTATATTGGTTTATTCAAGTGATCTTGTAATATAAAAAAATGACTCGAGATAATTTAAAAAATTTAAAATTTGTTAATTTTCATTATTTTGTTCCTATCTTAAATCTGTGTGGTATGCATTTTGCGTAATTTATTGAATGAATTGACATTTACATTTCTTTAATGTGCATTCACTTGTCATCAATTATTCATTTGAAATACTTACATTACAAAGAATATTAGTATATGAATCATTTAGGAGCACTAAAAGAAACCTAAAATCTAGAAGATACTCTATATGGTACTCCATTGTTGATTTCTATTCATGCTTCTATCAATGATTTTGACATATTTTGACAATTTATGCTAAAAAATATACACGTTCACATTGGAAAATCTTATGGAATAAGTAAAATCTAAATTATTAAATTGCTAAAACTTACAAATATGTTAGTAAGAAATTTTTTTGAACAATTTTAAATCGTACAACAAATTGTATTCAATATTACAAAAGTATTATAACTATTTAGAATGTCAAAAGGTGCAAAACAAATAATGAAAAAAAACAAAAAACATATTCATAAGTATAAAAAGATGACTCAACTAAAGATATCATATTTAATGTTCACTTATGTTAGTTCCTACTATTCCAATATGATTGTTTCTCCAAAGGAAGTAATATAACATGTTCGGTAATAACAACTACTTAAGTTAACAAATTAATTGTAGAAATAATTATGTTATTTTAATCAAGTCGAATTTAGATGTACATGTGAATGTACTTACCATAAAATGTGCTAGTCTAATTGAATGCACTATTTGCCCTAATTTGGAATCAACCTCTTAATTGTGCTAGTTTGATTGGAATAATTCGTTAAAACAATCAAATTGGCTTGAGTCATCATCAAACATCATAAAAATGATATAATCCCATGTTAATTACCCTTGGCTTAATTAATTAATCCAATCCTATTAAATACATGGCTGATGTAATTAACCAAAATAAATTAAATAAATGCTCTACATGCATGCCATCACTAAAGGGCAATCAAACTCTAGTTGAACCTATTAGAGCTAATCACGTAAATCACTCATATGGATCAACTAAGAATGAATCATAACCCTCCATCTTGGATTAATAACAACTATTAATTCAATCTCAATTTCTTATATAAAAGACATCATTTCTAAGCTCAAAGGCTCCACAATTTCATTTTCTAATTACATATTGTAGAATTCATCACTCGCTTAGTTCAATTTCACTCACATAACTTAATTTCATTGATAATTGCATAATAATTGAATTGTGTTTAGCTTAGATCTTCATTCCTAGTTGCATAATGTGCATTGGAGGAGCTTTGAATCTTCCATTCTAGGGTTGTAATGGCACTAGTTAAGATCTTTGCAATGCACTTGAGCACTTTTAGTCCTAATTATACTCTATCTAGATAAGAATCAATAAGAAACTCTTTAATAGTCGATTGAATTGTGATGTATTTCATTGACTAGCAAAACTAATGTCTTGTTAATAAATATACACACAGTTTTGGCACCCATCATGGGTCTAGCCCCATATTTTCTATATTTTAAAGAAATATCCCATGATCTAATAAGATGTTATGTGAAGTAGAGTTGTTTCTAGTAGGAAGTATCACTTCTAGGAAGAACTTGTGCATCCAGTCTATATTGAATCACTTCCTATATGTCTTGAGTCATTTTTGAGAAATGTTTCTTATGAGTTTACTTTAATCACATTTAGGGTCCTTAGTCATTTTTGGTATTTCATTTTGATTATTTCTAGAAAGGCTCCCATCTGGTTAAATCCCTTAGTCATTTCTAGCATATCATTGATCTATACAATCTAAATAGTTGTTGAAGTTGATGAAAGATCAACCTCACAACTCCCAAGAATCACCTGTATGCAAACACCTATCATGGAAAGAGGGAAGCAAAAGTTATGGAGGATTGAATTTCCACATCCACAGATAGGACATTCTTGATGAGCAAAAAAGAGATTGCTATTATCAAAAGTGAATGAATAAATTACAAAGAGATCAATCCTTATAAAAGGATATCAAAACCTTAACAGGAAACTAACCTAGGTTGCATGATAATAATTAATAAAAGAATTAATTATTATATGCCCAAATTTTAGCTTAAGTAAAATAGAGATAATAAGTGACTTAATAATTAAATCAATACGATTTAATTAATAATAAAATATTTTATTACTCTAATACTGCCCCTTAAGATAAACTCAGGGAGTAGCTAAAAACCTAGAAACAACTGCTAAAAGGAACTTGGGTCCTAACAACAAAGCCTGATGAGGTACCCAAGCACAACCAAATCTCTGTAAAAGAGGAGAAATAGATAAAATCACATGGGAAAAACCCTACTCCAAAAAGAGATGGAAAGAATGTTTCTAAAGATAGGAACAAAAGGATGATCATGAAGAACACCACTAAAGCATGAAGCTACAAACACTGCCAAATCACTGATCTAAAGAACCTCCATTATATAGAACATGACCACATAGAGAAGACTAAATCTAAAGAGTTGATCAATAGAAGATGGAAGGTATCTTCATGGACTCCAAAAATATGAATGAAATAATGTCTATATGGTAAATGATCCATCTCACCAAAATGCATAGATATCCAACCATTGCAATCACCTAGTACATAGGATCAAATATTGAATACATAGCTCACTCCATCAAACCAAGAAAGCAATAGAGCCAACATAAGCCCCTATAATGCTAAGAGTTTAAACATGAGCACTGAAACTGAAAGCAATATCTCATGCTAAAAGAAGAACTAGGAACATTGAGAGTGCAAAAGAAGTACAGACACCTATACTAGCACATGTCATTGACACATCATGAGGCTAATGTTGTGGAAGGAACACTCACTTGACAGAGGAAGATGGAAAATATGACCAACATAAAACCCCCTAAGGCACTTTATAATGTAGTGCAAGTACAACAAAACACAAAGATGTCCAAGATCCCAAAATGCAATAGAGTGACATTTTATCTCAGTGTGTTTGCAAAAATAATACAAAATGATGTCACCAAAGATCAACAGAGACATAAGGTTGATACAAGAGATAGTACAACCCATGAAAAATCATCTGATGCAGGAGCATCTTACATGAGAAAATTATTGAAAAAAAAAAATTGGAAAAAAAAAAAAAATTGTGGAGGAGAGAGAAAGTGACGAAAATTAGAGGAGAAATAATTTTTAAAAATAATTTAAAAAAGGAGAAAAAGGAGAAAAGAAAGGAAAAGGAGAAATTTCTATTTTCGAGGTGCATAGGTGGCATAATAGAAAAAAATAAAAAAATAAATGGTTGTCATTCCATTTATCGAGGTGTGTGGGTAGAATTCTAGAAAGTTATGAATATTGTAGAAAGTTATGAATATTGTAGAAGGTTATGGAAGTTGTAGAAGGTTGTGGAGGAATTCTAGAAGGTTGTGGATAAGTCATGTATTGGGTGGTAAGTGCCTATTTAAGCAAGGCATATGAGCATTTCTAAAGCAAGCTTGGAGAAGCTCAAGGAGTAGCTTGAGAGGTGGAAGCTCAAGGGGAAGCTTGAGGAGTAGAAGCTCAAGGAGAAGCTCGAGGAGG